>LR991090.1:0-600000 GCA_905163515.2 Lymantria monacha
ATCTGCCTACCTCTTTTTCGCCACTGGAAGACCACCACCTAACCAGGAAGGAGCCGGGCGCCGGGAGTACTACAAAGCCGAAATCCCCGTTAAGATAAGACCTATAGTTAATTTAATATAAATTTTTAAAGATTCCAAAAAATTTCAAAAATTCATAACTCACTCAAAAGAGCTGGAACATATAATTTTTATTAATCCATTGGATAGTGCATAATTTTATAAATACTGTGTAAAATTTTCAAACTGATGAGTTAAATAGTCACCGAGATATCCCTATTATAATTTTTCATAAATTTTGAAATATCGATCTCCAAAACCAAGAATACACTTTTTTGTTATTAGGAATAGAAGGCTAAAAATTTGTAAAAAGGCGGGACTTAAGCTCCAAACTGTAATACAGTTTGAATTTTGAAAATAACCCTTATACTTTAGGAGATATAACGATTTCAAATTTGTATGGAAGAAATCGCCAAGTCCCAACTTCCTTGTCTTTTGGCTGGGAGAGCTGAGATTTCGGCTTTAGTATTAGGATTGACCTTAAAAAAGCAATACTTTTTAAAATTTTGAAATCGGCTCAGTGGTTTAAGAGATATCCCAATTATAACAATTGTAAACAATTTGGGATTGCATCATCCACAAAACTTGGCGTGACTGCGTGAGTGTTGGGTTTGGTAGATAGGAAACTGTCTCCTGACAGCAGTACCACGTAAGAAATTCTTTTTTAGTGGCGTACCAGCGGAGAATAACAAAATTTAGTACACCACAATAGACTCGCCCATTCTGGGCAAGTCTATCTTTATCAGTAGTTGTTTATTTACTTTTTACCTTATATACAATTGATATTTTTGAAGCCGTGTACGCCTTAGGACCCATACATCTCCAAACCCAAAGCTCAACCAGAACGGACAAAAAACCTGAGAGTTATCGACAAAACCAAATCTAGATATTAAGTGAATGAAAGTTCAAATATCGACCAAAGTGTGACGAAATTGCGGGAAAGGTGTGCCTCCCCACCCCATTAACATAAACCCGAAAACCGTTTGCATCTAACTACAATACTTTCGGAGTAATTCAAAATTAAAGTTAAAGTTTTTATATTCAGACATTCCACTACAAAAACCACTAGAATTTCTTTAAGTATATAACACTAATGACTAGTGCTGTGGCACAACAGTTTCTGCAGTTTCGGTACACATAACGAACCAGATAGGATAACTCCCTATTTTAACTTTAATTTAATTATTAGTATAAGTGACTTTATATTACAATTGATACAAATCGCCAATAGCGATTAAACAAATTTGACTATAATACTTGTAATATATTATAGGCTACACTCGTATATTTCACACACACACTATACCACCAACATAACACTTTGACACCAAATTTGGTATAATACATACCAAATAACTTGGACTCATCACAGTATACACAAACAATACCAACATTACACATAACACGTCACATTACACTAATACGAGATAACACCAGAACTACAACACATAATAGATACACAACACATACACGTCATAAAAACAGAAAATCATTTTAGGCATAGTAGGTCAAACTACTCAGAACAGCGCCAAATTGACAGGACACAATACGTAACACTTATACATCACAAAAATAACAAAATTGCACTCGAGGCATACTATGCCAAATTTGGAATAATTTGGTATAACTGCGCCTAAACGTTTCAGACACACTACAGGACACCTTTACAATACAAGGAAACCTTAAAACACCTCTACTTACACTAATACGAGATAACACCAAAACTATAATACATAATACATACACAACACGTACACATCATAAACACACATATACACATTTGACACAGTAGGCCAGCAATACAATAGCCGTTATTTAAAGCAACCATAACACATAATACTCTTTCTTGGTAAATAGACAAACAACAAACTCGCATAACAGAAATAGAACCAGATTTTTCGGTCCGCGTACCACGGATCTCGGACCAGACGGGCAACAACCCTAATCGATCAAGTCATTAGACTATATACTTTAGAAAGAACCAACCACAACTTGTTGTAGTGACACTTGTCACAGGACCTGCCCTGTGGGAGGAGCCTAATAAAAAATAATTACTTTGTTCTAAAACTTAAAATTTTAATCACTAAATTAATACAAACTTTTATAAGCGCATAAATTTCAGAACCCCCCCAGTATACTCCTGACGCAGTTTTTATGTGCCCAGGTTAAATATTTTACGAAATAACACACAAGCAAATAATTTAACAACCGCTGGGCGGGGCTTACAATAAACAATAATTATTTTGTTCCAAAAACTAAAATTTCAACCACTAAAATAATATTAACTTTTATAATCGCATAAATTCCAGAACCCCCCCAGTATACTCCTGACACAGCTTCTATGTGCCCAGGTTATATATCTAACGAACTGACTAACACATAAATAAATAAAAGAACAACCTCTGGGCGGGGCCTATAATATATAATAGAACAAAGGATTAGTACAACTAGACTCAAGAAAATTTTCTACTAAACTCTATAATAAAATATTATTGGATATTGTTACGTAACTTGAAAGTTCACTTTTTGGATATTGACCCTAGAAATTTAGAATAGGTGTCGATCGACAGGGGTATCCCTTAAACGGGACGCTGCATCGAGAAACCGGACCTGGGAACGCAGATCACACCGTGACATAACAAAAACCCGGCCACATATACACCATATTATAATACATTTCTACACGCCTACATCTACAAACACGATACGTACACAGTACACACGACAAGTACACACATCCACAAACACAACAAGACACAACACTCCCACATACACACACAAACCACCACGTACGACGCTCGTCTTCTGGGGGCTGACCTCGGGAGCGTTTCGGCGGCCGGCGGCGACAATTGGCTGTTATTTTTATAACACCCCATCTTGTGCCGCAGCCGGTGAACCCGCGAGGGAGGACAGACCCTTGCGGGAGTGATAGCGTCGTGGGTGGAGGAACATCATCCTTACATTCTGCATACTATTATTCTAGACAAAACTGGGCCTTCTACACCCGAGCGACAGTTTATATAAGTAATTAATAATACGGACACGGGCGTGACACACACCCTGACAGAAGCCCTATAGATAATATTGACTAGTAGCTATAACATAGCATAGGCAGAACATTGACCAACATATTTATTATTATTATCATTACAATTATTATTTTATTTATTCACATTTATACAACTATATACAAGTTCACCCACAAGCCGAACCCTTTACACTCGGCCGGTGATCATTGACACCCGCGAACCCACAATGTTACGTACACCACCACCTAACACACACGAGGAGGAAGAGGCATACCAGCCAGTTAAAACCAAAGGACAGGCAATGCAAGCGACAGCTCTGTATATCGAGAACACGCCCAAGACCAGCAGCTCTAATACCATCAAAAAGGGCACATTCGATTCTAAAAGGGCTGTGTTCGACCGGACCTCAGCGGAACCCCGAACCACCACCCAGCGCTCCCCTCCAGCTGCCTCCAAGCCAAAAGTAGGACCGCCATCTGCGCTCAACCAAACCGTAACGGTGAGGAAGAGCGCAGGCGACGGTCAGAAAAAGAGGACAAGGTATGCGGACGCCAAGGAGAGACTTCAGGAGGCGAAGGAACTCCTCGGTACGTCCCGTAACCTTAAGACGGAGGTCAAGAATGGCGTTATCGAAATTCTCGAGAAACTCGTACAATACGTCAGGGAGAGCGAGAGGGAGAACGCCGACCAAAAATTGCCACCGGGAGAGTGCGTGGCACCACCAACGAGAGTAGAAATACCCCAGTACGACCGTCTCAGATCTATGATCATGGCGCATAGTGAGATGCTCAGTGCTAACAGGGAGCAAAATGAGAAACTTGAGGAAGTACTCAAAAACCATGTCACTCTCTTGGAAACGGTCGAACAACATAAGACGCAACTTCAACAAAGCCTAGTCCACATTAAAAACCTGGAAGGAGTGGTCAGGTACCATGCAGTAACCCTGGAGAAGACGAGAGAGAATACTGCGACTACCACCCCCGCGGTAAAAGCGAACGCCGAGCTCCTGCAGGAGGTCAGGGAGCTGAAAAGCACCACGCAGGAGCTCAGCAAACGCGTAGAGCTGACCAGCAGCGGGCCGCGTACGTATGCAGAGATGGCTGCCCAACCAAGGCCACGTACCGGGGGCAAAACACACGCCATAATGGTGTCAACAGTTAACAACGACAGTAGTCACATTCTTCTCGACGAGGTGAAAGACACACTTAAGGCTAAGGAAAATGGCATAAAGATCCAGAAAATGAAACGCGTGACAGGACCAAAGTTCGTCCTCTCATGCGATACCAAACAAGAGCTTGATCACGTCGCAGAGAAACTCACCACGAACACAAAGCTGGTCGTGGAACAAGCCAAGTTCAAAAACCCACTGGTTGTGTTGAAGAACGTGTACAAGCGCATTACTGAGGCCGACATTATAACGGCACTGGCCAGGCAGAACGCGGAAATGGCGGAGGGACTGTCGGCCGAGGAGGCCACTGTCGCGGAAAGATACCGGAGGAGGGCGAGACACCCGGATGAGTGTCACGTCGTCCTCCAGGTGTCGCCAAAACTGTGGCAGAGGATGACCGCGGCTGGCAAACTCTTCGTCGACGTGCAGTGCGTAAGGGTGCAGGATCAAACGCCCCTTATTCAGTGCATGCGCTGCCTAGGCTATGGCCACGGCCGAAAAACTTGTACGACAGAAGAAGAGGACCGATGCACCAAGTGTGGACAAATGGGTCACACTAAGAAGACCTGTGACCACCACACCAGTTGTCATAACTGTGTTAAGGCTAAACTCCCACACGCACACCATGACGTGTTTGCCGCCGAGTGCCCGATAAGGGCTCGGGCGGACGCGCTGGCGAGGGATGCTGTCGCATACGAGTAGCGCTCTCTGCGACGTTTTCTGCAGATATAGCACCACCACCATAACACAACACCTACCGCACACATTCCACACAAACAGCAAAACACCACACCAACACACACGCCATGTAAACCATCACCCACTACAACGTCAGTTATACTCCACCACACTATCACACCATCATACCGCTCACACTACACCACCAGACATATTATATTACACCAACGCACTACACCCCACCAGTCATACATCACTACACCAACATTACATCGCAACGTAACCTTACATTACCGCACCAATCTAACACCAACTAACTACCTACCAAAAGTCATCACACAAACAATATCAGCCATACATCAACATAACACAAATATCACCATACTCTCATCACATTCTCTTAACATCAACAAATGATTACACCTAACATCACAAACGCACAACATGCGAGAGCATGCGAGTGGGCGTGAATACCGCGTCGCGCACGCATGCAGGTAACACATTCATATGTCATACTAATATATACGCATAGTACACACAACTACACATCTAGACATATAACACACAAATAATTTACTATGTTTGTAACATAGTAAATTATATTAAAATAAATAAAAAACTGAACAATAATCACATAGTCAAATAGCACAATACACACACACACACACACAAACACACATCGCCATAATGACTACAATACACACAAACACGTCACAAAAATATATAACAATACACACCAAATATATATATGTAGTATATATTTATTTTTATTCATATGATACAAAATTAACACAGATAACACAACTAATAACATAAAACACTCAACAATAATTACAATTAATATAATTATATGCATGGAGCACTTAATTATATAATGTGAATAATAAAAAACAATAAATACAATAATATATAATACAAAATGAAAACACATAACACAACTACAATAATATATAATACAAAACGAAAACACATAACACAATTAATAACATAAAACACTCAACAATAATTACAATTAATATAATTATTTGCATGGAGCAGTTAACTATATAATATGAATAATAAAAAACAATAAATACAATAATATATAATACGAAACGAAAACACATAACACAATTAATAACATAAAACACTCAACAATAATTACAATTAATATAATTATTTGCATGGAGCAGTTAACTATATAATATGAATAATAAAAAACAATAAATACAATAATATATAATACGAAACGAAAACACATAACACAATTAATAACATAAAACACTCAACAATAATTACAATTAATATAATTATTTGCATGGAGCACTTAACTATATAATATGAATAATAAAAAACAATAAATACAATAATATATAATACGAAACGAAAACACATAACACAATTAATAACATAAAACACTCAACAATAATTACAATTAATATAATTATATGCATGGAGCACTTAATTATATAATACTAATAATAAAAAACAATAAATACAATAATATATAATACAAAACAAAAACACATAACACAATTAATAACATAAAACACTCAACAATAATTACAATTAATATAATTATATGCATGGAGCACCTAATTATATACTAATACGAACAATAAATACAATAATATAAAACACGAAATGAAAACGCACAACACAACTAATAACATAAAACACCCAACAATAATAAACATACACAAATATACACAACGTACAAAATACAATAACACGATATACACAAAAGCAATACACAACATGTAAACATACAAAGAAACTGTACAAGCAACAAACACACAAACAATAACGCACGGTCGCTCTTGAAACTAATGTGTAATAAACATGGCGAATAAAGCCATGAATACAATGTAATATTAATAAGCTATAATAAGTTTAGATATATAAGCACAAATAATGTAACTTTTTTCTTTTTAAATAAAAATACCTGAGTAGTCTTCACCTCCCAAATATGAAATCCCTGATCATGTTAGGGGCATCGCGGGCCGGGTCTGTGACCCGGACAAACAAAAAAAAAAAAAAAAAAAAAAAAAAAAAAAAAAAAAAACCTAACCTAACCTAACCTAACCTAACCTAACCTAACCTAACCTAACCTAACCTAACCTAACCTAACCTAACCTAACCTAACCTAACCTAACCTAACCTAACCTAACCTAACCTAACCTAACCTAACCTAACCTAACCTAACCTAACCTAACCTAACCTAACCTAACCTAACCTAACCTAACCTAACCTAACCTAACCTAACCTAACCTAACCTAACCTAACCTAACCTAACCTAACCTAACCTAACCTAACCTAACCTAACCTAACCTAACCTAACCTAACCTAACCTAACCTAACCTAACCTAACCTAACCTAACCTAACCTAACCTAACCTAACCTAACCTAACCTAACCTAACCTAACCTAACCTAACCTAACCTAACCTAACCTAACCTAACCTAACCTAACCTAACCTAACCTAACCTAACCTAACCTAACCTAACCTAACCTAACCTAACCTAACCTAACCTAACCTAACCTAACCTAACCTAACCTAACCTAACCTAACCTAACCTAACCTAACCTAACCTAACCTAACCTAACCTAACCTAACCTAACCTAACCTAACCTAACCTAACCTAACCTAACCTAACCTAACCTAACCTAACCTAACCTAACCTAACCTAACCTAACCTAACCTAACCTAACCTAACCTAACCTAACCTAACCTAACCTAACCTAACCTAACCTAACCTAACCTAACCTAACCTAACCTAACCTAACCTAACCTAACCTAACCTAACCTAACCTAACCTAACCTAACCTAACCTAACCTAACCTAACCTAACCTAACCTAACCTAACCTAACCTAACCTAACCTAACCTAACCTAACCTAACCTAACCTAACCTAACCTAACCTAACCTAACCTAACCTAACCTAACCTAACCTAACCTAACCTAACCTAACCTAACCTAACCTAACCTAACCTAACCTAACCTAACCTAACCTAACCTAACCTAACCTAACCTAACCTAACCTAACCTAACCTAACCTAACCTAACCTAACCTAACCTAACCTAACCTAACCTAACCTAACCTAACCTAACCTAACCTAACCTAACCTAACCTAACCTAACCTAACCTAACCTAACCTAACCTAACCTAACCTAACCTAACCTAACCTAACCTAACCTAACCTAACCTAACCTAACCTAACCTAACCTAACCTAACCTAACCTAACCTAACCTAACCTAACCTAACCTAACCTAACCTAACCTAACCTAACCTAACCTAACCTAACCTAACCTAACCTAACCTAACCTAACCTAACCTAACCTAACCTAACCTAACCTAACCTAACCTAACCTAACCTAACCTAACCTAACCTAACCTAACCAGTCAGATACCACTCAATCACCCTCGAAAAAAGCAAAGACAACTCGACTACCACCCCCGCGGTAAAAGCGAACGCTGAGCTCCTGCAGGAAGTTAGGGAGCTCAAAAGCACCACGCAGGAGCTCAGCAAATGCGTGGAGCAGACTAACTGCGGACCGCGAACTTACGCGGAAATGGCGGCCCAATCAAGGCCACGCATCGAGGAAAAAGCCCATGCAATAGTGGTATCCACAATTAATAACGACAGCTCTAACATTCTCATGGATGAAGTCAGAGACACAGTGAAGGCCAGAGACAATGGCATCAAAATTCAAAAAATGAAGCGGGTGAGGGGACCCAAGATCGTCCTCTCGTGCGCCACGAAAAAGGAGTTAGACTACGTCGCGGATAGTCTTAGGAAAAACGTGAAACTTGCGGTGGAGAACGCCAAGTACAAAAACCCGCTGGTCGTCCTCAAAAACATCTGCAAAAGGAACACTGAAGCCGACATAACAGCTGCACTAGCCAGACAAAACGCGGAAGTGGCGGAGGGTCTCTCGGCCGAGGAGGCCGCTGTCACTGAGAGATACCGGAGGAGGGCGAGACACCCAGACGAGTGCCACGTCGTCCTCCAAGTGTCACCGAAACTGTGGCAGAGGCTGACGGCGGCTGGGAGACCCTTCGTCGACGTGCAGTGTATTAGGGTGCAGGACCAAACGCCCCTAATACAGTGCATGCGCTGTCTGGGCTATGGCCACGGCCGCAAAACCTGCGCCGCAGAGGAGGAGGACCGCTGCACTAAGTGCGGACAGGCGGGCCATACTAAAAAAGATTGCGACCAGCACGCTAGCTGTCGAAACTGTGAGAAAGCGAAGCTCCCGCACTCACACCACAATGTGTTCTCTGATGAATGCCCAATAAGGGCACGGGCAGACGCGCTTGCAAGGGAAGCTGTCGCATACGCATAGCGAACACCGCGACGTCAACCGGCTGATACGAACACCACCACCGACACCTTTTACACCACTCACAGAAACCCTACACCACAACGCTACACAACATAAACCACACACACACCACATTTAACTACCACAAACCACAACATTAACCACACTTCACCACACCTACCATTCTAAGCCAAACACTAATACACCAACTACACACCACTATATAAAAACCCTACCTCACTACACTAACTTAACACAAACAAACAATCATCATCACATCACCATAACACAACAACATCAACAACAGACCACACAGTCACATACATACAGTATAGGAGAGCATGCGCGCGGACGTGATGACCGCGTCACGCGCGCATTCAATCAACATAAACACACACACACACACACACACGACATAGTACATATATACACAGAACAATACACACAATCACTCACCTCTCCAAACTACACTAGACATATAATACACAAATAATCCATTATGTTTGTAACATAATAGATTATAATAACATAAATAAAAAACTGAATAAGACAATCACGTAATACAATCAGTACAGCACATACAGACACACACACGCACACACACACACACACACATTCATAACGATCATACAACATAAACAAATCTCACTTAACCCACCAACACAACAATAAACACAACATATACTACATGCTTGAAGCATAGTAATTATATATTATAAACAAAAAACTATAAAATACAATAACATAAAATACAAAACAAAACACAGACATAACAAACATTATAAAACACAACAATATACACAATGAATATAACTATATGCATGCAGCGTACTACTTATATTTGAAACAATAAAAAACTACAATCTACAACGTATACAATATATATACACACACGCAATACATTATGTGTCACACACATTTATGTGCTATAAAACACAAAAACCAATTAACACAGAACATACACGAGTGACTCAATAGTCACCACACACAAAGTACACACACGCGCAATGACTACATACCGTAAATTATACTATTTAATAATAGAATAAAGTATGGAAACACATAAAATACATATGTACACAACACTCTCGTACACGACTAAATAAATACATAACAACATACACTAGACACAATACATAAACAAACATAAAACCAGCATACAAAGTACACAACCAGCTGCGCAACCTACACATCAGTACATACAAATACATATAAAACGCATATATAATACACAAGTACACAACACTCTCCTACACAACTAAATAAATACATAATAACATACACTAGACTGAATACATAAACAAACAAAAGCAACATACAAAAAGCACAACCAGTTACGCAACCAACAACTCAGCACATTCAAATACATATAAAACATACACATATATATAATACACAAGTACACCACACTCTCCTACACAACTAAACAAATACATAATAACATACACTAGACTCAATACATAAACAAACAAAAACAAAACTTACAAAGTGCACAACCACCTACGCAACCTACAAATCAGTACATACAAATACATATAAAACACGCATAAAACATAACAACACACATATATACACAACATAACATAACACATATACAAGAAAACTATACATAATAAAGCACAACACTAAACAAGCCGGTCAAATAAATGAGAACAAAAAGCTAATTGCCTCTGTAAACCACTGCAATATCCTAGTCAGTTACCCCCGAGATAACTCAGGAAATAAAATAAAATGCACACGGCAACAAAAATATAAAACAACAAATGAGAATCGACTCAATATTATGTAAAACGTCGCCAACAAATGCAAATTTCTTTTTTCTTTTTTATAAATAAAATTAAGCTCTATTGTCTTCATCCTCCTGTCGTGAAATCCCTGATAATGTTAGGGGCCTCGCGGGCCGGGTCTGTGACCCGGACAAAAGAAAAAAAAAAAAAAAAAAAAAAAAAAACCTAACCTAACCTAACCCAGTCACGCGACATCCGTTGATGCGAGTGTCACGCTTTTAAGCCGCTCCGTACACAAAAATTTCAAACAAGTGGAAAAAGTGCACCGATCACCTCGAATTTAGTGTCAAAAAACGCGCGAGTGTACTATCTACGCGAGTGCGAAAAATCAGGTGTGTGAATTTCAAGGTCGAGGTAGGATCACCGAAAAACCAATTTTAAGGTTACCTTGAACACGTGTGGGAACATAAAAGTGCGTGTAGCGCGAGATTTTCAGCGGACGCTTGTGTATCGGCAATTGCAGTTGTGTGGGGATTCGTTCTCCGCATCCCCATAGTGAGTTACAGAATTTTTGGTGCAATAACTAAGAAGTTACAACAAAAATACTAAAAAGCACGTGGCAACGAGGTCCCCTAAATTGACCTCTTGCATTTACCGCGACCCTTCCCTGGGGAGGACCGTTCTACCACGAGCCTGGAGGCACTTCAAGCTTCGCTCCATCATCAACAGAAGCCGAGATATATAAGAAAGAAGATTTTCCGACCAGTTCGAGTACTTCAAACCCCGATAACTCCGTGGAACGATCTGCACCCCCTGGATTTCTGGACAAAAGTAGGTTAAGGAATTCATATTGTGCATTCGGTGAAAATTTCGTGGAAATCGGGTGGATAGTTATTGAGATAATAATATTCTTCTGAAAATTGGCCCCAAATTCCCCACCACGTGGTTTCCAAACTACGTCCCCACCAAAATTCCCACATAGCACAAATTGTCCCAAACCTCATCCAGAATACCCCTTAAATTTTTCAAAATTTTCCCGACAGTAATATAGATTTTCCTAGAACAAAAACCGTAAATATTATTCTCTTTGCGGTTTTGGTTTTCGGAATATTTTCATGTTCAATTTTTATTAATCTACCATATTATCCCCCCCACCCACGGACTTTTCACCGAATAGTAGACTATATGTAGAACCTCCCGATATTTTTTCTGGACTCCTAGGATAAGCGGCAAAGGATCTGCATCGTCCTAAAGTAGGCACTATACCCTAGTACAAACCGCACCAAAAAAGAAAATCCATTTTCCGGGAAAACTACGCGTCCCAGGTCAATTCTGACAAAATTTTCGGGCCCCCCCCCCCCCCTTAAACCGCCCCCACGCTTTGTACCAAAGACAAAGCCTTTGCCCATCTGGCTATCGATTGGACTAATTTTGACCCCCCTATCCTCACCTTCGGATTGGGACTTAGACGTTTTTGAGTAAAATATAAGGGGTCAGTACGAACCTGTATGGAGGGGTTACTATTGAATTTTCCCACCAGGAATAAAGACGAGACCCCTAAGAGGGTAAAGGAGAATAGGACTGGGTGGGTTCGGACCCCCTTACTCGAGCATAGGGTGTCATTAAGACATAGTAGTAAAATATAATAAATATAGGTACTTAGGAAAAATTTAACTATATATAGACAATAAGATTAGGATAAGACGCGTGACTAAAACATAGTTTAAGTAAAAATTTTTTTTTGGGCTACCAAAAATACGGTCTCAATTCTCCTAGATATAGATAGACAAGCTCGAACCCTTTCAATTGAGCCCAAGCACGTCAAAATCGGACCACAATTGACGAAGTTAGGCCATTGTAGGACAAGGGAGGCCAACCCCAAAAAACTTTAACGGGCCATAACTTAGGCTGTAGACCACCTAGGAAGTTGGGACTTTCTGTGAGAGGCTTAACGGGTACTATAGACTTGACTCCCGAGGGTAGGTTCACACCTAACCCCAAAAATTTTCTGGTATAAGCCAAGGGTACGACTGCGACCGTTGGGCCGAGGACATCTCAATAGTCCAAAACCGGACTTTCTGCGACCAGTGGAACGGAAGTTGTTGACGGTTCTGGATTTTCTGGGAGTGTTGGATGTGTCGGGGTGTAAATCTTTGAGCGCTCATAGCTCCGTAACTACTGGCCGCAGGGACTTGGGATTTTTTCGGCTATCACACTCGCAAAGAGCTCTACCAACGACTTAAACCAGCTTTCTTCTTGCTCTTCTGACTCCTTCTTCTTTTACTTCTTCATTCTTCTTTTTCATTCTTTTTCTTCTTTTGGACACGGGACGAGCTCTGGACCCTCCTGCCTTCTCCCGGAGCCGCATTACGGCTGCTAGTGGGAGGGAAATACCTAGTTTTATAAATTAAAAATTTTATTAATTTGGATTTCATAGTATAAAGGTATTATAAGTCGTATAACTGTACATGGTCTCTTGGCCGGCGGCAACAATTGGTTTTTGCATTCGGCAAACATCCCATTTTGTGTCGCAGCCGGCGACCGGTGCAGGAATCTGACACAGCCAACTTGACTACCCCTAGTGGGCAATAAACCATAAGTCATTACTGCATTAAACTGATTTCCCGCCCTAGTTAAGTTAGTTATTAAGACAATAGGACCTCTACACCTTACCTTGACTGTGATAATTTTATAATTTGTTATAAAAATTTTTAACTGTAATAATAATTTTATTATATACACATTTATAGAATTTATCGACTATTGGGACTATACACCCAATATACTAGTTTTAAGATTTCAGCGACCCGGGATTTACGCCCAAGTTTTATAACATAACAAACTTTTACCTTTACCTTACTTTTATTTTGACTCGTCATTCTATTGACATTACTCAATCACCACACCGAACGCTTTACATTCGGTGCACAACATTGATTCATTGACACCCGCGAAATTCAAACCATGCTTCGCTCACCACCACAGAACAAGCCACAAATGGCTGAATCGGAGCATATCTCCGATGGTCTCGGCGCGGATAGTGAGAGAGCACTGCCTCTAGCTCATGACTTGGGTAAAAAGGGAAACAGCCAAGTTATAAACCTGACTGCTCAGGATAAAACGGAATCGTGCACACCTAACATGAGCCCGACGGAAATCATAGAAATGAAAAATCGGAATTCAACCACCTTTACTGTCCCAAATACACCTAAAGGGAACAGAACCACATGTCGGAGACGACTCGTGAAGGGAATAGGTGCAGTTACAGCGGAGAGTGACACCAAAACTCTGCTGGGTAACAAAAGTGCAAAGCGCGACGAAGTACAGGATACCCAAGACAAAGAACTGGAGGCGGAAGTGAGAAAATTAAAGGGGTTATTCAGCAGTAGGGAAGAAAAGGCAAGGGTCCACGCAGAAGTTGCCAAGGAACTGATGAATAGGACTCGAAATACAAAGACGTACATAAAAACAAATATAATAAATATAATAGAGGAAATGCTTATTATAGTACAAAATGCTGAGATGCAAATAGCAAGCATGGAAGAAAAGAAGGAGAGAATTATATACCCGACAAGTGCCATAGGACAAGACCATGGAAAGGTGGAAGAAAATCTTGCCCAGAAAATGGAAGAATGCATAACTGCGATCCAGCAGCATAAAGACCAAATGGCAGCTCTGCAAAGAACATTAAACGCAAATAAACCCACAACAGAGGGGGAAGAAAAATGCGTCAATAATCAGACTATAATAACAGAAGTCAAGAAGCTCCAGGAGAGCGTAAAAACCCTAAAAGATGTAGTGGATGACAAAAAAGTACCGACTTACGCCGAAGTACTAGCCAAGACCCCAGAAGTCAATGGAATAACACCAAAGCACTCTATTATAGTGTCGGCAACTAACGACAATATAACGAGTGACCAAACCATTGACAAAATCAAATGCGCACTCAGAGCCAAAGAAAGCGGACTACAAATAACTGGAGTCAGGAAGGTCAAGAATGGGAAAGTAGTTCTAAACTGTGCCAACAAAGAAGAAATAGAGAAAGTCACACAAAGACTACAAGCCGATAACCTTCAGGTGGAACAAGCGAGGAATAAGCACCCACTGGTCATCTTCAAAAATGTAATGAGCTATAATACAAGTGAGGATATAAAAAAGGCGCTCAAGATACAAAATCCTCGCATATTTGAGGGCCTTACGGAGGAAGAAGCTGAGATGGAAGTAAGGTACCGACGCAGAGCGAGAAATCCCCACGAGTGCCACGAAATTTATAGAGTCTCTCCAAAGCTATGGTCAAGGTTGATCTCTGCAGGAAAAGTCTTTATAGACATACAGCAGGTTGGGGTAGAGGATCAATCTCCCATAGTTCAATGCTCAAAATGCCTGGGATATGGTCATGGCAGGAGATACTGTAAGGAGCAGGAACTCTGCCACCACTGCGGGGGCCCACACACTAAAGCGGAATGCCCAGAAAAGGCAGCAGACAAACCACCCGTCTGCATAAACTGTTGCAAATTTAAAAACGCGGACATTAATCATGCCGTATACAACCCTGATTACCCTGTGCGTAAGAAATGGGAGACGATAGCAAGGGCATCAATTGCGTACTGCTAAAGGCACCTCAGGAGTTCAACAGGCGGGAAGAGACTCATACTACCAAGTGGCTCAAGCTAACCTTCAGCGGAAGGACCTGGCCACCACGGAGATGATGCTCGAAGCGGTCAAGAGGAAAATTGCATTTGCAATGTTACAAGAGCCATATGTGGGGGGGAAAAGGGCAATGAAATCCTACCGGGGAGTACGGATCTTCCAGAACGCGAACCAAAACGACGGGGTGGTCAAGGCGGCTATCGCAGTATTTGACCCCAAAATTATGGTCACGCAGTGTACAGAATTCACCACAAACAACTTCGCCGTGGTGAAAATGTGTACTATCGCCTGGGAGATCCTAGTGATCTCTTGTTACTTCGAACCCGACCTCCGTATGATCGTGCAGCGCACAACCAGAAAGTACAATACAAAAAGAGCTAATTGGGACCAGTTTCTTATGAAAATGGCCCAATTAAAAGCCGATAACAATATAAACAAAAACCGAATAGACTCAATAATTAACAAAAAAGATCTAGACACATTTATAAAACAGTTTACAGACTTAATAACCGATGCCTGCACCAGCGAAATACCCCTGAAGAAGAATAAAGAAAAACTAAAAATCCCATGGTGGTCGGAGAAGCTACAAGCGATGAAGCGCCAAGTAACAACCAAACGACGTAAGATCCGTTGTGCCAGACCTAACCGGAGAGAGAGTGTTGTTGCCGATTATTTGGAGGCCAAGGAAGTATACGAAAGTGAGGTAAAGAATGCTTAGACAGCCAGCTGGAAAGGATTTTGTAAGAAACAGAATAAAGAGGGAGTTTGGCAAGGAATCCACAGGGTTATAAAGACCACGACAAGAAGGGAAGAAGAGATACCACTGCGCAGCGAGCATGGATGCTTGTCCCTAGCCGAGTCAGCACGGCTTTTGGGGCAGGCATTTTACCCTGAGGACACTGAGGAGGGCGAGGATTCCAGTCACCGCAGGACTAGGCAACTACTGAAAAACGAGAATGAGTTGGTTCATGATACGGACCATGAACCACAATTCACAGCTGAGGAACTAAGGGCGGTGACTGAAAGCTTCAACCCGAAAAAGGCTCCAGGAGCGGACGGGTTGACCTCAGACATCTGCTCCATGGTAGTCCAAGGGGACATGGAGCTTGGCTTGGCCATAATGAACCGCTGTTGGTCATTGTCTCACTTCCCCACGGAGTGGAAAATGGCCACGGTCGTGGCCCTGAGGAAACCTAATAAGCAGGACTATACTAGCCCTAAGTCTTACAGACCGATAGGCCTCCTTCCAGTGATGGGCCAGTTCCTGGAGAAAATGCTCGTCCGAAGATTGGTGTGGCACCTGGCTCCCAGAATGAGCTCCCGCCAATACGGGTTCATGCCCCAAAGGGGGACAGAAGACTCCCTCTATGATCTGGTGGCCCACATTCGGAACGAACTAAATAAAAAGAAAGTTATAATGATGGTATCGCTGGACATAGAGGGGGCTTTTGACAGCGCCTGGTGGCCGAAAATTCGGACACGCTTGGCGGAGGAGCAGTGCCCACCTAAGTTGAGAAAGATGTTTGGCAGCTACTTGAGCGAGAGGATGGTGCAAGTGCGATACGGTGGCCATCAACATGCTCGGCAGACCAACAAGGGATGCATACAAGGATCGATAGGAGGACCAACTCTCTGGAATCTCCTCTTGGATCCACTGCTGAAAAGCCTCACCGGAAGGGGGGACTATTGTCAAGCCTTCGCGGATGACATAGTCCTCGAATACGAATACGAATTCTCGGGGGACACAGCAGCGGAAATCCAAAGTCATGGCAATGCCGCCCTCGAACATGTCCGGACGTGGGGGGTAGAAAACAAACTAAAGTTTGCACCGCAAAAAACGTACGCAATGGTGCTCACCAGGAAACTCGTGTACGACACCCCACGTCTGGTCATGGGCGGGGTAGACATTGCAATGACTAAGGAGATAAAAATTCTGGGGCTAACAATTGACAGTGCACTGACGTTCAACGCTCACACCGCAAACGTTTGCAAGAGAGCGTTGAACATCTACAAACAATTGTCCAAAGCCGCCAGGGTGAGTTGGGGCCTCAATCCAGAGGTGGTTAAAATTATTTATGTAGCCACCATCGAGCCCATCGTGACGTACGCTGCTGGCGCGTGGGCACCCGCGACCAGGAAGGTCAATGTGAAAAGGCCGCTACATAAGATCCAAAGACTGTTCGCACAAAAAATATGTAAGGCTTATAAAACAGTCTCGTTCAATGCCGCTCTGCTGCTGGCGGGGATCCTCCCTTTGGATATTCGGATAAGAGAAAATGCCTCTCTTTACGAAACCCGGAGGGGGGTCTCCCCGCTGGCGGTGGACGACATCGAAATCGAACGAAAAGTACGGTTTACCCAAAGGCCACATCCGTCGGAACATATAAGGCGCCAGCGCATCAACATAACCACCAACGAGGACCTAGTTGGGCTGGCAGGCGGTGCAGTAAAAATCTTTACGGACGGCAGTAGAATTAATAACAAGGTTGGTGCTGCAATATCCATCTGGGATGGTGAAGCAGAAAGAGAGAACCAGAAGTTCAAACTGTCGTCCTACTGTACCGTCTACCAAGCGGAACTCTACGCCATCTATAGAGCGACGCAGTATGCGCAGTGCAACAGTGCGAGCAGTGTAGCCATTTTAAGCGACTCCAGGGCGGCGATCGATGCCATTTTGAATAATGGCTCTCTCCACCCATTAGCCGAAGCGACCCGCAGACTCTTAAAAACATGCGACCGGCAGCAAAAAGCCATTTACATCTGCTGGATTAAGGCTCACGCTGGAATGGAGGGTAACGAACGTGCAGATGCCTTGGCAAAGGAAGCAGCCACCCACTTAAAGATCAGGCCGCACTACGACAAGTGTCCGGTTTCATTAATCAAGAAACATATCCGTAAGGAGGCGCTTGGTGAATGGAACCAACATTATAGTGCGAGTGGGGTAGCTAGTGTCACCAAAATGTACTTTCCCGACGCAATAGATGCATACCCTATAATTGCTAAGATGCAAATTGAACCGGAGCTGACGCAAGCCCTAACGGGGCATGGTGGCATCTCTCACTATCTCCACCGTTTTAAGCGCAAGGACAGCCCTGCTTGTGTGTGTGAGCCTGGCATGGATGAAACTATACAGCATATAATATTTGAATGCCCAAAACACAACGCCCTAAGATTGGACACACAAATACAATTACACACTACACTAAAAGCACAATCACTACCAAAAATCATGAGGGACACAGGCGACAGGAAATTTTTCATTACATACGCAAAGAAAGTCATAAGAACTGTTAACCATAGAAATAAAACATAGGCAATAAGACTAATGTAATTTTATAATTTATTTTATTTTATTATACAAAATTGATGTTAATATTTTAGTCTGTAATGAATGAATGTAACATGTAATATGTACACTAGATTTAAGTAAGACTGTTGTAAATAAAGATGAATGGCCAAAAGGCCAATGAAAAACTTATTTCCTAGATAAGATAGGGTAGTGTTAAGAAAAAGGTCTCTGGCAACGCCAGAGGATTCGCGGGCCAGGTCATTGCACCTGGAAAAAAAAAAAAAAAAAAAAAAAAAACCTAACCTAACCTAACCTATCGTCGACGTCACTACAGGAACGCTCGCCAAAAGTCAGGAGCGGCTACAAGCCACAGCCGGAGACCTTACCCGCAACTTAGCCGCTACCAACGAGCAAATCCAGATTATCAACACAACTCCAAAAAGCCCCAGCAAAGCCATCACCCAAAGCGAGGTCACAGAGGCCATCTCCGCTCTTTCCACCGACCTAAAAGAAGCCATGAGGGCAGTCCCACAACAACCACCCGTAGCCAATCTTGAGACACATTTACAGCCTATTACAGAGCGTCTCAAGATAATGTCCTCCGAAATTAAAACAATAAAGGAGGACACAACCAACCTGGCAACAAAACCTGGGATTAGCCTAGCAGCTGAATTGGCTAAAGTGGATAGGCCACACACCGCCGCAGCGCCGAAAAAATCTTACGCATCGGCGGTAAAAGAGAGGCCCCAAACGACCAACACAGAAAGACCGATCAACCTACATACGCTGATCGTCACCAGCAAAGACTGCACAAAAACTGGTGAACATATAATAGAAGCGATCACAAAAACACTAAACCCCAAAACAACAGGGGCACGGGTTGACAGGGTGAAGAAGGGGAAAAACCAGAAAGTGATACTCTCTTGTAGCACGGTTGAGGACTTCCAGCTGATTCAAAATAACTTAAAATCAGCCCGGAATTAAACGCCTTGACGCCAAAACAACACAATCCGCTGGTGATCATCAAAGACGTCATTAAATCGCATTATGACGCGGACATCATCGAACACATCCTGGCTCAAAACAAACACCTAACGGCCAGCATCCCAAAGCCGGAGAGCAGCATCAGGCTCAGATTCCGGAAAAAAGCGACGAACGAGCTCACATGCCATCCGGTACTTGAGGTCTCGCCAGCCCTACACAAGAACATGGTGGAGGCGAGGAAAGTGTACATCGGCATACAGAGGAGGCCAGTCATGGACTTCTCTCCTCTTGTGCAATGTGCAACCTGCCTGGGCTATGGCCATACAAGGACCCAGTGCCAAGACTCAAAGAGCCGGTGCAGCTACTGTGGCAACCACCACAAATGGGATGAGTGCCTGCGGAGAGCAAACAACCAACCTCCGCGGTGCATCAACTGCGTCAGCGCCTCCAAACACACTGGAGCCACCTGCGATGTCGAACATCTGGCGCACTCAGACGTCTCCCTCAAAGGCAAAAATGGGATGCCATAGCCAGGTCAAAAATACCCTACCTGTGCTAAGGGCACCCACAGCGGAACCAACAACAAACATCTCCCTGCAAATCTACAAAGACTGAAATGCATTCAGGCCAACCTCCAGCGATCGAAAATTGCCACAGCGGAGCTGCTTAACGCGGCCAAGGAAAAAGGAGTGCAGATTGCCCTGGTTCAAGAACCATACGTAGGGAACACGGGCATCCTAAAAGAGCACCCTGGCACTAAAGTGATCCAGTGTATCCTAAACCGCGAAAAGCCAAACAAAGCCGCAATTATAATCTTCGGCCAACACCTGGAGGTAATCCAAGATCCGCAACTTACAACTAACAACATAGCGGTAGCCACAATAAGGGCTGACCAACTCAACATAACCTTTATCTCGGTCTTTTTGGAAGGAGATGTAGAAATAGATCCGGATCTAAACCGACTACGAGCTTTGCTCAGCGCAACGCCCATCAAGAATATTATTCTTGGAGGTGACATCAATGCATGGAGCCCCTGGTGGAGCAGCTCCACTGAAGACCTAAGAGGAGCAGCGTTCACTAGCTCCATAGATGAACAAGAGCTACATGTCATCAATCAAGGGGACACTCCGACTTTTGAAACCAACAGAAGGGGACGCATGTATTCGAGCATTGTCGATGTCACTACATGCAGCAGCCAACTATTGGGAAAAGTGGAAAACTGGAGAGTAGACAGAAGCATCACTACATCCGACCATAACGCCATCACCTTCTCGATAAGGCTCACAAAACCACTAGAGCCCTTAAAACCCATCACCACGAGAAGGTATAACACCAAGAAGGCTAATTGGAAGGACTTCGAGGAACTCTTCAGACAGACCCTAGCTGCCAAAAACATCACCCCGGACAGAGTCGGGAAAATAATAACCACCCAAGACATGGAGCAGACTACCTTAGAATATACCACCACTATACAAGAAGCGTGTGAATCTACAATGCCAAAGATAGGTCAAGGCAAAATGGATCCCACACCACCATGGTGGACTAAAGAACTAAATGAGATGAAGCGCAACACACTCCGTCTGAAAAGGCGAATAAGGAACGCAGCACCCACCAGAAAAGAGCACTTCATACAAGAATATGTACGTGCCAAAGAGCTCTACAAGGAAGCTACAGAACTGGCACAAACCACCAGCTGGAAGGAATTCTGTAATAAACAAGAAACGGAAAGCATGTGGGACGGCATCTATAGAGTCATAAGACAAACCGCCAGGAGACAGGACGATGTTCTGCTTAAAGGAACAGACGGCAAAACCATCAGCCCAGAAAACTCCGCCAAACTCCTGGCCGAAACATTTTATCCGGACGACTCTATGGTAAGCGACACGCCCTACCATGCTACCCTTAGGCAAGAAGTGTCAACCAAACCGGTGAAACTTAACGCAGACGATCCGCCCTTCACAGAAGAGGAGCTCGATAAAGTGCTTTCGTCCTTCAATCCAAAGAAAGCACCGGGCCCGGACGGATTAACAGCAGATATCTGCAACGTGGCTATTCAGACAGACAGGGAAACGTTTCTGGCTATAATCAACCAATGCCTTAAACTTAACTACTTTCCCTCACTATGGAAAATAGCTCACGTCGTCATAATAAAGAAACCCGGCAAGGACGACTATACCCAGCCAAAAGCCTACAGACCGATCGGCCTCTTATCGGTGCTTGGAAAAACTTTCGAGAAAATGATGATAGGCCGTATCCAACACCATATCCTTCCAACGCTGACCGAGAACCAGTATGGTTTCATGCCACAGCGAGGCACCGAGGACGCCCTCTACGATCTAACGAAGCACATCAGGCACGAAATCACCGAGAAAAAGATTGTGCTCGTTATATCTCTGGATATAGAAGGCGCCTTCGATAACGCATGGTGGCCAATGCTAAAACACCAACTGGTCCAAAAGAAGTGCCCAAGTAACCTGTACCACACAATCGACTCCTACCTCACAAGCAGAAAGATCGTCGTCAACTACGCTCGTTCATCCTACGAGAAGCAAACTACGAAGGGTTGCGTCCAAGGCTCCATCGGAGGACCAACCTTCTGGAACATCATCCTGGACTCGCTACTACAACAGCTGACTAGCGAAGGAACAAAATGCCAAGCGTTTGCAGACGACGTGGTTCTCACTTTTTCGGGACACTCCGGCCATGACATTGCCGCAACGGCCAACAATACACTAGCAACTGTAGTAAACTGGAGCAACAAAAACAAGCTGAACTTCGCGCCGCACAAGACCCAGGCGATGATAATCACTAAAAAACTAAAGTTCAGCACCCCAGTTTTACACATGTCCGGCCAACCGGTAACAATCGTGGACACAATCAAAATTCTAGGCCTACATATTAACAACACACTCACCTTTACAACCCATGTGGACGCTGTCTGCAAGAAAGCCGCCACCATCTACAAACAATTAGCGTGCGCGGCAAAGGTGAAGTGGGGCCTCAACGGAGAAATCGTGAGGACCATATATACTGCGGTTATAGAGCCGATTGTAACATACGCTTCCAGTGCGTGGGCACCGGCCATGGATCTGGAGATAAACAAAAAGAAAATCAACGCAATCCAAAGAAGTTTTGCAATAAAAATATGCAGGGGATACAGAACTGTATCATTAACATCAGCTCTCGCACTTACAGGACTGTTACCCCTAGATTTACGAATTCTGGAAAACGCCAGCCTTTACAAAGCCAAGAAAGGCCATTCCAATGAATATTTACCACCGAACAAGGAGCTCGATGGAAGGGTCGCATTTAGAGAATTACCACACCCCATACAACTTAACACCATCACCTACGAGCTCCTCGAGGACATGGACTCCGACACCATCAAAAACCACCATATATCCGGACCCCAAATTTACACGGACGGCAGCAAAATTAAGGGGAAAACAGGAGCTGCCCTTACATGGTGGGAACAAGGACAGGAAGTCCATTATTCGCTATTCAAGTTGGAATCCTTCTGCACGGTCTTTCAATCAGAGCTCTATGCCATTCACAGGGCAATTGAGAAGTTCAAAAATAGCAGTGCCACTACCGCTAACATACTCAGCGACTCGCGATCCTCGCTAGACTTGCTCAAAAACCCTACATACATCACACCCCTGACATTCATCATAAGGGAAAACACAGCAGCTATCCGTGCACAAGGTAAAACCATCCGGCTATTCTGGCTAAGAGCACATGCAGGCACCGCAGGTAACGAACGAGCGGACGAGCTAGCGAAGAGAGCAGCACTGGCAACAACATCCGCCATCTCATACGACAAAGTGCCCCTGTCCTTTGTTAAAAGTACTATCCGAGAGGAGACTACCAAAACATGGCAGGATCGGTACAACGCCGCCACAACAGGAGAAGTCACGAAAAAGTTCTTCCCGGACGTCGCAAATAACTATCGTCTGGTGAGATCGACCGCGTTGACACCAATCCTAGTACAGGCGTTCACAGGTCATGGAGGCATCGCAGCTTACTTACATCGCTTTAAGCTCAAAGACAACCCTAGCTGCGAATGCGATGACACCACCGATAAAACCATCTGGCACATAATATACGACTGCCCTCGCTTCCTCGCAGAGCGCACAGAATTCGAAATCAGAACAGGTATGCATATGGAAGAGAACACCATGCAAAGCTTATTGGAAAACAAAGAGATGAGACCAAGTCCCCTAAAATATCTGGAAAATATAGTCAGGAAAGCTAACATCAGAAATAGCACCCTAGACCAACAACCTATAATAGCATCAACACCATCATCAACGCAAAGTTACTCAATCAACAGTAGTGCACAACCCGAAAAGACTGCAACAACCATCCGAAAACACACAAACACAATAACAATACCACAGCAAACGGCGAGAACGGAGCACCAGGGATAACAACACGCCCGGTGGCCCTCTTCATGTCCACAAACACCGAACGATTAGGCATAACATTCTGCCATGTGGACATGAAGAATAGGGTGTCCATATCACCTGGACTAGCCGTCCTTCTCAAAGGAAGTACCACCAGAGCTACTCTAAAATACTCAATATATACCACCTACAGCGCAATCCAAATCCAAAACACCGAATGTCGGCTTATACGCAGCCACAACAAAACTATATTGGCATTCGATAGGAAAGCCGACAAAACACAGTTTGCGCAAGCTAGCAGAGTACTCCTAAACATAGCGAAGGAAGGCAAAGATAATGCAAACACCACACCTAAAATCATCAGTGTGGATGCAATGGCAGTGGGCTTCGACAAAGGCGAAACCGCGGATTACATGGGATGCATCATGGCCTCGAAACACTATAAAATAATAACATATGAGAACAGAGGCCAGGACTTGAGATTTCTTCAAGCTCCCCCTGTAACAACTATACACCCCGCGGCCAACACACCATTCGACGCCCCCTCCACAAGCCAAGTAAACCCTATGCAGCCGAAACCAGCAGAGCCACAACAGAAGGTGGAGAATGAAAACAAAACATTTATAGCAACAAGAGCATTCTTGACCCCATTTTTAGCTGCTATAACAAGCAAGGACACCCAAGAAAAGCTTACAGCAAAACTGGGGTCAGCCTTAGAGACCTTTATGAAAAATAAAAACCAAGAGGAACAAAAGAACACAACACCACCCAGTTCCAATGCCGAAAAGGGAATTGTGAAACCACCTAATTACCGGACGGTGCGCACATCAGTGGACCTCTACGTCAATGCCTTCCTTGAACACAAGGTCATCCTAGAGGGTACATTAATCATCAAAGCCCGGACAGCCAGCAAAATACTCGAAGCTTATCATCACCAAAGCAAAGGGTTGCTGGACGTCAGACTCAAGGAAGAGGAGGCCACCATATATAACAACCAGACAAGCGAAGTCATAGCGGGAAAACCCATCACTACCCACATGGCAGCGTTTAGCGCAACCGCAGGTTTCATCGGCCTCGATCAGGAAACCACAAACGAGACCGGTAAGATCACATTCCACACCCCGGAAAATGATCCCATAGTAGTCACCGCCAAATTTACCGAGATTTGGCTCACGGAGAAAATTCTAGAGAGAGCCAAAATTCCCTGGAGACGAGTGACACATGGAGAATGCCAGACAAACTCACCCTAGTAAATGGCGTTCCGGGATGCAGCAAAACAACTTGGATAATAAACAACTTCAATCCCACCAACGATTTTGTGTTAACACCTATGCTCAAAGGAAAAGAAGAACCGAAAGAAGGAATCAGCCAAAGAATGGGAAAAAGAGCGGCTACAAATGTCTATACAGTCGCCTCAGCCCTTGCAAATGGAGTTCGGTTAAGACAAGACCAAACATTCCACAGGTTAATAATCGATGAAGCGCTAGTGAACCACTTCGGTTCTATAGTCCAACTGGCGTGTTCTGTGGAAGTTAAAGAACTACTCCTGGTCGGCGATTCGAATCAAATTCCTTACATAGATCGGGACAATCTATTTGCACTCAAATACCACCTGCCCACAATAACAACACAGCTAGGAAAGCAGGAACTTTTGTGTACGCACCGGTGCCCTATGGACGTAGCATATGCCCTTCAAAAACACTATAACGGCATATACTCGTCTAATGACATCGTAAAATCCTTCAGCATACATAACTACACGGACGCCGTCATTCCATCTGACCTTCCAGAGACGTTATACCTGTCGCACACCCAGGCAGAGAAAGAAAGTCTCAAAGAAAAGGGTTACGGCACCGGACAGGGCTCCGACCTGCGAACCATCCACGAGGCGCAGGGGCTCGGCGCACCGAACGTCATTATTATACAAACAAGAGACACGGTGCAAAGCCTACACAACAGTGTCCAACATGCTGTGGTTGCCATCTCCAGACATACTAAATCCTGCTCCTACTATACAGACACTCGTGAAGACGCCATCTGGAAACTCATGAGGCAGTCTATAGACCAGGACTCTGGCATTATACTGGAATACAATAGACAAATGGCAATAAAGAGCAGAGACCTAAGGGTGATAAGTAAACTAGGTCAATTACCATAATAAGACAGCAGGACATTCACAAATCATAAATAACAACAAGAAATGGAAACTGCTTCATAGCAAACCGCCTAACAACTGACGGCAAAGACAAACTCCAACCATCAAAGCAGAATAACATTTGACCCACAATACAAATATTCAAAATTAGTAAACAATAAATATATAGAGTATAGTAGGCCGATATTCAAAATTAATAACAAAAACGCATCTCATGCCTTCTGAGTTTTCTTACCGGATCTTTCTCAGTCTGGCCGTGTTCCGATCCGGTAGTAGTTTCATAGCTCAGATAAAATCATTTAAAATCAAAATTAAAATCAATTTTTTGCATAAAAAGTGGGTCAAATCAAACATCTATCAAACATCAAAATAAATCAACCAAACTCAAACAAACCATCAACAATAATCAAACCGTAAAACATCATACGGCATTAGTTGACATGAAAACCGTTCTAACATCTAACGGCAAAGTGTTGAAACAACAACTAACATCCATTCAACACAATATGTAATAGCTTCACAGCAAACACTTTTAAATTGTACAACTTAACAAATAATAAAATAAATAATAAAAATGGCACTGACAAAAGTCTGTGGAATTCAATTTCTTTCACAAAAAAAAAAAAAAAAAAACCTAACCTAACCTAACCGAGGCTTCGGGTGATCGGACCGGGGAATTGTCCAGTCACCCGACGTGAGACCACCGCGTGAGGACGACGCCTCGACGGCGAAAGCTGTCGGGGCGTCGACAGGAGAGGAGCCCAATAGGGCATACCGCCGAGCGGACCACCGAAAACAAAGATCGGGTACCGGTGGCCCGCTCGTACGGCGAAGAATAGGTGCTTGCAGGGTGGGTCAATGGGGTTGCGCGCCGCCTCTTCCGTCACCCCGGACCGATTTGGCGGGGTGCGACGTCCATAGCCCACCGCAAAAAAAAAAAAGGTTAGGTTAGGTTTTTTATTTTTTTTATTTAAAGAATTTGACTTCCACAGACTTTTGTACGTGCCATTTTTACTGTTTATTTTATTAGTTGTGAAGTTATATAAGCTAAAATGTGTTTGCTGTGATTTTATTACACATTGTGTTGAAAGGATGTTGATTATTGTTTCAACACTTTGGCCGTTGGATGTTAAAAAGGTTTT
This sequence comes from Lymantria monacha, assembly GCA_905163515.2. NCBI lineage: Eukaryota > Metazoa > Arthropoda > Insecta > Lepidoptera > Erebidae > Lymantria > Lymantria monacha. Next base: position 27,592 of record LR991090.1, read on the forward strand.
TAAGTCAACTGATGCCGTATGATGTTTTACGGTTTTATTTGTTGTTGATGATTTGTTTTACTTATTCAATTTATTTATTTTGTTATTTTGTGTTTAATAGATATTTGATTTGACCCACATATTATGCAGAAGAAGGTGATTTTATTTTGTTGCTTGAAGTGTATTGTTTTAGTTTTAATTTTAGACAATGGTTTATGGTTGGGGCAACTTTTCGGCAGCCACCACCTCAGCCAGAAGGCACGTGTAGCAATACATAACGCAGTGCTTGTCCCAACATTACTGTATGGAAGCGAGAGTTGGGTATGCAGAAAAGAGTATGATAGTAAAATTAATGCGGTCGAAATGCGATCTCTGCGGAAAATCTGTGGAGTTAGGCTGACCGACCGCATTCGTAACGACGACGTAAGAGAGCGAGTAGGTATGAAAGAGAGTATTGGTGTAAAGATGCGAAAGGGAATGCTCCGATGGTTCGGACATGTGGAAAGAATGCCGAACGAACGCCTGGTTAAGAAGATATACAATGCGAAAGTGGAAGGATGTAGGTACCGAGGGAGACCGAGACTAACCTACCTAGACCAGATCGGTCATGTACTGAAGGAAGGTGGAGTCAAGAGTCTCCGAAACCGGCGAGCGTGTATGAAGAGAATTATGAATGTTGAGGAAGCGAGTGAAGTATGCAGAGATAGAGTTCTCTGGCACTCTGTTCTCTCTGCCTACCCTGCAAGGGATATGGCGTGATGATATGTATGTATGTATGTATGTACAATGGTTTATCTGAACTATGAACTACTACCGGATCGGAACACGGCCAGACTGAGAAAGATCCGGTAAGAAAACTCAGAAGGCATGAGATGGGTTATTGTTAATTCTGAATGGCGGCCTACTTTACTTTATATGTTTATGGTTTTATTAATTTTGGATATTTCTGTTATTGTGGGTCAAATTTTATTCTATTTTGGTGGTTTGGATTTGTCTTTTACCGTTGGTTGTTGAACGGTTTTGCTGTGAAGCAGTTTCCATGTATTGTTGTTGTTTATGGTTGGTAAGTTTCTCTCTGTTACTGTCTCATTGTGGTATTACGCCTAATTTGCTCATCACCCCATGGTCTCTGTTTTTAATTGCCATCCTTCTGATGTACTCCTGTATAGTGCTAGAATCCTGGTCTATAGACTGCCTCATGAGTTTCCAGATGGTGTCTTCACGAGTGTCTGTATAGTAGGAGCAGGATCTAGTATGTCTGGAGATGGCTACCACAGCATGTTGGACACTGTTGTGTAGGCTTTGCACCGTGTCTCTTGTTTGTATAATAATGACGTTTGGTACGCCGAGTCCCTGCGCCTCGTGGATGGTTCGCAGATCGGAGCCCTGTCCGGTGCCGTATCCCTTTTGTCTGAGACTTTCTTTCTCTGCCTGGGTGTGCGACAGGTATAGCGTCTCTGGAAGGTCGGGTGGAATGACGGCGTCTGTGTGTGTATGTATAGAGAGGGATTTTACGATGTTATTTGACGAGTATATGCCATTATAATGTTCCTGAAGGGCATATGCTACGTCCATAGGGCACCGATGCGTACACAACAGTTCCTACTTTCCTAACTGTGTTGTTAATATGGGCAAGTTGTATTTGAGTGCAAATAAGTTGTCCCTATCTATGTAAGGAATTTGATTCGAATCGCCAATCAGGAGTAGTTCTTTGACTTCCACAGAGCGCGCTAGTTGGACTATGGAGCCGAAATGGTTCACTAGCGCTTCATCGATTATTAATCTGTGGAGTGTTTGTTCTTGTCTCAACCGAACTCCGTTTGCCAGGGCTGAGGCGACTGTATAGACATTTGTAGCCGCTCTTTTTCCCATTTTTTGGCTGATTCTTTCTTTAAGTTCTTCTTTTCCTTTGAGCATGGGCGTTAACACAATATCATTGGTGGGATTGAAATTGTTTATTATCCAAGTTGTTTTGCCGCATCCCGGAACGCCATTTACCAGGGTGATTTTATCTGGCATTCTCCATGTGTCACTCGTCTCCAGGGTTTTAGCTCGCTCTAGAATTTTCTCCGTGAGCCAAATCTCGGTAAATTTAGCGGTGACTACAATGGGATCGCTCTCCGGGGTGTGGAATGTGATCTTACCGGTCTCGTTTGTAGTTTCCTGATCGAGGTCGATGAAACCTGCGGTTGCGCTAAACGCTGCCATGTGGGTGGAGATGGGTTTTCCCACTATGACTTCGCTTGTCTGGTTGTTGTATATGGTGGCCTTCTCTTTCTTGAGTCTGACATTCAGCAACCCCTCGCTTTGGTGATAGTAAGCTTCGAGTATTTTGCTGGCTGTCAGGGCTTTGATGGTTAATGTGCCTTCTAGAATGGCCTTGTGTTCAAGGAAGGCATTCACGTAGAGGTCCACTGTTGTGCGCATCGGCCGGTAATTGGGTGGTTTCACAATTCCCTTATCGGCATTGGAACTGGGTGGTGTTGTGTTATTTTGTTCCTCTTGGTTTTTTCTTTTCGTGAAAGCCTCTAAGGTTGATCCCAATTTTGCTGTAAGCTTTTCTTGGATATCCTTGCTTTTTATAGCAGCTAAAAGTGGGGTCAAGAGTGCTTTTGATGTTGTAGATGTTTTATTTTAATTTTCATTCCCCACCTTTTGTTTCTGCTCGTGGTCGGACTGTGGCGCTACTGGTTCCGGCTGCGTAGGGTTTGCTTGGCTTGTGGAGGGGGCGTGGAATGGTGTGTTGGTCGCGGGGTGTATATTTGTTACAGGGGGAGCATGAAGAAAGCTCAGATCCTGGCCTATGTTCTCATATATTATAATCTTATGGTGTTTCGAGGCCATGATGCATCCCATGTAATCCGCGGTTTCGCCTTTGTCGAAGCCCACTGCCATTGCATCCACACTATTGATTTTTGGTGTGGTGTTTGCATTGTCTTCGCCCTCCTTCGCTATGTTTTGAAGTAATGTGCTAGCTTGCGCAAACTGTGTTATGTCGGCTTTCCTATCGAATGCCAATATGGTTTTGTTGTGGCTACGTATAAGCCGAAATTCGATGTTTTTGATTTGGATTGCGCTGTAGGTGGTGTATTTTGAATGTTTTAGGGTAGCTCTGCTGGTACTTCCTTTAAGAAGGAGGGCTAGTCCAGGTGATATGGACACCCTGTTCTTCATGTCCACATGGCAGAATGTTATACCTAGCCGTTCGGTGTTTGTGGACATGAAGAGAGCCACCGGGCGTGTTGCTAACCCTGGTGCTCCGTTCTCGCCGTTTGCCAGTAGCTGTGGTATTGTTATTGTGTTTGTTGATTTTTGCATGGCTGTTACAGTATTGTCGGGTTGTGCACTGCTGTTAATTGAATGATTTTGGGTTGATGATGATGGTGATGATGGTGTAGGTTGCTGGTCTAAAGTACTGTTTCTAATATTTGCTTTCCTGACAATGTTTTCTATATATTTTAGGAGACTTGGTCTCATAATGCGCAGCGATGGATGTTTGTCCCTAGCCGAGTCAGCACGGCTCTTGGCGGAGGCATTTTACCCTGAGGACACAGGAGGGCGAGGATTCCAGTCACCGCAGGACTAGGCAACTCCTGAAAAACGAGAATGAGTTGGTTCATGATATGGACCGTGAACCACAATTGACAGCTGAGGAACTAAGGGCGGTGACTGAAAGCTTCAACCCGAAAAAGGCTCCAAGAGCGGACGGGTTGACCTTAGACATCTGCTCCATGTTAGTCCAAGGGGACATGGAGCTTAGCCTGGCCATGATGAACCGCTGTTGGGCATTATCGCACTTCCCCACAGAGTGGAAAATAGCCACGGCCCTGGCCCTGAAGAAACCCAATAAGGACTATACTAGCCCTAAGTCTTACAGACCGATAGGCCTCCTTCCAGTGATGTGCAAGTTCCTGGAGAAAATGCTCGTCAGAAGATTGGTGTGGCACCTGGCTCCCAGAATGAGCACCCGCCAATACGGGTTCATGCCTCAAAGGGGGACAGAGGACTCCCTCTCCGATCTGGTGACCCACATTCGGAACGAACTAAATAAAAAGAAAGTTACAATTATGGTGTCGCTAGACATAGAGGGAGCTTTTGATAGCGCCTGGTGGCCGAAAATCCGGACACGTTTGGCGGAGGAGCAGTGCCCACCCAAGTTGAGAAAGATATTTGGCAGCTACTTGAGTGAGAGGATGGTGCAAGTGCGATACGGTGGCCATCAACATGCTCGGCAGACCAATAAAGGATGCATACAAGGATCGATAGGAGGACCAATTCTCTGGAATCTCCTCTTGGATCCGCTGCTGAAAAGCCTCACTGGAAGGGGGGACTATTGTCAAGCCTTTGCGGATGACCTAATAATCCTCGTATTCTCGGGGGACACAGCAGCGGCAATCCAAAGTCGTGGTAATGCCGCCCTCGAACATGTCCGGACGTGGGGTGTAGATAACAAATTAAAGTTTGCAACGCAAAAAACGTACGCAATGGTGCTCACCGGGAAACTTGTGTACGACACCCCACGTCTGGTCATGGGCGGGGTAGAGATTGCAACGACTAAGGAGATAAAAATTCTGGGGCTAACAATTGACAGTGCACTGACGTTCAACGCTCACACCGCAAACGTTTGCAAGAGAGCGTTGAACATGTACAAACAATTTTCCAAAGCTGCCAGGGTGAGTTGGGGCCTCAATCCAAAGGTGGTTAAAATTATTTATGTAGCCACCATCGAGCCCATCGTAACGTACGCTGCTAATGCACCAGCACGTGGGCACCAGCGACCAGGAAAGTCAATGTGAAAAGACCGCTATATAAGATCCAAAGACTGTTCGCACAAAAAATATGTAAGTCTTATAAAACAGTTTCATTCGATGCCGCTCTGCTGCTGGCGGGGATCCTCCCTTTGGATATTTGGATAAGAGAAATTGCCTCTCTTTACGAAACCCGGAGGGGGGTCTCCCCGCTGGCGGTGGACGACATCGAAATCGAACGAAAAGTACAGTTTACCGAAAGGCCACATCCGTCGGAGGATATGAGGCGTCAGCGCATCAATATAACCACCAACGAAGATCTAGTTGGACTGGCAGACGGTGCAGTAAAAATCTTTACGTACGGTAGCAGAATTGACGACAAGGTTGGTGCTGCAATATCCATCTGGGATGGTGAAGCAGAAAGAGAGAACCAGAAGTTCAAGCTGTCGTCCTACTGTACCGTCTACCAAGCGGAACTCTACGCCATCTACAGAGCGACGCAATACGCGCAGCGCGACAGTGCGAGCAGCGTAGCCATATTGAGCGACTCCCGGGCGGCGATCGATACCGTCCTGAATAATGGCTCTCTCCACCCATTAGCTGAAGCGACCCGCAGGCTCCTGAAAACATGTGACCATCAGAACAAAGTCATATATCTCTGCTGGGTTAAGGCTCACGCTGGAATGGAGGGTAACGAACGTATAGATGCCCTGGCAAAGGAAGCAGCCACCCGCCTAAAGATCCGGCCGCACTACGACAAGTGTCCGGTTTCATTCATTAAGAAACATATCCGTAAGGAGGCGCTTGGTGAGTGGAACCAACACTATAGAGCGAGCGAGGTGACTAGTCTCACCAAAATGTTCTTTCCCGATGCAATAGACGCATACCCTGTAATTATAAAGATGCAAATCGAACCGGAACTGACGCAAGCCCTACCGGGGCATGGAGGAATCTCTCACTATCTCCACCGCTTTAAGCGCAAGGACAGCCCTGCTTGTGTGTGTGAGCCTGACAGGGACGAAACTATACAGCACATAATGTTTGAATGCCCAAGACACAACACTCTAAGATTGGACACTGAAATACAATTAAACAACACATTAAAAGTACACTCACTACCAAAAATCATGAGGGATACACACGATAGGAAACTATTCATTGCATATGCAAAGAAAATTATACGAATTGAGAACCAAAGAAATAAAACATAGATTATAAGAATAATGTAATTTTATTATTTATTTTATTTTACTTTATTTTATTATAGAAAATTAATATTATAGTTTTTAATGAATGAATGTAAAGTTTTAAGCGAGATTGTTATAAATAAAGACGAATGGCCAAAAGGCCACTGGAACACTTATTCCCCAGATTAGATAAGGTAGTGCTAATAAAAAGGTCTCTGGTAACGCCAGACGATTCGCGGGCCAGGTCATTGCACCTGGAAAAAAAAAGCCTAACCTAACCTGTATGCTCGCTCGTTTCTGTGCGAGATAGGATTCGAAATACGCGAATAACGGGTGTAATTGACATATCACGAAGAATTATCACACTAAGAGGCAATGGGCTGGCCACATCGCTCAACGAACTGATAATTGCTGGAGAATAAAAGTTTGGCAATTTGAGGCGAAATATAAGAGAAGCTTCAGTCCAGATGATGGTACATATTTACAACAGTTCGACTTTAAGAAAGGCGAATTGCAAATGGTCCATCTTTCCAGTTTGGTACGTTATTTTCTACTTACGTAACAACGATCATATATCGGCAACATAAAGAATTACCTAACTCCTAATCGTTATGGAGTAGTAGCTAACATTATCAGCTTACGTGATTAACTTGAAAGAACACAGTTAAAGGTCTATGCGTGCATATGATATTGAAAGAATTGTCCTCCAACTTCTAACCGCTAAGGAGATGTACCTTCCATCACCAGCTCATCTAAATGAGGTTATCACTGCCAGATGCAAATATTTGAATAGCTTTGGAAAATATATGAGACACGTAATATGTCCCTATAAAATTTTAAGGTTGCCCTCAATTTCCATGAATTCCCATCATCAGATCATGATTTGGTGACAATGGGACCACCTCGGGAGTTAACTTGAAAGAATACAGCTAAAGGTCTATGCGTGCGTATGATATTGAAAGAATTATCCTCCAACTCCTAACTGTTAAGGAGATGTACCTTCCATCATCAGGTCACCTAAATGAGTTTATAACTGCCAGATGTAGATATTTGAAGAGCTTTTGAAAATATATGAGACACATAATATGTGCCTATAAAATTTGAGGGTTGCCCTCGATTTCCATGATTTCCCATCATCAGATCACGACTTGGTGACAATGGGACTACCTCTGGAGTATACCCTTTAGAAGAAAAAAAAGAATTTAAAAATCGGCCCACAATTGACAAAAATATCGCTGAACATACATAAAAAAAAATGAAGTCGGTTAAAAATACATACAATGAAACATAGAACCTCCTCCTTTTTGAAGTCGGTTAAACAGTACGTCGAAACTAACTAGTTAGTTTAGACGTACTTTTTAACCATAGTAGATAGTTATCTACTTACCTAAATCCTCCGCGGCCTTATGAAATGTGGCTCAAATTGTGCCTCATTCATTTCGAGGCAGATTTGTGCTCACCGTTGCCAAATAGGTATACTATATCGCATTCAAACCACGCCGTGCTTGTCACTGAAGTGATCTGAACGCGCAAGCGGTTAAGCGATTTAATCCATACGGGCAGACGTCGTTGACGGTTGTGTCAAATGGTATTAAATTTGTGCCGTTATAGTGTTCTGAATACATCTTTTAATTCTTATTTCCTTTAATAATTTGATTTTGTTAATTTTTCACCCTGTGTGTATATCATTAAGCTTATTGTTTTTTGTTAATTTAAGCTTGGCACCGACTTTAAATCGCGTTAGTGGATTTCTAGCATACATTGTAATTATATTTTATAAAAATTAATACATAATTAGAATTAGACAAGAATTAAACAGTTCATCTTATTTTTCGGTTTTTAGTGTTTTAAAATAACTATGGTTTTTGGTTGATCTTATTTTGAAGTCGGTTTACATTTTTTTTTTTAAATGTTTAATTATTAATGAATTTTTAGTGTGAATAATCGTAGTTAAGTAATAATTTTAACTAGTTCATATAAATTAAATTATTTATTAAATATAGCACTATTAGTAGATCGACTAACATGCACATGGCAAGAGGAAGAATAGAAGTAGGGAATCAAAATAAAAAAATAAAAAACGTATTTGGAAAAAATAGAAACGAAATGTTGTATCTCGTTGCCAATGGTTTAAATTCACTGTTTCAATCAATTCGCGTATACACCACATGTGCTATCGATGCATCACGTGAGGCAGCAACTTAGGTATGAGATACTACCAACATCCAAGTGACGTAAATAATTGTGACGGTTTGATGCAATTGTTAAAACTAGACATAAGCTCCAAAAGCATGGTAAGATGCAATATCTCTGTCATTAAGGGCTTGGTAAGCGGGTAATAGGGATAATATCCAAACTTGTAGGCTTCTCTTTCGTGGTGACCAAATTGAAACAGCCTAGTTACCTGATTTGGTTTTTATAAAATTTAATGACGACACTATTGGCACAAAAGTGAAAGACGGTGACGGGTTAGTTGCCATAGCGCCTGTGTCAACCTTATATCAGGCAACGAAAGGTTACGGGATAATGAACGGAAAATGCTTCCGCTAATCCTCTGTTGGGCGGTTACGGTATATAAACTCCAGGGTACTTTACAAATCGACGAGAGGAACCCGCGAGGGTAAAAACGGGCGGGCCACCGAAGTTAAAATCGAGTACCGGTGGTCCGCTCGCACGGCGAAGAGAGAAGGTTTTACGGTGGGTCTATGGGGTCACGCGCCGCCTTTCCGTCACCCCGGACCGATTCGGCAAGGCGAGACGCATCCATAGCCCACCAATAAAAATAAAAAAAAAAGGGTTCTTTACAAAGCCTTAAACAAAGCTGTCATGATTTAGGCAAAAAATAAATTGCCAATGATCAGTTTTATATTGCACTGAGTTGTGTAAAGACTCCAGGGGTACAGCTTTTTGCGACTTAGGGTCTAATAAACTACTCAATTCAAAAGACCATACCAGGAGAAAGTGTAAGCCAAAGAATAAGACGGTTCTAAATAGGTACGTATTTATATTAGAAAATTTTGATACAATTATCCAATACGGCTGGACAGCGTTTAGGAAACTTAAGAGGACCATCGCACCTAATATATCTCAGTGTCTGAAGGCATAAATCTATGAACAGTGATGATTTATGACAAGAAAATGTGGTCCCTAAATGTGGGTCTCGTAACAAAACTCAAAGCGCTCAGCGTACTATGGAACGGGGCATGCTCGCTCGTTTCTGTGCGAGATAGGATTAGAAATACGCTCATCCATAGAATAACGGATATAATCGATATATTACGAATACATCGCTCAACGAACTGATAATTGCTGGAGAATAAAAGTTTGGCAATTTGTGGCGAAATATGAGAGAAGCTCAAGTCCAGATGATGATACATATTTACAACAGTTCGACTTGAGAAAGGTGAATTGAAAAAGGTCCACCCTTCCAGTTTGGTACGTTATTTTCTACCTCCGTAACAACGATCATATATCGGCAACATAAAGAATTACCTAACTCCTAATCGTTATGGAGTAGTAACTAACATTATCAGCTTACGTGATTAACTTGAAAGAACACAGTTAAAGGTCTATGCGTGCATATGATATTGAAAGAATTGTCCTCCAACTCCTAACTAAGGAGATATACCTTTCATCATCAGCTCATCTAAATGAGGTTATCACTGCCAGATGCAAATATTTGAATAGCTTTGGAAAATATATGAGACACGTAATATGTCCCTATATAATTTGAAGGTTGCCCTCGATTTCCATGAATTCCCATCATCAGATCATGATTTGGTGACAATCGGACCACCTCGGGCGTTAACTTAAAAGAATACAGCTAAAGGTCTATGCGTGTGTATGATATTAAAAGAATTATCCTCCAACTCCTAACCGCTAAAGAGATGTACCTTCCATCACCAGCTCATCTAAATGAAATGTTCACTGCCAGATGCAAATATTTGAATAGCTTTGAAAAATTCATGAGACACGTAATATGTGCCTATAAAATTTAAGGGTTGCCCTGGATTTCCAAGAATTCCCATCATCAGATCAAAAGAAAAAAGAATTTTGAAAATCGGCCCACAATTGACAAAAATATTGCTGAACATACATAAAAAAAAAAAAAATACACAATGAAACATAGAACCTCCTCCTTTTTGAAGTCGGTTAAAAATAAAAAGTAGCAATACAACAACAGTTTAATTAGTAAACCGATCAAACAAATATCTGTCAGTCACGCACACATCACACATGACAGTCAATACGGGACTGGTTCATATTTTAGAAATAAATACCTAATAATGTCCCGCCAAAATTTATTTATTTATCACACACACAACTCATCATTACAGGATTTGCCTAATGCAATAGCGTGGTAACAAAAAATAAGTTATAATTACATCTAACATATAACATTTTATAAATCTTTTATCAAATAAACTTTAATTATTTGTGTAACATATGATATGTAAAGCGGTTTTTGTAAATTCATTCAGAGAACAACAAAATATGTCTATTTCTTCAGAAACACTATTTATAGTTCGAGGTGCACGCCACAGTGGCGCCTCAAGCAGTAGGTAAATAACTGCCTGCCGTCCCCCCCCGTAACGTCAACCAACTGGGTACCTACTTTGAAGTGTTACGCAGACTGATAGACCGTTAATACAAGTAGGTAGGTATTGAAACTATGATATTTTACAAGAGTGAACAATTTAATTGTATTGAATAATTTAATTCTTAACATTCATTGCAACTATGTACCATGGTCGGTTCTACTTTTGTCTTTTAAGTCCCACTAATGAGCTAGGGCCTCCTTCTTAATGGCAGGCATATGACCTACTAGGTATACTACGTTGGTTCCTGGATGTACAGCAGGATATGCGCACCAAACGGTCAAGATTTTATTTCGAGTTTACCTCCTCCTGATTTTATCTGCTTACATCCCTTCGTCCCTTTTTATGACCCCTACGAAAAACGAAGAGCTGGTGAATGGAATGCTTAGTCTGTCACCACATAGAAAACATTGTTTAAGTTGATCGACAATACATAGGTTATTCTATTTATTTTAAAAGCCTGCTTCCTATTTATATTGTGGTGACAAAAGTGATTTACGCAAGTACTATACTAAAAAAGTCTTCGTAAACTATTTCTATCATGGGCCACCGAAGGCAAAGACCAGTTTCCGGTGGCCCGCTCGCTCGGCGAAGAGAGGTACATGTAGGGCGGGTCTATAGGGTCGCGCGCCGCTTCTTTCGTCGCCCCGGACGGATTTAGCGTTGGGGGTGTGACCATTCCATAGCGAGCCGCCAAAAAAAAACTATTTCTATGAATAGATAGCCTGATGAGTTCCTTCTGATTTCCTTCGTAAGTGTATTTACGCTAAAATAGAAAAAAAGATAAGGATGAATGTGAAACAAGAATAAACTGATGGATTGAAACTTGTGCAACGGGAATAGAACTCGGGACTTTGGACCTGGTGACACCATCTAAGCTGGTATTTACGGTACTCGCCCAATGAAAAAATATGTGCAAGGTTTAATGTGGTTTCCGATGGCAATTTTTATTTTTTATTTTTAATACACCACCTTGCATTGAGGAAATAATCCTTGGATTGCGGCGAACTTGCAACTGACGCAGAGATATTACACCCAGACTCTGAACAACACTGTGTATCGCATAAAGTTTATCCTGCGTAGGAATCGAGCCCACGGCACTGGCACGGAAGGTCGGTATCTCAACCACTACGCCATCTGTGGAGTCAAAGTTTTTTGCGAGCTGCATACCTATAGGAATCTGTAGTTATGTAACGTATTTCAATTGTTGTTTGTACCTACTTACTTCCTATTAAGTAAATTCATAGGTAGTTTAGAATGGAGAAGTAAATAATTTTAATTTGAGCCGAATCACACAAGGCCGCGGACGATCTAGGTAAGTAGATAGTTTCATATGTACTTTTTAATAAATTAGTTCCGAACGGATAGGTAATATTTAATTTTTAGGGTTCCGTACCTCGAAAGGAAAAAACGGAACCCTTATAGGATCACTTTGTTGTCCGTCCGTCCGTCTGTCTGTCTGTCTGTCAAGACTCTTTTTCTCAGGAACGCGTGGAGGTATGAAGCTGAAATTTATATCAAATACTCAGGTCTACTGTCCCTTAGAGCTGTGAAAAAATCAAACTTTTAAGCTAGCGCAATCAAAAGATACAGCTATTTATGTCGCAAATTTCTGCAAATTTTCGACACTCTCAAGGGAATCAAAACCTACAGGGTACTTCCCGTGAACTCAGAATCTTGAAATTTGGAACGAAGCAACGTCTTATAGCACAGATTAAGGAAAAATTGTGAAAACTGTAAATTTTTGATTACATCATAAAAAAAAATATTTTTGATCATTTTAAACTCACTACCCCTTTTCACCTGAACGTGTATAGTTAACAAGCAGCAGTTAATTTTGCACTAGCAATGAACAGGCAGCGTGACCGAGTGGTCTAAGGCGCTGGTTTTAGACACCGTAGGCATGAGTTCGAATCTCACCGCCGCCGCGCTCTTTTTGCTATTTATTTTTGCAAAATTTATTTATAATAATTTAATAATATAATATTATAAATAAAATAATTTAAAATCGTATTCATTAAATGTTTTAAAAATTAATAGTTTTAATATTTATTAAAACTACTAATTTTTATTTACTATAAATTTAGGTGTAACTTGAATTAATATCAAAGAATAAAAAAAATGATTAAAAAAATCAAAAAACCCGACTGCGTAAAAAGTCACCAAAACTACGTACATAATAAAAAAACTGAAAAGAAAAAAACAAGCACTTAGTATATACAAGTAGTACAAGTATATACAAGATTGTAAGTTTGCGATGCCACGCAAGTGCTTTGCTACGCCATGCGAGTGCTTTCATGCCATTGATTATTTAAAAAAACTTTATATTAGATTTAGAATTTATCATTCGATTAAGAGATATAACAAATTATTAAAAATCTAAAATTCCAAAATAAAACTATTTAGAGTAAGCAATTTATAAAAAAATATCCATACATAAAAAAGCTGACAAACATTTTGTGTATTTATCTTCATCCTCATGTGCCAACCCTATAAGATATAATAGGTAACAATTTTGCTCGTTCCTTAGAAGCTTGGTCTCTGTACGTTTATTTACTCATGTGCTGCCACTAGCGGCGCACGCGGGTCGATCACCTCTGGAACAGCTGATCTGAGTTTTGAATACATTGCGTCTTTTCTCATCTGAGTAAAGTTACATATTTTTTATGGAATTATTGTTACATTGCACTGTTCTAATACGATGGACTGTGAAAAAAACTGAAAAATCATTGTGGGAAAAACTAAATTTATTCTGCCGCATCGATTTTTTTCTAGCCTATCATTACAAGTAGGACTGGGAGAGTCACCTGTCTTTGTTTTCGGGAGCGGTCCACTTCCACCCTGTATACAATTTTATCATTATAAGAACATTTTGAATAAATTAAAATAATGATCATAATATAGAGAAAAATAAAATATTTAAATTAATTATTAGTTAATTTATATTATTACGCGAGCTCAGTGCGGCGAGAGAGATTGCGCACAGCACACATGACATCGCGTCGAGTGTGCCGACGCGTCGGCATACTGCTACGTATAGTAGGTACATATAATACATGAATTAATATAGCAATATACGACTTATTGTCAAATATCGTGTTTTGTATGGATAAAAGAAATCCAGTATGTGCAATATACACTGACATGACTCAAGCATTTGATGATATTTGACGAAAGTTATGTGGATCATAAAATACTCCTAAAAAATTATATGCATATGCTATAAGAGGAAACATTCTTGAACTCATACAATCGTAATTAACCGATAGATATCAATGTACAGAGATTTCTAGAATGTGTCCAGATAGTCAATTAGTAACTAACTATACATCAAGACAAAGACAAGTAAGATACGGTGTGCCCCAAGGGAGCGTACTAGGTCCCTTGCTTTTCTTAATATACATCAATGATCTACCAAAAATTCTACAACATAAAATGGTCTTAATTGAAGATGGTAGTACGGCCTTAGTTGAATGCAACAATTTGAAAAACTATCGACATGATATTAATAACTGTCTTTCTATCAACATAAATTGGCTCAACAAAAATAATCTCGTAATTAACTTAAATAAAACTAAAATTATGTATTTCCATTAACGTCTAGAAAATAAAAAAATCGGCCAAGTGCGAGTTGTACTCGCGCACGAAGGGTTCCGTAAAACTAAAAAAAATATATGATGTAACTAAAAATTTAAAGTTTTCGGAATTTTTCCTTTATATATGCTATAAATCGTTGCTTCGTGCGAAATTTCAAGATTCTAGATCGACTGGAAATACCCTTTAGGTTTGATTCCCTTGCGAGTAGTTGCGTGTTTGAAAATATGCGGCTTAAGTTGCTGTTTCTTCTGATTGCGTTGACATAGAAGTTTGATTTTGTTACAGCTTAAAGGTCTTATAGGTCTGAGTATTTGATATAAATTTCAGCGTGATACCTCCACGCGTTCCCGAAAAAAAGAGTCTTGACAGATAGACAGACGGACAGACAAACGGACGGACGGACAACAAAGTGAGGATCCTTTTGAGGTACGGAGCCCTAAAAAACAATATCACATACAAAGACGTGCATATAGAAGCAGTACAAAGCGCAAAATTTTTAGGGATAACAGTCGGCCAGATAATATAAAAAATCTGCCTTTTATAAAATTTAAGAATGTCCTCAATAAATTACTAATTGAGAAATGTTATTATTCTATAGACGAACTTTTAAATAACAAATTGTAACTAATTATACATATCATTTTAATTAGTTTTGTGCGAGACGGGCCTCCTGACAAATGTGTTGTAGTTAGCTGACGTCCCGTTTGGTCGCTGGTTCGGTGGTAAAGTGGACTGTATTCTGTATCTCGCCGGGACCAGGAAATTATTGAAGAAATAAAACTCTTGAATGAAGTAACAAACGTGCTTCGGACGAATATTAGACCATTGCTGCCTAGCTCCCACGTACTATTGCTTGAAGTTCACTATCTTGCTATATCTCCATATTAACATATTTGCGGCCACACAATGTCGATTTATTGTGTCGCTTAGGTACAACGAAACTTTACCGTAACGACAGCCGAGCCGGGCAGTGCGAATGGTGTTAATATTCATCCTTGTTTTACACTTATCTTTATTAACATTTTTGCTTATAACTTTAAGACTATACTAGTTACAGTTACGATATATAGCTTATTTTTCGTGTAATTTAATTATCTATCTATTACAACTGTTACCTTAGCCCTAGGTATCGATTTAGGCTTCATTCAGGCACTAAATACCACAATTTTAACACCTTTTAGTACTGTTAATCTATTTTAAAATACTATATTTCCAAAACTATAATACCTAGGATGGTGGTTTTTACTGCGTTTGATGGGCCCTATCGTATGCTTTAATAAAACACCAAAAAACATATATATTTATTACAAGTTCTACAAGATAAATAACAAAATTGGGGCATAGTTAAGAACAATAAATTTTTATACAAGTTATGTAAACAATAATAGTTGCAGCCTATTTTAACATTAATTAAATATTAGTATATCTCTAATTAACCTATTTTAATGTTCTTTAATTATTATCTTTGTTTTTTCCACTATTTACTTACTTAATGTTCGCGAGATGTAGGCGCACTCTGATTGGTCGACACTCGCGGTATGCTCCTAGCTGGCATCGCAAACTGTGTTATTTAACTTACACGGCACTAATACACTATGTTTTGAACACTATATTTTTCTTTCACTAGTACTGTTATTATCGCGAACAAGTTTAGTCTTTTATAGTTTTAATGAATTAATGTAATGTCATGTATTAAAAAATCTAATGATATTAATTAATCAGTGTATTAAATGTTGTAATACTGCACACTAAAAACATCAACAATCAAAATGTATAGCGCTGATTGCTGCTGGTATTGCGTGCCCAATACTTGGCAGACGTACTGGTCAGTGCTATAGGTGGGAGTGGCAGGACATCAAGTGTGTGTGTGAGGCACTCGCGCGGCTGGCCCAACGTGCTGCAGTACACGTTGACTGGGAGGACACGCGCTACACATGGGTGATGTTACAAACGCAGCAGGCAGCGGACGGCGGCGCGCGGCGGTTGCGATGACAACGGTCGCAGTGACGACAACAATATACTCATTGTATAGCACTCTCGTAGAATACGTCCAGTCTGTGACGGGAGTACCTGCTAGACGTGAAGTAGGACGGGCGCACGGCCGAGGGGGTCTCGCGTGTGTCAGTCAGTCAGTGTGTGTGTTACACTTATATAGATATACCTATATGTATGTGTATGTATCAAACCGTATGTGATGATAAATAATATTACATTTGTATATAAAATATAATAAAGCTGTGCCCTGACGTGTTGTGTCGCACGTGTCCGGCGCGGGCGGTGCAGTAGGGGGAGTAGGTCGGCGCGCGTGTTTATTATTAGCGCGCGCGGCTATAGTTGGCGCGCAGTGCTCGCCGCGCGCACACATGTACGTGCACGTACTGCTCGCGGCGGCCCTGACGCTGGCGCCCGGCGCCGCGCGCGCCCAGCGCCTCGTGCTTGGTGAGTGTGCAGCGCGACCGCGCCGCCGCCCTCCACCCGCCGATCTCACGCGTGCTGCTTGCAGGTGTGCTGGAGGAGCCGGCGCGCGCGCAGCAGCTCGCGAGCATGGCGCAGACGGCGCTCGGCGACGCCGGCGTGGTGCGCATGGCCGCACTCGAGCCGGGCGAGGCGCTAGCGCCCGGCGGGACGCTGTGCACCCTGGCGCACGACGGCGCGACGGCCGTGCTCGCCGGTGGGGACGCTCGCGCCCTCCGTCTCGCAGGCGCGGCGGCCACTCGCGCCGGAGTACCGCTGCTGATGGTGGACCCGGTGGACGCGGACGCCGCGTGGGAGGCGCTGCAGCTGTACCCGCACGATGAGCTGGTCGCGGACGCCACCGCCGCGCTGCTCGAGGCCAAGGGTTGGCGCCGCGCCGTACTGCTGCACGAAGGAAGTGCGCGCGGCGCTGCGCTATTAGCTAATTCGCCGGACGCGCCGGCGCTGCTGGCGCGCCGCTTGCCTCCGCCCGACGACCCCGTGCTGCTCAGGTAACAACCGTACAAGTGACACGCGAGTGGCCTCCCTCTGTGTGAGGAGAGCTGCTGGTCGCAGGCTGCACCAACTGGCCGCTATCAAAAACATTTCCCCAATACTTTGCCACGTGAGCGTTACGTATACAACAGTCTCACACACTAAATGTTTAAAGAACGTCTATTGTCGATAGGTGACCCGCAACTCGTGGGGGTCCAGTGCACGTTACACGCAGTATTTAGGTGTTGATTTCATTTTACGACTTTGACTTAAAGCTAAGTATTTACGTATTACTCGTTCACTTCGTCCTGAGTGCAACGCCCAGTGCGGTGTCAATGATCGACCATCATCTCCGTCGCCGGCCACTGGCCCCGCTGCCTCGACAGTCGCGGTCAGCCCGGAGGGTTACCCTTTCGGGTGCCAACCCCCGTCGACACTCTGGTCTGATGTCGGGGCGTCGACTTCACGCAGTCAGCCTCTCTGCGGGTGACAGATTATTCCCTGGTTCAGTCACCCGAGATGAATATCTTACTGCTTGTTCATTGTGTAAGCTCGTTGAAGACGTACCTCCTTGTTGCCATTGCTGAGGTTTCTCCTTCTCCGCGGCTAAGGCGGCAGACACAGTTTCTAGGGCCTGCGTCGCCCTAGTCGCCAGTGGCGAAGTGTATCCGCGTGGACACCCCCACCGCCTCCTTCTGCGACACGACTGATGATAATACTGACCGACGTGATTGAATTACCAGTAGGCTCATTTCCAAATATCGTTTAAAATAATCACCAACTGGTGTGCGGGATGCTGTGTGATAGCTACCCACTGGTGGTGGTACTACCAACACTTGCTTCGGTCGTGGTTGTGTTGAAAGAAGACTAAAAGTGGATGACGTATCGACGTGGACCAACTGCACCTGACGCCGTTTGGTCAACAATTACATTACCAGACGTCAGGCCGGCGCGGGCCGCCCCCCCCACTATGGCAGTATGCACGAGTACGTATTGCGTCGACCACGTGTAAGTAGTTAGGGCAGCAGCTGGAGGGTGACGCCCGGCCACCAACGTTGCGGCGAGAGCTAACGTTATCGACATCGGTGGCTCGCTCGGTCATGACTTCATTTCAATGGTTACGGTGGTTTTGTAATAAATTAAATATATATAAATATCCACATGCCTGTAGGAACCTGCTGCTGGTGCTGAAGAAGTCCGGAGCGACGAACTTCGTGTTGTGGTGCTCGGCGGAGTGCGCGGCGCGCGTGCTAGACGCGGCGCAGCGCGTGGGTCTGCTCAGCGAGCGGCACTCGTATGTGGCACTGGCGCTGGACCTGCACACGCAGCCGCTCGAGGCCTACAGCCACGGCGGCGCCAACGTCACCGCGCTGCGCCTGTTCGACACGCGCCCGCCCACCGAAACGGTCGTCGGCCGCGAGCCCTACGTCGCCGCTGCGCTGCTGCTGGCGTACGAGGGCGCCGCCCTGGCCGCCGCCGCGTGGCAACGGCTTGCACTACCGCCGATGGGTGACGCCGACTGCGAGACGGGCGTGGGCGCCTTCCACGCAGACACGCTGCTCAACTACCTGCGTTCGGCAAGTGTCATCCTCCCCATTCCCGCTCGCTCGCGTTTCGCTCGCTAACCGACGTGTCGCCGTGCAGGAGGAGTGGGAGGCGGTGGGACCGGGAGCGGCGCAGTGGGAGGCGGACGGCGGACGGCGCGCGCTGCAGCTGCAGGTGGCGGAGCTGGCGCGTGGCGGTATCCTGGCACACGCAGGCGTATGGGCGCCGCTCGCCGGTGTGGCGTGGGACCGCGCCATCACGTCCGCACCCCCTTCGCCGCCGGACTCCATGACCAACCGCACCTTCACCGTGCTCATCTCAGAGGTACCGATGACTCTCCTCTCCCTCTCCAGGACTGTCGCCGCCGTCACACGATACTACAACGCTGCCTCCAGCGAAGACCAGACAATGAACTGCACCTCACGCACCACTCGTCTCGTCTTTATTTATGAGCGACGAGTGATGCACAGGGCGGGCGCTGACTGACGTCCATCCAACTGTAAATGTTTCATCTGGAGCTGACCGGCCACCTTCAACGGCATGTGGTGACCGACCGTGGTGCAGGTGGCGCGCACGTCTCACCTACTCTTTTTCCCTTCTACATAATTCATGGGTTCAAAAACCTCCTCACTACACACTCCACACAACACCGGATCTGTCGAGGTGCGCACCGAGCGGTCGCCGGCCGCCCTCCGTGCTCCCCTACCGAGCGCGAGCCTGGTGATGGATGTTGGTAACGCTAGCCTGTCACGTACCGTGCCGGCACAGGCTTCCGCATAGCACGTGCAGTGCTGAGTGGAGCGCGAGCGACACTAGATGTGTGGGTGTGCCCCAGACCTCACTGTCAGTCTGTCTGTCACAGGACAACAAGCCGTACGTCATGAAGCGCGAGTCCATGGACCGGCTCACCGGGAACGCGCGCTACGAGGGTAAGCACCTGGACTGAGGAGTGCAGACGGAACCTTCCTCTCCTTCCTCACGCACGTCTGTTGCAGGCTTCTGCATCGAGCTCATCGAGCGGCTGGCGGAGCTGCTGCAGTTCAACTATACCTTCGTGGCGATGAACGGCTCGTACGGCTCGCTCAACAATGTGACCGGCAAGTGGGACGGTATGCTGGGCCGACTCATCGAGGACGAGGTATGCGTCGTCCCTCACACACTCCCGCATCCCCGCAGCCACATCTGTACCCACAGCCACATCGCTCTGTGCAGGGCACGCACTTCGCCATCACTGACTTGACCATAACGGCGGAGCGCGAGCACGTGGTGGACTTCACCACGCCCTTCATGAACTTGGGCATCAGTATCCTGTTCCGCGCGCCGCAGCAGCCAGAGCCCAAACTCTTCGCCTTCCTTCATCCCTTCTCCAGTGGGGTGAGTGATCGCTAAGCGACCGCCGCGAGCTGGTCGACGCAGCTGCACTGACGCGTGCGTCGCCTTCAGGTGTGGCTGTGTCTGGGCTTCGCGTACGTCGGCACGTCGTTGCTGCTGTACGTGGTGGGGCGCCTGTGCCACGAGGAGTGGCAGAACCCCTATCCCTGCATCGAGGACCCGCTGGCGCTCGAGAATCAGTTCACGCTGTCCAACGCGCTGTGGTTCAACCTCGGTGCTGTGCTGCTGCAGGGCTCGGAGATTGCGCCCGTGTAAGTATACCCGAGGAATTCGTACCGGACTCCCAGCCTCGCTGACGTCGCCCTCGTCGTTCGTCTGTTGCAGGGCGTACGGCACGCGCGCGGTGGCGAGCGCCTGGTGGCTATTCGCGCTGGTGATCACCAGTTCGTACACTGCCAACCTGGCCACGCTGCTCGCCAAGAAGTCCAACGATGAGCTCATCCGCAGCGTGGACGACCTCGCCTATAACGAACTCGGCATCAAGT
This sequence comes from Lymantria monacha, assembly GCA_905163515.2. Taxonomy (NCBI): domain Eukaryota; kingdom Metazoa; phylum Arthropoda; class Insecta; order Lepidoptera; family Erebidae; genus Lymantria; species Lymantria monacha. The sequence continues at coordinate 48,072 of LR991090.1, forward strand.
ACGGCGCCAAGTTCCAGGGCTCCACCTACAACTTCTTCAAGGTGAGCGCTCCTCGGCGACGGCGGTGGGTCCGGGTGGCCGCCGGGGAGCGCTCCCCTACAGCGCTGCGCTTGCGTGTTGCAGTACTCGGAGAACCAGATGTACAAGCACATGTACCAGGAGATGCTCAAGGAGAAGATGCCGGCGGACAACGCCGAAGGAATCAGAAAGTATGCCATTACTAGCTTACACCGGCGGCCTCGCTCGCTCCGTAATCACTTTCGGCTCATACATGTACGTCCCCCTGGCGGGCTCGAGCCGCCAGACCGCGTCAGTACCGCGGCCCGCTACCCATGTATGTATGTATGTACATTAGTATAACGCCGCTATCTCCACGCTCACATCTGGATGCAGTTCTCGTCAATAGACAGAGTGGTGGTGATACAAGAGGCAGATGTATGTGTACCTATATATATATATATATATATAGTATAGGTTACACATTGCATATTGTATAATTTTTAGTTAAATCACATTTTTTTTTAATTTTACGGAACCCTTCGTGCTACGTACGTGCTACGTACGGTTGTACTAGCACAACTCGCACATGGCCGTTTTTTTTATCTAAGTTCAAGAATGTTTAAAAAAATAACACCTTTTTTTTAGGGTGGGTTACGGTCGGCGCACACCTACCACAGTCGCACCTCTCCGTCCGGGGCGACAGAGGGGCGTAAGCACGCACACCCGTAACCCATCCGTGGCACGTCGCCTTCGTCGTTGGGCCGACCACTGGAGCAGAGTGACTTGACGTCAGTGGTCGGCCCGACAGAATACCCCCTCAGGAGTACCCTCTCCTCTTTCCTCACGCGGTTGCCCTCTCGGCGGGTGGCGAACTAATGAATGCAATCATCCGCGGCCTAGGCTAGGACGGCATCAGGCGCAGGCAGTGTCGAGCATCGCCCTGGTGATGGTCGGCAACGTCAGGTCGGCACCGATGATTGCGACGAGTTCAGGACGCTGCTCTGCCCAAGCGGCACAAACACCGAGCGTATGCTGCGCCGTATCCTCGTCGCAATCGCAGTGGTAGTAGGACGGTGTACTCTCCCTCCTGACGACCGCGTGCAGGTATTTGGCGAAGCATCCATGCCCCGTCAAAACCTGCACCAGTTGGAAGGAAAGCCCCTCGTGCCGCCGTTTTAGCCACTGCATCAGCACCAACCGGAAGGCCTCCACGGTCCGCACACCAAACCGAGGCCTTTCCAGCCGGACTGCCCAACGGGCAATGACGTCGCGGTGGGCGTCGACGCGCCAGTCGGTGAGCTTCCTCAACGAGACCACACCGCTCTCCACTCGCACCCCCAACACCCGCCTATACAAAAGAGCCCCGAGTCGGACGGTCAGGGCCATCGACCGGATGAGTCCCGCGAACAGATATCGGCACATAGCGCTCGGTCCGCCCACATTTACGCTGCGCCGATGAGCCGTGGAGCCAACCTGCGGCAATACTCCCAAAACCACCAATGCCCGTCGAGCACCAGGCCCAAATACTTCATATGCCTGGATGCTGATATCAACCGAATTGACGGTGATCGAGATGCCGATGGGAGGGCCCATGCGGGGCCCATTGAACAAGAAGGCTTCCGCCTTGTCCAGGGCCACCCTCAACCCCAGCGCCTCGATCCGCCTGACGATCTCCTCAGTGCCGAGAGTCGCCAGGCTTGCCGCCTCCTCCAGCGTCCCACCGCAGGCTGTGACGAGCGTGCCGTCGGCGTAACAGATCACGCCCAGTCTGAGCGGAAGGCTCTCCCTCTACGCCCAGTCGTAGCCTGTAATTGATACAGCGTCCAGTGCCAAGGCAATAGAATTTTAGAGAAATAAATTAAACGACACGTATTGTAAAATATTTACAATAGCGACACAGCGCGTGCGCACACCCATTCGCGAACACTATCGTCGGACGACTTTTTTTTTTTTGCGGTGGGCTATGGACGTCGCACCCCACCAAATCGGTCCGGGATGACGAAAGAGGCGGCGCGCAACCCCATTGACCCACCCTGCAAGCACCTCTTCTTCGCCGTGCGAGTGGGCCACCGGTACCCGATCTTTGTCTTCGGTGGCCCGCTCGGCAGTATGCCCTCTCAGACTCCTCTCTCACACACTCTTCTCTTACACACTCTTCTTGCAACCTTTCAACCTTTATTCTTTCAAGCCCTCCGAAGTGGCCATGTTCTCGCCAGTGCCTCCACTTTCTGAACAGACCACTAAATCTCGCGATAACGAGATAGTGGTCCGTATCGACTGTGGGGCCCCTGTAGGCTCTTGCGTCCAATATTTTGCTTCGGAGGCGACTGTCTACCAAAATTAAATCTATTATTCTTTTCTGTTCATTCCTTCTCCATGTATACATATGGATGTCCCTATGTTGGAAAAATGTGTTTGACACAATAAGGTTTCTCTCCATGCATACATCCGCTATGAGCCTACCTGCGTTGTTCACTCTCTTATCACCAAATGGACCGAGTACGTCCTCATAGTCCGGACGCTTGGTCCCCACCCATCCGTTCAAATCTCCGCATACAATCACGCGTTCACTGGTTTCTGCCATATCCAGAACTTCCCTAACATTATCCCAAAACTTCTCTAGGTCTGATGCCACCGAGGATCCTACGGGAGCATATGCTACAACCATGAATACCTTGGTGACACCTAGTTTTATACGGACCCAAAGAAGTCTGGGATTATACATACCGTAATCCTTCACACCTGAGGCCAAGCGAGAGGACAACAGCACTCCTACCCCCATGCTGGCTCGATCGCTCTGTGGTACACCAGACCACAGAGCCATCCCGCCACCAGGAAGATGGCAGGCGTCGCTGCCCCTTCGCTTGGTCTCTGTCACACAGAGCACGTCTAGCTGTTTGTCCGCCATGACAAACAGCTAAACGTGCTCTGTGTAAGTTCAGTTGTTATGTTCCATTACTAGAATATAATTTATTTTCTTCAATAGAATTTAATGAATAATTCAATAATATATTATAGAATAATAGACCACCGGACATCAAGTGCTTATTTTATTTCTTTTCAGTTTTTTTTTATTGTGTACGTAATTTGGTTCACTTTTTACACAGTCAGGTTTTTTGATTTTTTTAATTATTTATATTTATTTTATACTTTTTAGTTATAAGTATATAGCTAGGCTATAGACATTCTATTTATAATGAGTAGGTACCTACCTATATACAGTTTTTCGACTTAAGTTGAGTACTAAATCGTTTGAAGTTCGAGATGGGCGACCGCGTCAGACATTAGATACTTTAGGTAGTCCAATCCAAAATAGTAGGTATCTAGTAGATAATTCAGTATATGTCCATCCACATTCACATGCACAGTCATACGAAGTTTTCGTCTTTTCATTGTAAATGTCTACTGCCTAAAGACCTGTATGTGAGAATGGTTGTTACGCAACTTTAAATCGATATAGATCCTAAGCGCTCTGTCGAATCAAAAAATGTTATGCGAAAACTAATAATGATTTTTAAATAACTATTCAACGATACCCCACTCGACATTGTTTGTTGTTTGTTGACTTTCATTTTTATCATTTTCTCAAATTGGCGTCCAGTGGTCGCCATATTGAATGTTCACTAACGTCATGTCTTTAGTGACAATCGCCGGATTAACAGGAATCGATTGATGGGTGAATCATTAAAATCGGCCCAACATACATACATACATAGACTGTTAAACACAATACCACTCCTTTGCGTCGCGCAGTCGGGTAATAAAATTTGCAAAAATAAATTGCAAAAAGAGTTTGACGGCGGTGAGATTCAAACCCACGCCTACGGTGCCTAAAACCAGCTTAGACCACTCAGTCACGCTGCCTGCGTATAGCCAGTGCAAAATTAACTGCTGATTTTCAACCATACAATCTTAGGTTTTATTTTCGTTACGGAATTTCTTGATTCGGTAGCCGCGCTCAAAGCCCGCGATTAAAGCTATTCAATAGCTTAAAATATTATAATTGAATATCTTAATAATTTTGTATGATAATTTACAAAACACGCGCTTGTTGCAATCGTTTGGTATTTACATAAACATTATCGAGTACGACATCGTCTTGGTACTGCTCGTGCTGTACGTACGAAGTCGTGCAGGCGAGACGTGCTCCCGTGTGTGTCTCTCTAACACCCTTACGGCACCCTCGCAGCGTCCTCTGTAACTGTACCGGTTTACTGATCGCTGCTGCTTGTGCGCAGGGTCATGACGGAGCAGTACGCCTTCCTGATGGAGTCTACCACCATAGACTACGAGACGCAGCGCAACTGCGAGGTGGTCAAGGTGAGTGTGGCGGGGGGCGGGCAGGGGACACCTCGGCCCGCTCCCCGCTGACGACCCTCGTGTCCGCAGGTGGGAGCGCTGCTAGACAGTAAGGGCTACGGCATCGCCATGAAGAAGAGTAAGTGTCGGCGCCGCGTTTTGGGCGTTGAATGATTATTGACTGTGCGCGGTAACGGAATGTCTTATTGCAGACTCGACGTACCGGCAGTCGCTGAACCTGGCGCTGCTGAGCCTGCAGGAGGCGGGCGTGCTGCGCGAGATGCAGCTGTCGTGGTGGAACGAGAAGCACGGTGGCGGCGCCTGCAAGGTGCGCTCGGGGGGCCGGCGGTGCCGCGCTTTGGGCCTCCCGTGATCCGTAAAGTGTGTTTACAGCCCGTGGACGTGCGCGAGACCGAGAAGTTGGAGATGAAGAATTTCAAGGGGCTGTTCTTGGTGCTGGCGGTCGGCAGCGCGCTCGGTGTGCTGGTCTCGTCCGTGGACTTGGTGTGGACGTCGGCACGGCGCGCGCGCCAGCACGGCGAACCCTTCCACAGACGCTTTTGGAAGGAGCTGCGCTTCGTGTTCCGCTTCGAGCAGTCCGAGCGACGCCTGCAGGTGAACCGCGCACTGTCCACATTTGCTTAGATTTCATTAACATTCTAGTTGATCAAGACTGCTCGGTAGATGTGTGTGATGTCCCCTACACCTGGACACATCAACGACAAGGCGGGATCCACCCGCAATTCAGGACATTTCTAGAGTGAGACTGAATGTGAGACCAAGCGAGACATAACATAATGCAAGATCCGCATTGATGGACTTCTTTTGTTATAACGGTGGTCTATGGCGTGGTCACACCCCGTTAAATCCGTCCAGGGCAACAGAAGAAACGTCGCGCGACCCCATAGACCCACCCTACAAGTCCCTAACTACGCCGTACGAGCGGGTCTCCGGTACTCGGATTTTGTCTTCGGTGGCTCGCCCGTTGGCTTAACGCGCGGGTATCCTCTCGAGTGGACGTCTGCATAGCTTAACCTACGTCTCACCATCGGGGCGTCATCCTCACGCGGTGACAACTCCCCGGGCGACCAGACTAATCCCCATTTCCGTCATCCAATATGATGTACTTGGAACGTTTTTTGATCAGACTAGAGACTGTACCTGACCTGTATTTAACAGGTTCAATAAAATAATATATAAAAAAATAATCGGGTTTTTATAAATAGGTTCAATAAACATATCACCAAGTTAGTGCCGAACGATATGTCCATCAAAGAGGAGGGTTATGCAGACAATAAACGTTGACTATGGTTACCGCGCTCATCTCTTACACACACACAAGGCTGGTGTGACGTGACACTGAGGAAGTGGTATGTGTGTGCACTGTGCACCCATTACCACTACCAGCTTTTTTTAGCTATGGTCTGGATACACGCCATGGGTTCCACCAGGGGCAACGGATGGGCGGCGCGTGGCCCAATAACCCACCGCATTCCCTCCCCATCGCTATTAGACTGCCCACTGGTACCGCTTCTTTGATATCCGTGGCCAGCCCGGCGGGTTACCCTTTCGGGTACCATCCCTCATCGGACTGCTGCAGGGGCGTCGCCCCGCGCGGTCAGCCTCTCTGCGGGTAACGGACTATTCTTCGGTCCAGTCTGTCTCGTAGAAGGCAGCGATGCTGTCGAGCATCGCCTTAGCGGTTTCATTTATTTTGAATGAGATGATTGTTTGATTATGTGGTCGCGTGAGGTCCCCACCTCGCCTCGCGTCCAGCACTCCCTGCCTATTGTAGAACTGAGACAAACAGTTTAGTGATCCAGATCCGGGGTCCGTCTGATGTCGTGCGGTGCGAACAGGTGATACAGGACTTTAGGATAAACTGCTCAGTTGATGAGTATGATTGTTGTGGAGATCACATCCACTCTGCTCCGCTCGTTCAGCACGCGTCAATGTGTGCAAGGTGAGCTCTATGAACGGCGCGTGTTGCAGCAGGGCTCGCTCAGCGGTTCCACGCGCGAGTCGAGCAGCTCCGAGGGCCACGCCGCGGAGGAGACGCCGCCGCCGGAGAAGGACAAGGAAGAGGACGAGGAGGAGGCAGCGCGCTCGCTGCGGCCCCCGTCAGGCATGCTGGCGCGGCGCCGCTCCTCGATGCGCATGGCCAGCTTGCGCCTGGCGCGCCACACCACGCCTTCGCGCCGCTGACGCACCGGTGGCTTCTGTCAGTTCTGTCGCGCGCTCGTCGTACTTACATGTGTGTGTGACGTCACGGCCGAGCGACAACCTAACAATTAAAATATTATACAAACTGAAGTTTTTTTTATGAATGAGACGTCACGTCCGCCACCGCCACCGACGGTGACGGCGACAACGACACAATACACCGGGTGGTACACACGTCATATATTTATTTATTTATTTATTAGGTTAACCAACAATTGTTTATACTTATACAATAGAACAGAGATAAATTAAAAATAAAACAAAAACGAGTATAACAATTAATTATAGGTTAACACACATGTACATACGGAGTCATAACACATGTACATACGGAGTCTACACTTTGGAATTATAACATTAAACTAATATAAAAAAAAATAAGAAAACGGATTTTGAGTATACAATAAGGTAAATTAAATTACATCAAATCAAAACACCTCAATTCAAATGCAATGAAATTAAAATAAATGATATAAAAGTGTGGTAAATCAAAATGAAAATCTTACTAAATAAATCAATCGATATTAAATCAGATAAAATTAAACGAATATGACGATTATTTAAAAAAAATTGAACCAAGAGTAGTACAACCAGACATGTATACCTATACATACACACACATACACACGTGTGCGTATATACGCACAGATACACATGCAAACACATACATATACACACACACACAGACACATACATATACAGACACACATACATATACATACACACACATACATACATATACCCACCATCTTCCTAAGTGGAAGTTGGGCGACTATTGATAATACACTTCGACACTTTACCCAAATCATTATTGTAGATGTCAACTATATCACTACATCCATTTACAACCTTGCACATTCTACATATCGGCGAATTTGCCCCAAGAACTGTCCTTCGCAGAGGTGGACACAATGGCGTAATAATATTTCTGGGATACCTAGCGGGGGCACGAAACCTCAAAAGGCCTAATAGCTGTGGACAATCAATTTTAGTTTGAATAAGTTTATAGGCAAGTATACCGTCCGTCCTAATCCTGCGCAATGATAGAGGATACATATTGAAATACTGCAACCGCGTTTTGTAGCTGAGGAGTTGCTTGGACTTATTTCTTGCAAATGCTAGATGCCATAAGAATCGTTTTTGTATCCTTTCCAGACGCAACATATGTGTTGCATAATGAGGTCTCCACACAACAGTACAATATTCCAACATGCTCCTAACTAGACTATTATACAGCATAATCTTCGTACTACTTGCCCGAAACTGTCTTGTATTCCTCAATATGAACCCCAGTATCCCTGAAGCCTTCCCGACCATGTTATCGATATGCGGAATAAAAGTAACTTTACTGTCAAAAGTAATTCCAAAATCTCGAATAGAGTTTACCTCTTGGACGCTCTGGTTAAGTATGAAATATTGTGACTGTACTATATGATGTTTTCTCGTCATGTGATTACATTTTTCAACATTAAGCGTCATTTTAGTATTAGTACACCACTCCACAACTCGGTTCAAGTCTTCTTGTTGTAGCTCACAATCCTTTTGGGATTCTATTATTCTTCCAAATTTCAAATCATCTGCATATAAGAAGAACTCAGAATGAAGAAAGCAATTAGAAAGGTCGTTAATAAACATATTAAACAATAATGGGGCCAAATGGGATCCCTGTGGGGCACCTGAGGTGATATCATAGGTTGACGACCTAAAACCGTTAAGGACCACATAAAACTCACGTTCAGTTAAGTAAGATGAGAGCCACGGAACACACGCCCCCGGTCATGGCCTCGCCAGAACAAGACCGGGAGGCTGACGACGAGAGTGTTCCGCCCGTGACGGAGACGGAAGTGGGAGCAGCTGTGGCGCGGATTCGTTCCGCGACCACGGCTCCCGGCCCGGACGGAATACCAGTCCGGGTGCTGACGTCGCTCCTCGAGCACCTCGAGCCTCGCCTCAGGCAGCTGTACAACGCCTGTTTGGCGTCTGGACGGTCCTGAGTGCTGGAAGGAAGGGAGGTTGGTTCTCCTGCCAAAGCCGGGACGGCCCCCGGATTCGCCGTCGGCCTACAGGCCCATCGTACTCCTCGACGATGTGGGTAAGCTGCTGGAGCGCATCCTCGCTGCCCGCATCGTCCAGCACCTGGAGGAGGTGGGGCCCGATCTGTCGGTCGCTCAATTTGGTTTCAGACACCATTTCAGAATTCAGTGATGTTTCGAGCGCTGGAACTAGATTACTCACAGAAATGTTGTCCAGGGATAATGAATCAGGATCAGTCTTTTTATTTTTATTAATTATTACTTCTTCTAATAAACTAAATTCTCTTCCTGTCGATGGACTTAAAAAAATTGAACTGAGTTTTTTTGTACTAGATAGTTTTGGATTTGATAAACTGGAACCACTACTCTGCATAATAATGTTTCTAGCCTCTTCACCTTCTGTCTTTACACCTTTCTCCATAATAAGTTTTTTACGTGAACGATGTGGTTTAGTAGATCAACATTCGACAACGGCGTCCTCCGATGGCATCAGTATGGATGATGTTAAATGGGCGATAAGAAGTTTGAAAAATGGTAAGGCAGCGGGCATTGATATGGTGTCTGCCGAGCTGATCAAGCTTGGTGGCTCTTGTGTCTGGGAGGCGTTCCCGTTGCTCCTCAATTTATATTGGAGCTCGGGAATGGTTCCCAGGGACTGGAATAGCGCAGTCATCGTGCCTTTGTTTAAAAACAAGGGTTCACGTTATGACTGCGCAAATTACAGAGCCATAAGCTTGACCAGTTTGGCTGCTGCCAAACTGGTCAAGCTTATGGCTCTGTAATTTCTAACTTTCAATAATTTTACCATACACAAAATTTCAAACTTTCAATAATTTTACCATACACTTTTGCTAAAGTGTATGGTAAAATTATTGAAAGGAGAATGAGGATGGTGTCCGATGGTTTACTGTGTGAGACACAAGGAGGTTTCAGGAGTGGAAGGGGATGCATGGATCAAGTGTTCTCTCTGCGCAACATTGTAGCAGTTTACCGCTAATACCATACTCCGGTAAAATGTCCCAAAGTTCCTATCGTACAACCGTGTCAAATGCTCTCTCCAGATCCACAAAACTGCAGAAAACCCTCTGACCTAGAGCCAGATGCTTCTCCACAGACTGTGCAGTCCAGTTACATGGGCTGTAGAGCCTGTGTGCGGCTGGATGATGAAATGTCGCCTTGGTTTGACGTCAATATCGGCGTTAAGCAGGGGTGCGTTCTGTCAGCCAGGCTGTTTATCATATATCTGGATAAATGTCTCCAAAGGTTGAACGATATGAATGTGGGAGTCCAGATGGGTGACTCAGTGGTCACTGCTCTGCTTTATGCAGATGATGCAGTCCTGCTGGCACAGTTAGCGACTGACCTGCAGACCCTAGTTGACACAATGACAGAAGATTGTAAGAAAAGGGGTCTACGCGTGAATGTGAGCTAAACCAAAATAATAGTCTTTGAAAGAGATAAAACCAGAACAGATGTAAGAGTAACAATAGGTAATGATGTACTAGAGCAAGTGGATGAATTTGTATATCTTGGCTGTGGATTTAGCCGAGATGGAAGGTACACCACTGATATAGAGCGAAGAGTGAATGCGGGTAATAGAGTGAACGGAGCGTTGGGGCAACTTCTCGGCAGCCACCACCTCAGCCAGAAGGCACGTGTAGCAATACATAACGCAGTGCTTGTCCCAATATTACTATTATATATGGAAGCGAGAGTTGGGTATGCAGAAAAGAGTATGATAGTAAAATTAATGCGGTCGAAATGCGATCTCTGCGGAAAATCTGTGGAGTTAGGCTGACCGACCGCATTCGTAACGACGACGTAAGAGAGCGAGTAGGTATGAAAGAGAGTATTGGTGTAAAGATGCGAAAGGGAATGCTCCGATGGTTCGGACATGTGGAAAGAATGCCGAACGAACGCCTGGTTAAGAAGATATACAATGCGAAAGTGGAAGGATGTAGGTACCGAGGGAGACCGAGACTAACCTACCTAGACCAGATCGGTCATGTACTGAAGGAAGGTGGAGTCAAGAGTCTCCGAAACCGGCGAGGGTGTATGAAGAGAACTATGAATGTTGAGGAAGCGAGTGAAGTATGCAGAGATAGAGTTCTCGGGCACTCTGTTCTCTCTGCCTACCCTGCAAGGGATATGGCGTGATGATATGTATGTATGTATGTACGTGAACGTTTCATTGTTTATGTACAATTTACCTACTTACGCGTGACGAATAAAATATCGCGTTCTGTAAAAACGGATTAACTGGGCACAGCACTACGGCTAACTGAAGCTCCGCGCGCGCGCACGTTCAGTGCACTACGGGGTTTAGGATACGGCCAAATAGTTCCCGTATCGCACTACTGTAAAATAATTACCTTTCTGTGCGTTACGAAAAAATAATTCCCGTACATTTTTATTCGTAAATTTTTACACTTCAAGCAAGGGCACCGGCAATATAGGTGTCTCCTTTTTTATTTGTACGAATACTTGAAAAAATCACCTCCGCACGGAGTGCAAAACAAGGATAACTAGCTGCCGCACAGAGCAAAACTCAATCACAACCAAATACTTCCCGTAACGCAGTGCATGTGTTAATGGAACAAAACCGTGTTGACACTCACTGATATACAAGTTGAAATGCCTCTGAATATATGGACGTAACATTGACGCGAAGATCTTAGCAAAAGTTGAAAGGATAGATATAGGTCTATAGTTACCGATAACATCTTTTTTATCAGATTTGTATACTGGAACGACTTTGGCACGTTTCCACTCTAAGGGATATACAAGAAGCCAGTGATACATTATAAATGTGTAACAGCGGAGAAGCTAGAGCCAGTGCACACTTAGAAATATAAAGTGGTGGGATATCATCAGGACCCGCTCCTTTATTAACATCAATAGATTGCAATTTTTTCAGCAAGGTTTCACTGTCTAAAATAGGGTATACTAAACACTGGCTGTGGTTCTTCAGGCATTGTAAGTACGTGGAATTGTAGCTATTAGTGTCAGGGTCTCCATCACTGCTGTAAGAAGATGAGAAATAACTTGCAAACAGTTCGCAAATAACTGATCCATTTGATGTTGTGGTTTGTCCATCAGTCATTATTAATGGGTAACTACTTGAACCACCACGTTTAGTCTTCACATATGTCCAAAACAGTTTTGGATTAGTCTTTGTTTCGGTTTCTATATTGCTCAAATAGTTGTAATGTAATTCTTTTGCTAAATTTTTACATCTCTTGGACAATAATTTTAATTCTAACTCATCCATTTTTTTTTTTTTTTTTTTTTTTTTTGGTGGACTATGGATTAGTCTCGCCCCGCCAAATCGGTCCGGGGTGACGGAAAAGGCGGCGCGTGACCCCATAGACCCACCGTAAAACTCCTCTCTCTTCGCCGTGCGAGCGGGTCACCGGGACCCGATTTTTAACTTCGGTGGCCCGCCCGGCGGTTCACCCTCGCGGGTTCCTCTCGTCGACGCCCCAACAGATTTCGCCGTCGGGGCGTCGCCCTCACGCGGTGGCCTCACGTCGGGTGACCGGACAATTCCCCGGTCCGATCACCCGAAGCCTCGGTTAGGGCGGCATCAGGCGCAGGTATTCGCGCCTGCGCCGCCCCGGCCGCTGGCGGCGGCCCGGGGCGCGGGAATCCTCCCTTGCCCGTTCCGCCGCTTCCTTCTGCGAGATGACAGCCTCGCAGAAGGCGGCGACCGCGTCCCAGTTCCTGATGCTGTCGACCATCGCTCTCGCGACGGCCGGCAGCGTCAGGTCGGCACCGATGACAGCGACGAGATCACGGCGCTGCCGCTCCCATCCCGGACACACCTCCAGCGTGTGTTGCGCCGTGTCCTCGTCACTCCTGCAGTGGTGGCAGGCCGGAGTCCACTCCCTATACACGACCCTGTGCAGGTACAACCCGAAACACCCGTGCCCCGTCAATACCTGCACCAGCCGAAAGGTGAGGACTCCGTGCCGCCGCTCCATCCACTCTATCAATACGGGCCGGAGGGCCTCAACGGTCTCCACACCGTGCCTAGGCCTCTCCAGCCGCGTAGCCCAACGGGCGATGACGTCTCGGCGGGCATCCACGCGCCAGGTGGCTATCTCGCTCAACGATGGGGAGCCACCTTCCTCGCGCGCTGTGATAACCCGCCGGTAGAGGTCGGAGAGCATCTCCGCCTCTAGGTCCCACGGGGGTGTCCCGGCCAACAGGCACGCCGCCTCTGTCGACACCGTGCGGTACCCGCGAATGGCTCTGACCGCCATGGCTCTCTGTGGCCTCCACAGAACCGCCCTGAGCTGGGCGTTCAGAGCCCTCGCCCACACGGGTGCGCCGTACATGGCCATCGAGCGGATGACCCCCGCATACAGCCGTCGGGCCTCAAAACTGGGTCCGCCCACATTCGGCATGAGTCGAGAAAGGGCGGACGCCGCGCCGACAAGCCGGGGAGCAATCTGTCGGAAATGCTCCCGGAACCACCATCGCCCGTCGAGCACCAGACCCAAGTACCTCATATGGGCCTGGATGCTGATGTGGATGGAGTTTACCACTATCGAGGCGCCGATGGGCAGCCTCACACGGGGCCCATGGAAAAGTAGGGCCTCCGTCTTGTTTAGGGCCACCCTGAGCCCCAGCGCCTCGATCCGCCTGACCATCTCCTCGGTGCCGAGAGTGGCCAGGCTCGCCGCCTCTTCGAGTGTCCTGCCCCGGGCTGTGACGAGCGTGTCGTCAGCATAGCACACCAAGCTCAGCCCGGGGGGGAGACTCCCTCTCAACGCCCAGTCGTACCCGATGTCCCACAGAGTCGGCCCCAGAACCGACCCCTGTGGAACGCCGCACGACATGGGCGTCCGCACAATGTCCCCTGCGGGACCCGCGCAGAGGATACTGCGGCCCTCCAAATAGTCTGCCACCAGCCGCCTGAGGTACAGGGGCACTCCATGGAACCGGAGCGCCTCCCTGATGCAGCCGAATGGCAGACTATTGAATGCGTTGGCGATGTCCAACGACACCGCCAACAGCACTCCCTTCCCGGCGACGGCCTCCGCGGCCGCCTGCCTCAGGCGTAATAGGGCCCCGATGGTCGAACGCCCCCTCCGAAACCCATACTGAGCGTCCGACAGATCGGGCCCCACCTCCTCCAGGTGTCGGACGATGCGGGCAGCGAGCACACGCTCCAGCAGCTTACCCACATCGTCGAGGAGCACGATGGGCCTGTAGGCCGACGGCAAATCCGGGGACCGTCCCGGCTTTGGCAGGAGAACCAACCTCCCTTCCTTCCAGCACTCAGGGAACCGTCCAGACGTCAGACAGGCGTTGAACAGCTGCCTGAGGCGAGGCTCGAAGTGCTCGAGGAGCGACGTCAGCACCCGGACTGGAATTCCGTCCGGGCCGGGGGCCGTGGTGGCGGAACGAATCTTCGCCACGGCCGCCCCCACTTCCGACTCCGTCACGGGCGGAACACTCTCGTCGTCGTCGTCCTCCCGGTCCTGATCTGGCGGAGCCATGACCGGGGGCGTGTGTTCCGACTGCCGTGGAAACAGCTCCTCGACCACCCTACGAAGGAAGTCGGGCTGGAGGGTCTCGGTGAGGGGGGGGGGCCGCGCGCGAAGCTTGTTCAGCGCCGCGCGATATGGGCGACCCCAGGGGTCACGGTCGAGACCGTCCAGCATCTCCTGCCAACTCGCGCCCTTGGCGGCACGGATGGCCAGCCGAAAGGCAGTCCGCGCACTGCGGTACGCCTCGTACAGCTGGCCCTCCCGCTCGACGTCGCGGTGACGCCGCCGGCTGCGGGTGTAGGACCTTCGGGCACTGATACACGCCGCACGAAGGTCCGCCAGTCTTGGGGACCACCAGTAGACCCCCTGCCTCGGAGGTGGACGCCGCCGCACTCTGGGCATGGCCGCATCGCAGATCTGCGTTAACGCACTGCGAATGCGGGCAGCCTCAGCGTCCACTCCGTCCGCTGGGGGTGGTGAGGACAGCCACGTGCTGACAATGGCCGCCTCCGCCAGTAGATCCCTGTCAAGACGACCCACAGCCCACCGCGGAAACGCGGGAGCTCCGTCCGCCCTGTGACCCCTACCGGGTTCCCGGGGGGAGACCTCCATCCGGATGTACCGGTGGTCCGACAGGGTCTCCGCCTCCTCCAGGACACTCCAGTTCCTCACCCGTGGCGCGACAGCGGGGCTAGCGAACGACAAGTCCACTATCGACCCGCCCTGCCGCCGCACACACGTGTTCACCGAGCCTCTGTTCAGAACACAGAGGCCCAGTGAAGCCGCCCACTCGTTGACCGCCCGCCCGCGGTCGTCCGTCGTAGGGGACCCCCACGCCGTGGATTTGGCGTTAAAGTCCCCCAGAACCAGGACGAGGCCCGGTGCCAGTCGCCGTATCGAGGCCTCCAAGGTGGTGAGTGAGGCCCCGAAATCGTCCATCCTCCTAGTGGGGGAGAGGTATACGCTGTAGAGCGTGACCCCTCCCCACTCCGCCGCGACAAATTCCTCGCCCCTATCCAAAAGGGACAAGGACGGGAAGTGCCGCTGCGTTGAGACGACGATTGCCGCGGTACCGTTTCGACTGACCACCCAATTGGGGCGATCAGGCACGGCGTACGGTTCCGCGACTACGGCTGCACCAATCGACCACTCCGCCATGGATTGCAGGAGGAGATCCTGCGCTCCAGCGGAGTGGTTGGTGTTGGCCTGCAGGAGGAGGTGCATGGCTGGTGTACCCATTATCGGGTTATGTCCATGACCTCCTCGCCAGCGGGCGATCGGACCGCGCTAGGAGCGGGAGCGGCCGTGGTCGTAGGGCCGCCCCGCGCCTTTGGGGCCGAAGCTGGAGGTTTGCACGCCCCAGAGCCCATGCGGTGCTTGGCGGGCTTATTGCCCGCCGCACACGCGGGGCAGTGGGGCGGGGCGGCGCAAGATGCCGCCACGTGCCCGGTCTGACCGCAGCGGAAACACAATCCGCCGCAGTCGAAGCAATTAGTGCACGTCGGTCGAGTGTGTCCGACCGCCATGCACTTGTAGCACCTCGCGGGCCGGTGCTCAAGCACGGTTACCCGCGCCGAGCTCCAGCCCACGAGGAGCCTGCCTGAGCCGGCCAGTTGCCTGACCGACTCCACCGGGCACTGCGCCCAGGCAGCACCTACGCCACCCGGACCGGGACGAATGGCACCGACCCGGACGGTGTCTATGGGACACCCGGTTTTCGAGGCAATAGCCTCCCGGATGTCTTCCACCGTCACCGAATCGTCCAAACCCGAAATGCGCATTTCGGCGCACTTGACGGGCCTGGCGATCTTGATGCCACCCTCCACGGCGAATAAACCTCGCAGCTTCTCGGCCACGCTGTCGGCCGTCTTGGCGCCCTCGGCCCCTGGGAACTCGAGAATTCGAGCCCCCGTCCGGGCCTTGCGGGTCCTGGCTTCGACGCCTCCAATATCGGAGACGTCTAGCTCCCGCCGGGCCTTCCTCAAGACGGCCTCGTAGCTGAGGCCCTTCTCGGCCGCCTCGGGCAGCACAGTGATCACCACTGCGGCCGTCTTCGGCGACTTGAGCCCCTTGCGCGGTCTCTTCTTCCGTCCGGCTCCTGCCTGTGGAGCGGGGACCTCAGCGGCGCGCTTGGCCTCCGCTCTCCTTCTTTGGCCGCGACTCCTTCTGTCGCGCTCGGCCACCTGCCAACCCTGTTCGGGTACGGCAGTCGTGCCAGACGCGGAAGGTCTCGTCGCAGCCTCGCTGGTCGTCGCCGGCGGTGTTATTGCGGGCGACTTCAGCGGTCCGGCAGGAGCCGGAGCCGTCTTCCTCCTCAGGGCGGGTCCCTTCGGAGCTGGGCCGGGGCCTTTGGGCTTAGGCCCGGCCGCGGCCGCGGCGTAGCTCCCCACGCGGCCACCCTGACAAGGCAGCGGGGCGGGGGCTGGTGCCACATGCAGCCGCTTGTCCGCGGCGAGAGGTGGTCGGACACGTGGTTCTGGAGGCAAGCTCGCCTCCAGAACGGCGAAGCGCGCATCGACGAGCTTGCCCACTGCGCCGATGATTTTGGCGAGGGCCTCGTCCGATATGCCTCCCACCTCAAACGGGGTCGGCTGAGCCTCCTCAGGGGCCCGTTCTACGGCGCCTGGCGGCTTTGGCGCCGCAGGGGCGCTAGCCGGCGGCAAGCGGTCCGCGGGGAGAGGCGTCAACCTCACCACCGGGACAGGGAGTCTCGCCGCGGCGACTGCGCCAGCGTCAGCCGGCGGCGCGCGCTTCGCGGCGGCAGGCGTCTTCCTCGCCGCGGGGATGGGTGTGACGGTGACGCCATCACCCAACGTCGTCGGCGCCGCAGCGCGAGGCGGCTTTGGCGCCGCAGCGGCCGCTGAGTAGCCGGTCTTGGCTGGTGGCGCGGCTGGCGCAGGCGACACGAACAGCGCCACCTGCGCCTTGAGGTCGGCCACGTCGATCAGCAACTGGCGGTTTGCCCGACGCATCTCCGCCAGCATGTCGCCCAGGTTCCTGTTTCGGGTCCGCAGGCCTGACATCTCGCCTCTAAGGCGGACATTTTCGGCCTGCAGATCCGTGGCGTCACCGGCGCGGACAGCGACCGCCGCCGCCCTTTCTACAGCCGAGGTCCCTCGCCCTCTTCGGGAGGCCATGATCTTAGGTGGAGGCATGTTGGCCACGCTCCCCTCGGTTTCGGCGCTCGAGCTGCCTCCCTTACTCAGGGGGCGCTTTCGCACCTGCGAGGGGAGGGCCTCCTCCTTCTTAGTCGCGGTCGCCGGCGGCGTCTTTGCTGCTAGACGCGCCGACGACCTAGTGGGGCCTTCACCAGCCGACCCGCTGCCCTCTTTGGACGGCCCTGCGGGAATATCACCGCCCTCGTCCATTCTGACGGTAGATCCGCCGCCCTCGTCTTCGGACGGCTCTGCGACATCGCTGTCGCCCTCGTCCGTCGACGGCTCTGCTGCGAATCTACCGTCTTTCTTCTCTTCAGCGGCGGCAGCCTCCCTGCGCGCTCGCCGCTCCTCCAGCCGCCTTTTGTGGCTCAGGCCGTTGCCCCGGGTCTTTCTGGGCGACCTCCTCTTCTTTTTCTGGGCCTCCACGGTTTGTGCCGGGCCCTCGGCGGACGCCTCAAGTCCTGAGGACGAGGCGTCGTTGTCAGTTTTTCTTTGGCTTGACAAGGCCGTGGTGTGAGAATCACAGGGATTCCCGTCGGTAAATGTATTTAATTTTAAGGTATCCATATGATTCCCACGAGTAGGGGAGATACACAACGTCGACCCGGGCAGAGATCCCTTTACCCGGGCAAGCCTACATTTACCAACCAGGGGGTCAGCCGGTACTCTGGCTGGAGCGTGCTAACGACAGAACAACCCATCTGCCATGCATCTTCTCGCCGCACGCCAGAACTTAAGATTCTGGGTGATTTCCGAGTCCGAATGTTACTTCGAACTCTTTATAGAGGTTGTCTTCCTCGCGGTCCGGGCGGTTAAGCCAAGACCCTCGCTCCTGAAACTAAGACAAGCAAAGAATCAGGTTTACGATGTGTGGGCGGTGGCATGTGCCTGCCCAGCCCTCAAATAAATGAGTGACTGAGCCCGTCCCAATATTTCGCGTCCTATACCCTCTACTACGACTGTAGTAGAGTAAGGAGCGAAATCGCGCAGATATTCGCTACGGACGACAGTACAACAGAAGAACTGGGGACCGCCGCCCGCACCCAGGGTACACCGCGTGGAGGTTTCTGGGATAGTACCCCATTCTAACTCATCCATAGGATGTTTATATTTTTTGTAACGTAACCTTAGCTTGTTTCTCTCCTTTAATGACCTAATTATTGATTTATTAAACCATGGTGGATAATGATTAGTCGTCATACTGCGGTTCGGCACATATTTATTATGTATAGAATAGCGGTTCTAATAACGTCATAAAATATCTGCAGCATATCATTAACATTTTTTTATCAATAAAAAGTTGATGCCAGTTTTGTTCATTGATATACCTTTTTATCTGTTCATAATCAGCTTTATAAAAATTTGGTCTTGTATTTAAAGAGTTATATGGAAGATGATATGCAATTGCTAACGAGAGTGAAATATCTAGTGGAGTGTGTAATTTGTCAATAGGAACTAAAGAGCTGCAGGATTCGAAAACAGTGCACGAAGGCAACATAGATAAAACTAAATCTAAAATGCGTCCAGAGGAGTTTTCTATATTATTGTACTGGGTAAGATTATTGATATGTAGGAAATCTACTAAATTTTGGCAAACTTTGGGTAATGAACTATTATCTGCATCGTTGTTCCAGTTTATTTTACCTAAGTAGAAATCACCAATGACACTTATAGGCATTTCATTTGATTCAAAAACATAATTATAGTGTTTAACAAAATTTTCAAGCATAGTGAGGCATACAGGCGGTGGCAGATAAACTGCGCAGAGAGCCATTCGACGTAATGAAGAAGGGAGATCAATTATGATCCAAAGATCTTCACCCGTACTTTGCCATTTGTCAATACGAGTTGAATGATTTTTTTTGGATACTGCTATAAGCACTCTGTCACGTCTGAGTCATATTTTGGACAGACATGGTTCATATATTGGATACTGCTATAAGCACTCCGCCGCCTTCTTTCTTGGTCTGACAATTAGAAGTGTCTCTGTCACGCCTGAGTCATATTTTGGACAGACATGGTTCATATATTGGATACTGCTATAAGCACTCCGCCGCCTTCTCTCTTGGTCTGACAATTAGAAGTATCTCTGTCACGTCTGAGTCATATTTTGGAGAGACATGGTTCATATATTGGATACTGCTATAAGCACTCCGCCGCCTTCTCTCTTGGTCTGAAAATTAGAAGTGTCTCTGTCACGTCTGAGTCATATTTTGGACAGACATGGTTCATATATTGGATACTGCTATAAGCACTCCGCCGCCTTCTCTCTTAGTCTGACAATTAGAAGTGTGTCTGTCACGTTAGAGTCATATTTTGGACAGACATGGTTCATATATTGGATACGGTTATAAGCACTCCGCCGCCTTCTTTCTTGGTCTGACAATTAGAAGTTTCTCTGTCACGTCTGAGTCATATTTTGGACAGACATGGTTCATATATTGGATACTGCTATAAGCACTCCGCCGCCTTCTTTCTTGGTCTGACAATTAGAAGTTTCTCTGTCACGTCTGAGTCATATTTTGGACAGACATGGTTCATATATTGGATACTGCTATAAGCACTCCGCCACCTTCTTTCTTGGTCTGACAATTAGAAGTGTCTCTGTCACGTCTGAGTCATATTTTGGACAGACATGGTTCATATATTGGATACTGCTATAAGCACTCCGCCGCCTTCTTTCTTGGTCTGACAATTAGAAGTTTCTCTGTCACGTCTGAGTCATATTTTGGACAGACATGGTTCAAATATTGGATACTGCTATAAGCACTCCGCCGCCTTCTTTCTTGGTCTGACAATTAGAAGTTTCTCTGTCACGTCTGAGTCATATTTTGGACAGACATGGTTCATATATTGGATACTACTATAAGCACTCCGCCGCCTTCTTTCTTGGTCTGACAATTAGAAGTGTCTCTGTCACGTCTGAGTCATATTTTGGACAGACATGGTTCATATATTGGATACTGCTATAAGCACTCCGCCGCCTTCTTTCTTGGTCTGACAATTAGAAGTGTCTCTGTCACGTCTGAGTCATATTTTGGACAGACATGGTTCATATATTGGATAAAACTATAAGCACTGCGCCGCCTTCTTTCTTGGTCTGACAATTAGAAGTGTCTCTGTCACGTCTGAGTCATATTTTGGACAGACATGGTTCATATATTGGATACTGCTATAAGCACTCCGCCGCCTTCTTTCTTGGTCTGACAATTAGAAGTGTCTCTGTCACGCCTGAGTCATATTTTGGACAGACATGGTTCATATATTGGATACTGCTATAAGCACTCCGCCGCCTTCTCTCTTGGTCTGACAATTAGAAGTGTCTCTGTCACGTCTGAGTCATATTTTGGACAGACATGGTTCATATATTGGATACTGCTATAAGCACTCCGCCGCCTTCTCTCTTGGTCTGACAATTAGAAGTGTCTCTGTCACGTCTGAGTCATATTTTGGACAGACATGGTTCATATATTGGATACTGCTATAAGCACTCCGCCGCCTTCTTTCTTGATCTGACAATTAGAAGTTTCTCTGTCACGTCTGAGTCATATTTTGGACAGACATGGTTCATATATTGGATATTGCTATAAGCACTCCGCCGCCTTCTTTCTTGGTCTGACAATTAGAAGTTTCTCTGTCACGTCTGAGTCATATTTTGGACAGACATGGTTCATATATTGGATACTGCTATAAGCACTCCGCCGCCTTCTCTCTTGGTCTGACAATTAGAAGTGTCTCTGTCACGTCTGAGTCATATTTTGGAGAGACATGGTTCATATATTGGATACTGCTATAAGCACTCCGCCGCCTTCTCTCTTGGTCTGACAATTAGAAGTGTCTCTGTCACGTCTGAGTCATATTTTGGACAGACATGGTTCATATATTGGATACTGCTATAAGCACTCCGCCGCCTTCTTTCTTGGTCTGACAATTAGAAGTTTCTCTGTCACGTCTGAGTCATATTTTGGACAGACATGGTTCATATATTGGATACTGCTATAAGCACTCCGCCGCCTTCTTTCTTGGTCTGACAATTAGAAGTTTCTCTGTCACGTCTGAGTCATATTTTGGACAGACATGGTTCAAATATTGGATACTGCTATAAGCACTCCGCCGCCTTCTTTCTTGGTCTGACAATTAGAAGTTTCTCTGTCACGTCTGAGTCATATTTTGGACAGACATGGTTCATATATTGGATACTACTATAAGCACTCCGCCGCCTTCTTTCTTGGTCTGACAATTAGAAGTTTCTCTGTCACGTCTGAGTCATATTTTGGACAGACATGGTTCATATATTGGATACTGCTATAAGCACTCCGCCGCCTTCTTTCTTGGTCTGACAATTAGAAGTGTCTCTGTCACGTCTGAGTCATATTTTGGACAGACATGGTTCATATATTGGATAAAACTATAAGCACTGCGCCGCCTTCTTTCTTGGTCTGACAATTAGAAGTGTCTCTGTCACGTCTGAGTCATATTTTGGACAGAAATGGTTCATATATTGGATACTGCTATAAGCACTCCGCCGCCTTCTTTCTTGGTCTGACAATTAGAAGTGTCTCTGTCACGCCTGAGTCATATTTTGGACAGACATGGTTCATATATTGGATACTGCTATAAGCACTCCGCCGCCTTCTCTCTTGGTCTGACAATTAGAAGTGTCTCTGTCACGTCTGAGTCATATTTTGGACAGACATGGTTCATATATTGGATACTGCTATAAGCACTCCGCCGCCTTCTCTCTTGGTCTGACAATTAGAAGTGTCTCTGTCACGTCTGAGTCATATTTTGGACAGACATGGTTCATATATTGGATACTGCTATAAGCACTCCGCCGCCTTCTTTCTTGATCTGACAATTAGAAGTTTCTCTGTCACGTCTGAGTCATATTTTGGACAGACATGGTTCATATATTGGATATTGCTATAAGCACTCCGCCGCCTTCTTTCTTGGTCTGACAATTAGAAGTTTCTCTGTCACGTCTGAGTCATATTTTGGACAGACATGGTTCATATATTGGATACTGCTATAAGCACTCCGCCGCCTTCTCTCTTGGTCTGACAATTAGAAGTGTCTCTGTCACGTCTGAGTCATATTTTGGACAGACATGGTTCATATATTGGATACTGCTATAAGCACTCCGCCGCCTTCTTTCTTGGTCTGACAATTAGAAGTTTCTCTGTCACGTCTGAGTCATATTTTGGACAGACATGGTTCATATATTGGATACTGCTATAAGCACTCCGCCGCCTTCTTTCTTGGTCTGACAATTAGAAGTTTCTCTGTCACGTCTGAGTCATATTTTGGACAGACATGGTTCATATATTGGATACTGCTATAAGCACTCCGCCACCTTCTTTCTTGGTCTGACAATTAGAAGTTTCTCTGTCACGTCTGAGTCATATTTTGGACAGACATGGTTCATATATTGGATACTGCTATAAGCACTCCGCCGCCTTCTTTCTTGGTCTGACAATTAGAAGTTTCTCTGTCACGTCTGAGTCATATTTTGGACAGACATGGTTCAAATATTGGATACTGCTATAAGCACTCCGCCGCCTTCTTTCTTGGTCTGACAATTAGAAGTTTCTCTGTCACGTCTGAGTCATATTTTGGACAGACATGGTTCATATATTGGATACTACTATAAGCACTCCGCCGCCTTCTTTCTTGGTCTGACAATTAGAAGTTTCTCTGTCACGTCTGAGTCATATTTTGGACAGACATGGTTCATATATTGGATACTGCTATAAGCACTCCGCCGCCTTCTTTCTTGGTCTGACAATTAGAAGTGTCTCTGTCACGTCTGAGTCATATTTTGGACAGACATGGTTCATATATTGGATAAAACTATAAGCACTGCGCCGCCTTCTTTCTTGGTCTGACAATTAGAAGTGTCTCTGTCACGTCTGAGTCATATTTTGGACAGAAATGGTTCATATATTGGATACTGCTATAAGCACTCCGCCGCCTTCTTTCTTGGTCTGACAATTAGAAGTGTCTCTGTCACGCCTGAGTCATATTTTGGACAGACATGGTTCATATATTGGATACTGCTATAAGCACTCCGCCGCCTTCTCTCTTGGTCTGACAATTAGAAGTGTCTCTGTCACGTCTGAGTCATATTTTGGACAGACATGGTTCATATATTGGATACTGCTATAAGCACTCCGCCGCCTTCTCTCTTGGTCTGACAATTAGAAGTGTCTCTGTCACGTCTGAGTCATATTTTGGACAGACATGGTTCATATATTGGATACTGCTATAAGCACTCCGCCGCCTTCTTTCTTGATCTGACAATTAGAAGTTTCTCTGTCACGTCTGAGTCATATTTTGGACAGACATGGTTCATATATTGGATATTGCTATAAGCACTCCGCCGCCTTCTTTCTTGGTCTGACAATTAGAAGTTTCTCTGTCACGTCTGAGTCATATTTTGGACAGACATGGTTCATATATTGGATACTGCTATAAGCACTCCGCCGCCTTCTCTCTTGGTCTGACAATTAGAAGTGTCTCTGTCACGTCTGAGTCATATTTTGGAGAGACATGGTTCATATATTGGATACTGCTATAAGCACTCCGCCGCCTTCTCTCTTGGTCTGACAATTAGAAGTGTCTCTGTCACGTCTGAGTCATATTTTGGACAGACATGGTTCATATATTGGATACTGCTATAAGCACTCCGCCGCCTTCTTTCTTGGTCTGACAATTAGAAGTTTCTCTGTCACGTCTGAGTCATATTTTGGACAGACATGGTTCATATATTGGATACTGCTATAAGCACTCCGCCGCCTTCTTTCTTGGTCTGACAATTAGAAGTTTCTCTGTCACGTCTGAGTCATATTTTGGACAGACATGGTTCAAATATTGGATACTGCTATAAGCACTCCGCCGCCTTCTTTCTTGGTCTGACAATTAGAAGTTTCTCTGTCACGTCTGAGTCATATTTTGGACAGACATGGTTCATATATTGGATACTACTATAAGCACTCCGCCGCCTTCTTTCTTGGTCTGACAATTAGAAGTTTCTCTGTCACGTCTGAGTCATATTTTGGACAGACATGGTTCATATATTGGATACTGCTATAAGCACTCCGCCGCCTTCTTTCTTGGTCTGACAATTAGAAGTGTCTCTGTCACGTCTGAGTCATATTTTGGACAGACATGGTTCATATATTGGATAAAACTATAAGCACTGCGCCGCCTTCTTTCTTGGTCTGACAATTAGAAGTGTCTCTGTCACGTCTGAGTCATATTTTGGACAGAAATGGTTCATATATTGGATACTGCTATAAGCACTCCGCCGCCTTCTTTCTTGGTCTGACAATTAGAAGTGTCTCTGTCACGCCTGAGTCATATTTTGGACAGACATGGTTCATATATTGGATACTGCTATAAGCACTCCGCCGCCTTCTCTCTTGGTCTGACAATTAGAAGTGTCTCTGTCACGTCTGAGTCATATTTTGGACAGACATGGTTCATATATTGGATACTGCTATAAGCACTCCGCCGCCTTCTCTCTTGGTCTGACAATTAGAAGTGTCTCTGTCACGTCTGAGTCATATTTTGGACAGACATGGTTCATATATTGGATACTGCTATAAGCACTCCGCCGCCTTCTTTCTTGATCTGACAATTAGAAGTTTCTCTGTCACGTCTGAGTCATATTTTGGACAGACATGGTTCATATATTGGATATTGCTATAAGCACTCCGCCGCCTTCTTTCTTGGTCTGACAATTAGAAGTTTCTCTGTCACGTCTGAGTCATATTTTGGACAGACATGGTTCATATATTGGATACTGCTATAAGCACTCCGCCGCCTTCTCTCTTGGTCTGACAATTAGAAGTGTCTCTGTCACGTCTGAGTCATATTTGGGAGAGACATGGTTCATATATTGGATACTGCTATAAGCACTCCGCCGCCTTCTCTCTTGGTCTGACAATTAGAAGTGTCTCTGTCACGTCTGAGTCATATTTTGGACAGACATGGTTCATATATTGGATACTGCTATAAGCACTCCGCCGCCTTCTTTCTTGGTCTGACAATTAGAAGTTTCTCTGTCACGTTTGAGTCATATTTTGGACAGACATGGTTCATATATTGGATACTGCTATAAGCAGTCCGCCGCCTTCTTTCTTGGTCTGACAATTAGAAGTGTCTCTGTCACGTCTGAGTCATATTTTGGACAGACATGGTTCATATATTGGATACAACTATAAGCACTCCGCCGCCTTCTTTTTTGGTCTGACAATTAGAAGTGTCTCTGTCACGTCTGAGTCATATTTTGGACAGACATGGTTCATATATTAGATACTGCTATAAGCACTCCGCCGCCTTCTTTCTTGGTCTGACAATTAGAAGTGTCTCTGTCACGCCTGAGTCATATTTTGGACAGACATGGTTCATATATAGGATACTGCTATAAGCACTCCGCCGCCTTCTCTCTTGGTCTGACAATTAGAAGTGTCTCTGTCACGTCTGAGTCATATTTTGGACAGACATGGTTCATATATTGGATACTGCTATAAGCACTCCGCCGCCTTCTTTCTTGGTCTGACAATTAGAAGTTTCTCTGTCACGTCTGAGTCATATTTTGGACAGACATGGTTCATATATTGGATACTGCTATAAGCACACCGCCGCCTTCTTTCTTGGTCTGACAATTAGAAGTTTCTCTGTCACGTCTGAGTCATATTTTGGACAGACATGGTTCATATATTGGATACTGCTATAAGCACTCCGCCGCCTTCTTTCTTGGTCTGACAATTAGAAGTTTCTCTGTCACGTCTGAGTCATATTTTGGACAGACATGGTTCATATATTGGATACTGCTATAAGCACTCCGCCGCCTTCTCTCTTGGTCTGACAATTAGAAGTGTCTCTGTCACGTCTGAGTCATATTTTGGACAGACATGGTTCATATATTGGATACTGCTATAAGCACTCCGCCGCCTTCTTTCTTGATCTGACAATTAGAAGTTTCTCTGTCACGTCTGAGTCATATTTTGGACAGACATGGTTCATATATTGGATATTGCTATAAGCACTCCGCCGCCTTCTTTCTTGGTCTGACAATTAGAAGTTTCTCTGTCACGTCTGAGTCATATTTTGGACAGACATGGTTCATATATTGGATACTGCTATAAGCACTCCGCCGCCTTCTCTCTTGGTCTGACAATTAGAAGTGTCTCTGTCACGTCTGAGTCATATTTTGGAGAGACATGGTTCATATATTGGATACTGCTATAAGCACTCCGCCGCCTTCTCTCTTGGTCTGACAATTAGAAGTGTCTCTGTCACGTCTGAGTCATATTTTGGACAGACATGATTCATATATTGGATACTGCTATAAGCACTCCGCCGCCTTCTTTCTTGGTCTGACAATTAGAAGTTTCTCTGTCACGTCTGAGTCATATTTTGGACAGACATGGTTCATATATTGGATACTGCTATAAGCACTCCGCCGCCTTCTTTCTTGGTCTGACAATTAGAAGTTTCTCTGTCACGTCTGAGTCATATTTTGGACAGACATGGTTCAAATATTGGATACTGCTATAAGCACTCCGCCGCCTTCTTTCTTGGTCTGACAATTAGAAGTTTCTCTGTCACGTCTGAGTCATATTTTGGACAGACATGGTTCATATATTGGATACTACTATAAGCACTCCGCCGCCTTCTTTCTTGGTCTGACAATTAGAAGTTTCTCTGTCACGTCTGAGTCATATTTTGGACAGACATGGTTCATATATTGGATACTGCTATAAGCACTCCGCCGCCTTCTTTCTTGGTCTGACAATTAGAAGTGTCTCTGTCACGTCTGAGTCATATTTTGGACAGACATGGTTCATATATTGGATAAAACTATAAGCACTGCGCCGCCTTCTTTCTTGGTCTGACAATTAGAAGTGTCTCTGTCACGTCTGAGTCATATTTTGGACAGAAATGGTTCATATATTGGATACTGCTATAAGCACTCCGCCGCCTTCTTTCTTGGTCTGACAATTAGAAGTGTCTCTGTCACGCCTGAGTCATATTTTGGACAGACATGGTTCATATATTGGATACTGCTATAAGCACTCCGCCGCCTTCTCTCTTGGTCTGACAATTAGAAGTGTCTCTGTCACGTCTGAGTCATATTTTGGACAGACATGGTTCATATATTGGATACTGCTATAAGCACTCCGCCGCCTTCTCTCTTGGTCTGACAATTAGAAGTGTCTCTGTCACGTCTGAGTCATATTTTGGACAGACATGGTTCATATATTGGATACTGCTATAAGCACTCCGCCGCCTTCTTTCTTGATCTGACAATTAGAAGTTTCTCTGTCACGTCTGAGTCATATTTTGGACAGACATGGTTCATATATTGGATATTGCTATAAGCACTCCGCCGCCTTCTTTCTTGGTCTGACAATTAGAAGTTTCTCTGTCACGTCTGAGTCATATTTTGGACAGACATGGTTCATATATTGGATACTGCTATAAGCACTCCGCCGCCTTCTCTCTTGGTCTGACAATTAGAAGTGTCTCTGTCACGTCTGAGTCATATTTTGGAGAGACATGGTTCATATATTGGATACTGCTATAAGCACTCCGCCGCCTTCTCTCTTGGTCTGACAATTAGAAGTTTCTCTGTCACGTCTGAGTCATATTTTGGACAGACATGGTTCATATATTGGATACTGCTATAAGCACTCCGCCGCCTTCTTTCTTGGTCTGACAATTAGAAGTTTCTCTGTCACGTTTGAGTCATATTTTGGACAGACATGGTTCATATATTGGATACTGCTATAAGCAGTCCGCCGCCTTCTTTCTTGGTCTGACAATTAGAAGTGTCTCTGTCACGTCTGAGTCATATTTTGGACAGACATGGTTCATATATTGGATACAACTATAAGCACTCCGCCGCCTTCTTTTTTGGTCTGACAATTAGAAGTGTCTCTGTCACGTCTGAGTCATATTTTGGACAGAAATGGTTCATATATTAGATACTGCTATAAGCACTCCGCCGCCTTCTTTCTTGGTCTGACAATTAGAAGTGTCTCTGTCACGCCTGAGTCATATTTTGGACAGACATGGTTCATATATAGGATACTGCTATAAGCACTCCGCCGCCTTCTCTCTTGGTCTGACAATTAGAAGTGTCTCTGTCACGTCTGAGTCATATTTTGGACAGACATGGTTCATATATTGGATACTGCTATAAGCACTCCGCCGCCTTCTTTCTTGGTCTGACAATTAGAAGTTTCTCTGTCACGTCTGAGTCATATTTTGGACAGACATGGTTCATATATTGGATATTGCTATAAGCACTCCGCCGCCTTCTTTCTTGGTCTGACAATTAGAAGTTTCTCTGTCACGTCTGAGTCATATTTTGGACAGACATGGTTCATATATTGGATACTGCTATAAGCACTCCGCCGCCTTCTCTCTTGGTCTGACAATTAGAAGTGTCTCTGTCACGTCTGAGTCATATTTTGGAGAGACATGGTTCATATATTGGATACTGCTATAAGCACTCCGCCGCCTTCTCTCTTGGTCTGACAATTAGAAGTGTCTCTGTCACGTCTGAGTCATATTTTGGACAGACATGGTTCATATATTGGATACTGCTATAAGCACTCCGCCGCCTTCTTTCTTGGTCTGACAATTAGAAGTTTCTCTGTCACGTCTGAGTCATATTTTGGACAGACATGGTTCATATATTGGATACTGCTATAAGCACTCCGCCGCCTTCTTTCTTGGTCTGACAATTAGAAGTTTCTCTGTCACGTCTGAGTCATATTTTGGACAGACATGGTTCATATATTGGATACTGCTATAAGCACTCCGCCACCTTCTTTCTTGGTCTGACAATTAGAAGTTTCTCTGTCACGTCTGAGTCATATTTTGGACAGACATGGTTCATATATTGGATACTGCTATAAGCACTCCGCCGCCTTCTTTCTTGGTCTGACAATTAGAAGTTTCTCTGTCACGTCTGAGTCATATTTTGGACAGACATGGTTCAAATATTGGATACTGCTATAAGCACTCCGCCGCCTTCTTTCTTGGTCTGACAATTAGAAGTTTCTCTGTCACGTCTGAGTCATATTTTGGACAGACATGGTTCATATATTGGATACTACTATAAGCACTCCGCCGCCTTCTTTCTTGGTCTGACAATTAGAAGTTTCTCTGTCACGTCTGAGTCATATTTTGGACAGACATGGTTCATATATTGGATACTGCTATAAGCACTCCGCCGCCTTCTTTCTTGGTCTGACAATTAGAAGTGTCTCTGTCACGTCTGAGTCATATTTTGGACAGACATGGTTCATATATTGGATAAAACTATAAGCACTGCGCCGCCTTCTTTCTTGGTCTGACAATTAGAAGTGTCTCTGTCACGTCTGAGTCATATTTTGGACAGAAATGGTTCATATATTGGATACTGCTATAAGCACTCCGCCGCCTTCTTTCTTGGTCTGACAATTAGAAGTGTCTCTGTCACGCCTGAGTCATATTTTGGACAGACATGGTTCATATATTGGATACTGCTATAAGCACTCCGCCGCCTTCTCTCTTGGTCTGACAATTAGAAGTGTCTCTGTCACGTCTGAGTCATATTTTGGACAGACATGGTTCATATATTGGATACTGCTATAAGCACTCCGCCGCCTTCTCTCTTGGTCTGACAATTAGAAGTGTCTCTGTCACGTCTGAGTCATATTTTGGACAGACATGGTTCATATATTGGATACTGCTATAAGCACTCCGCCGCCTTCTTTCTTGATCTGACAATTAGAAGTTTCTCTGTCACGTCTGAGTCATATTTTGGACAGACATGGTTCATATATTGGATATTGCTATAAGCACTCCGCCGCCTTCTTTCTTGGTCTGACAATTAGAAGTTTCTCTGTCACGTCTGAGTCATATTTTGGACAGACATGGTTCATATATTGGATACTGCTATAAGCACTCCGCCGCCTTCTCTCTTGGTCTGACAATTAGAAGTGTCTCTGTCACGTCTGAGTCATATTTTGGAGAGACATGGTTCATATATTGGATACTGCTATAAGCACTCCGCCGCCTTCTCTCTTGGTCTGACAATTAGAAGTGTCTCTGTCACGTCTGAGTCATATTTTGGACAGACATGGTTCATATATTGGATACTGCTATAAGCACTCCGCCGCCTTCTTTCTTGGTCTGACAATTAGAAGTTTCTCTGTCACGTCTGAGTCATATTTTGGACAGACATGGTTCATATATTGGATACTGCTATAAGCACTCCGCCGCCTTCTTTCTTGGTCTGACAATTAGAAGTTTCTCTGTCACGTCTGAGTCATATTTTGGACAGACATGGTTCAAATATTGGATACTGCTATAAGCACTCCGCCGCCTTCTTTCTTGGTCTGACAATTAGAAGTTTCTCTGTCACGTCTGAGTCATATTTTGGACAGACATGGTTCATATATTGGATACTACTATAAGCACTCCGCCGCCTTCTTTCTTGGTCTGACAATTAGAAGTTTCTCTGTCACGTCTGAGTCATATTTTGGACAGACATGGTTCATATATTGGATACTGCTATAAGCACTCCGCCGCCTTCTTTCTTGGTCTGACAATTAGAAGTGTCTCTGTCACGTCTGAGTCATATTTTGGACAGACATGGTTCATATATTGGATAAAACTATAAGCACTGCGCCGCCTTCTTTCTTGGTCTGACAATTAGAAGTGTCTCTGTCACGTCTGAGTCATATTTTGGACAGAAATGGTTCATATATTGGATACTGCTATAAGCACTCCGCCGCCTTCTTTCTTGGTCTGACAATTAGAAGTGTCTCTGTCACGCCTGAGTCATATTTTGGACAGACATGGTTCATATATTGGATACTGCTATAAGCACTCCGCCGCCTTCTCTCTTGGTCTGACAATTAGAAGTGTCTCTGTCACGTCTGAGTCATATTTTGGACAGACATGGTTCATATATTGGATACTGCTATAAGCACTCCGCCGCCTTCTCTCTTGGTCTGACAATTAGAAGTGTCTCTGTCACGTCTGAGTCATATTTTGGACAGACATGGTTCATATATTGGATACTGCTATAAGCACTCCGCCGCCTTCTTTCTTGATCTGACAATTAGAAGTTTCTCTGTCACGTCTGAGTCATATTTTGGACAGACATGGTTCATATATTGGATATTGCTATAAGCACTCCGCCGCCTTCTTTCTTGGTCTGACAATTAGAAGTTTCTCTGTCACGTCTGAGTCATATTTTGGACAGACATGGTTCATATATTGGATACTGCTATAAGCACTCCGCCGCCTTCTCTCTTGGTCTGACAATTAGAAGTGTCTCTGTCACGTCTGAGTCATATTTTGGAGAGACATGGTTCATATATTGGATACTGCTATAAGCACTCCGCCGCCTTCTCTCTTGGTCTGACAATTAGAAGTGTCTCTGTCACGTCTGAGTCATATTTTGGACAGACATGGTTCATATATTGGATACTGCTATAAGCACTCCGCCGCCTTCTTTCTTGGTCTGACAATTAGAAGTTTCTCTGTCACGTTTGAGTCATATTTTGGACAGACATGGTTCATATATTGGATACTGCTATAAGCAGTCCGCCGCCTTCTTTCTTGGTCTGACAATTAGAAGTGTCTCTGTCACGTCTGAGTCATATTTTGGACAGACATGGTTCATATATTGGATACAACTATAAGCACTCCGCCGCCTTCTTTTTTGGTCTGACAATTAGAAGTGTCTCTGTCACGTCTGAGTCATATTTTGGACAGAAATGGTTCATATATTGGATACTGCTATAAGCACTCCGCCGCCTTCTTTCTTGGTCTGACAATTAGAAGTGTCTCTGTCACGCCTGAGTCATATTTTGGACAGACATGGTTCATATATAGGATACTGCTATAAGCACTCCGCCGCCTTCTCTCTTGGTCTGACAATTAGAAGTGTCTCTGTCACGTCTGAGTCATATTTTGGACAGACATGGTTCATATATTGGATACTGCTATAAGCACTCCGCCGCCTTCTTTCTTGGTCTGACAATTAGAAGTTTCTCTGTCACGTCTGAGTCATATTTTGGACAGACATGGTTCATATATTGGATACTGCTATAAGCACACCGCCGCCTTCTTTCTTGGTCTGACAATTAGAAGTTTCTCTGTCACGTCTGAGTCATATTTTGGACAGACATGGTTCATATATTGGATACTGCTATAAGCACTCCGCCGCCTTCTTTCTTGGTCTGACAATTAGAAGTTTCTCTGTCACGTCTGAGTCATATTTTGGACAGACATGGTTCATATATTGGATACTACTATAAGCACTCCGCCGCCTTCTTTCTTGGTCTGACAATTAGAAGTTTCTCTGTCACGTCTGAGTCATATTTTGGACAGACATGGTTTATATATTGGATACTGCTATAAGCACTCCGCCGCCTTCTGTCTTGATCTGACAATTAGAAGTGTCTCTGTCACGTCTGAGTCATATTTTGGACAGACATGGTTCATATATTGGATACTGCTATAAGCACTCCGCCGCCTTCTTTCTTGGTCTGACAATTAGAAGTTTCTCTGTCACGTCTGAGTCATATTTTGGACAGACATGGTTCATATATTGGATACTGCTATAAGCACTCCACCGCCTTCTTTCTTGGTCTGACAATTAGAAGTTTCTCTGTCACGTCTGAGTCATATTTTGGACAGACATGGTTCATATATTGGATACTGCTATAAGCACTCCGCCGCCTTCTCTCTTGGTCTGACAATTAGAAGTGTCTCTGTCACGTCTGAGTCATATTTTGGACAGACATGGTTCATATATTGGATACTGCTATAAGCACTCCGCCGCCTTCTTTCTTGATCTGACAATTAGAAGTTTCTCTGTCACGTCTGAGTCATATTTTGGACAGACATGGTTCATATATTGGATATTGCTATAAGCACTCCGCCGCCTTCTTTCTTGGTCTGACAATTAGAAGTTTCTCTGTCACGTCTGAGTCATATTTTGGACAGACATGGTTCATATATTGGATACTGCTATAAGCACTCCGCCGCCTTCTCTCTTGGTCTGACAATTAGAAGTGTCTCTGTCACGTCTGAGTCATATTTTGGAGAGACATGGTTCATATATTGGATACTGCTATAAGCACTCCGCCGCCTTCTCTCTTGGTCTGACAATTAGAAGTGTCTCTGTCACGTCTGAGTCATATTTTGGACAGACATGGTTCATATATTGGATACTGCTATAAGCACTCCGCCGCCTTCTTTCTTGGTCTGACAATTAGAAGTTTCTCTGTCACGTCTGAGTCATATTTTGGACAGACATGGTTCATATATTGGATACTGCTATAAGCACTCCGCCGCCTTCTTTCTTGGTCTGACAATTAGAAGTTTCTCTGTCACGTCTGAGTCATATTTTGGACAGACATGGTTCAAATATTGGATACTGCTATAAGCACTCCGCCGCCTTCTTTCTTGGTCTGACAATTAGAAGTTTCTCTGTCACGTCTGAGTCATATTTTGGACAGACATGGTTCATATATTGGATACTACTATAAGCACTCCGCCGCCTTCTTTCTTGGTCTGACAATTAGAAGTTTCTCTGTCACGTCTGAGTCATATTTTGGACAGACATGGTTCATATATTGGATACTGCTATAAGCACTCCGCCGCCTTCTTTCTTGGTCTGACAATTAGAAGTGTCTCTGTCACG
This sequence comes from Lymantria monacha, assembly GCA_905163515.2. NCBI lineage: Eukaryota > Metazoa > Arthropoda > Insecta > Lepidoptera > Erebidae > Lymantria > Lymantria monacha. The sequence goes on from LR991090.1 coordinate 82,006, forward strand.
TCTGAGTCATATTTTGGACAGACATGGTTCATATATTGGATAAAACTATAAGCACTGCGCCGCCTTCTTTCTTGGTCTGACAATTAGAAGTGTCTCTGTCACGTCTGAGTCATATTTTGGACAGACATGGTTCATATATTGGATACTGCTATAAGCACTCCGCCGCCTTCTTTCTTGGTCTGACAATTAGAAGTGTCTCTGTCACGCCTGAGTCATATTTTGGACAGACATGGTTCATATATTGGATACTGCTATAAGCACTCCGCCGCCTTCTCTCTTGGTCTGACAATTAGAAGTGTCTCTGTCACGTCTGAGTCATATTTTGGACAGACATGGTTCATATATTGGATACTGCTATAAGCACTCCGCCGCCTTCTTTCTTGGTCTGACAATTAGAAGTTTCTCTGTCACGTCTGAGTCATATTTTGGACAGACATGGTTCATATATTGGATACTGCTATAAGCACTCCACCGCCTTCTTTCTTGGTCTGACAATTAGAAGTTTCTCTGTCACGTCTGAGTCATATTTTGGACAGACATGGTTCATATATTGGATACTGCTATAAGCACTCCGCCGCCTTCTCTCTTGGTCTGACAATTAGAAGTGTCTCTGTCACGTCTGAGTCATATTTTGGACAGACATGGTTCATATATTGGATACTGCTATAAGCACTCCGCCGCCTTCTTTCTTGGTCTGACAATTAGAAGTTTCTCTGTCACGTCTGAGTCATATTTTGGACAGACATGGTTCAAATATTGGATACTGCTATAAGCACTCCGCCGCCTTCTTTCTTGGTCTGACAATTAGAAGTTTCTCTGTCACGTCTGAGTCATATTTTGGACAGACATGGTTCATATATTGGATACTGCTATAAGCACTCCGCCGCCTTCTTTCTTGGTCTGACAATTAGAAGTTTCTCTGTCACGTTTGAGTCATATTTTGGACAGACATGGTTCATATATTGGATACTGCTATAAGCAGTCCGCCGCCTTCTTTCTTGGTCTGACAATTAGAAGTGTCTCTGTCACGTCTGAGTCATATTTTGGACAGACATGGTTCATATATTGGATACAACTATAAGCACTCCGCCGCCTTCTTATTTGGTCTGACAATTAGAAGTGTCTCTGTCACGTCTGAGTCATATTTTGGACAGAAATGGTTCATATATTAGATACTGCTATAAGCACTCCGCCGCCTTCTTTCTTGGTCTGACAATTAGAAGTGTCTCTGTCACGCCTGAGTCATATTTTGGACAGACATGGTTCATATATAGGATACTGCTATAAGCACTCCGCCGCCTTCTCTCTTGGTCTGACAATTAGAAGTGTCTCTGTCACGTCTGAGTCATATTTTGGACAGACATGGTTCATATATTGGATACTGCTATAAGCACTCCGCCGCCTTCTTTCTTGGTCTGACAATTAGAAGTTTCTCTGTCACGTCTGAGTCATATTTTGGACAGACATGGTTCATATATTGGATACTGCTATAAGCACACCGCCGCCTTCTTTCTTGGTCTGACAATTAGAAGTTTCTCTGTCACGTCTGAGTCATATTTTGGACAGACATGGTTCATATATTGGATACTGCTATAAGCACTCCGCCGCCTTCTTTCTTGGTCTGACAATTAGAAGTTTCTCTGTCACGTCTGAGTCATATTTTGGACAGACATGGTTCATATATTGGATACTACTATAAGCACTCCGCCGCCTTCTTTCTTGGTCTGACAATTAGAAGTTTCTCTGTCACGTCTGAGTCATATTTTGGACAGACATGGTTTATATATTGGATACTGCTATAAGCACTCCGCCGCCTTCTGTCTTGATCTGACAATTAGAAGTGTCTCTGTCACGTCTGAGTCATATTTTGGACAGACATGGTTCATATATTGGATACTGCTATAAGCACTCCGCCGCCTTCTTTCTTGGTCTGACAATTAGAAGTTTCTCTGTCACGTCTGAGTCATATTTTGGACAGACATGGTTCATATATTGGATACTGCTATAAGCACTCCACCGCCTTCTTTCTTGGTCTGACAATTAGAAGTTTCTCTGTCACGTCTGAGTCATATTTTGGACAGACATGGTTCATATATTGGATACTGCTATAAGCACTCCGCCGCCTTCTCTCTTGGTCTGACAATTAGAAGTGTCTCTGTCACGTCTGAGTCATATTTTGGACAGACATGGTTCATATATTGGATACTGCTATAAGCACTCCGCCGCCTTCTTTCTTGATCTGACAATTAGAAGTTTCTCTGTCACGTCTGAGTCATATTTTGGACAGACATGGTTCATATATTGGATATTGCTATAAGCACTCCGCCGCCTTCTTTCTTGGTCTGACAATTAGAAGTTTCTCTGTCACGTCTGAGTCATATTTTGGACAGACATGGTTCATATATTGGATACTGCTATAAGCACTCCGCCGCCTTCTCTCTTGGTCTGACAATTAGAAGTGTCTCTGTCACGTCTGAGTCATATTTTGGAGAGACATGGTTCATATATTGGATACTGCTATAAGCACTCCGCCGCCTTCTTTCTTGGTCTGACAATTAGAAGTGTCTCTGTCACGTCTGAGTCATATTTTGGACAGACATGGTTCATATATTGGATACTGCTATAAGCACTCCGCCGCCTTCTTTCTTGGTCTGACAATTAGAAGTTTCTCTGTCACGTCTGAGTCATATTTTGGACAGACATGGTTCATATATTGGATACTGCTATAAGCACTCCGCCGCCTTCTTTCTTGATCTGACAATTAGAAGTTTCTCTGTCACGTCTGAGTCATATTTTGGACAGACATGGTTCAAATATTGGATACTGCTATAAGCACTCCGCCGCCTTCTTTCTTGGTCTGACAATTAGAAGTTTCTCTGTCACGTCTGAGTCATATTTTGGACAGACATGGTTCATATATTGGATACTACTATAAGCACTCCGCCGCCTTCTTTCTTGGTCTGACAATTAGAAGTTTCTCTGTCACGTCTGAGTCATATTTTGGACAGACATGGTTCATATATTGGATACTGCTATAAGCACTCCGCCGCCTTCTTTCTTGGTCTGACAATTAGAAGTGTCTCTGTCACGTCTGAGTCATATTTTGGACAGACATGGTTCATATATTGGATAAAACTATAAGCACTGCGCCGCCTTCTTTCTTGGTCTGACAATTAGAAGTGTCTCTGTCACGTCTGAGTCATATTTTGGACAGAAATGGTTCATATATTGGATACTGCTATAAGCACTCCGCCGCCTTCTTTCTTGGTCTGACAATTAGAAGTGTCTCTGTCACGCCTGAGTCATATTTTGGACAGACATGGTTCATATATTGGATACTGCTATAAGCACTCCGCCGCCTTCTCTCTTGGTCTGACAATTAGAAGTGTCTCTGTCACGTCTGAGTCATATTTTGGACAGACATGGTTCATATATTGGATACTGCTATAAGCACTCCGCCGCCTTCTCTCTTGGTCTGACAATTAGAAGTGTCTCTGTCACGTCTGAGTCATATTTTGGACAGACATGGTTCATATATTGGATACTGCTATAAGCACTCCGCCGCCTTCTTTCTTGGTCTGACAATTAGAAGTTTCTCTGTCACGTCTGAGTCATATTTTGGACAGACATGGTTCATATATTGGATACTGCTATAAGCACTCCACCGCCTTCTTTCTTGGTCTGACAATTAGAAGTTTCTCTGTCACGTCTGAGTCATATTTTGGACAGACATGGTTCATATATTGGATACTGCTATAAGCACTCCGCCGCCTTCTCTCTTGGTCTGACAATTAGAAGTGTCTCTGTCACGTCTGAGTCATATTTTGGACAGACATGGTTCATATATTGGATACTGCTATAAGCACTCCGCCGCCTTCTTTCTTGGTCTGACAATTAGAAGTTTCTCTGTCACGTCTGAGTCATATTTTGGACAGACATGGTTCAAATATTGGATACTGCTATAAGCACTCCGCCGCCTTCTTTCTTGGTCTGACAATTAGAAGTTTCTCTGTCACGTCTGAGTCATATTTTGGACAGACATGGTTCATATATTGGATACTGCTATAAGCACTCCGCCGCCTTCTTTCTTGGTCTGACAATTAAAAGTGTCTCTGTCACGTCTGAGTCATATTTTGGACAGACATGGTTCATATATTGGATAAAACTATAAGCACTGCGCCGCCTTCTTTCTTGGTCTGACAATTAGAAGTGTCTCTGTCACGTCTGAGTCATATTTTGGACAGAAATGGTTCATATATTGGATACTGCTATAAGCACTCCGCCGCCTTCTTTCTTGGTCTGACAATTAGAAGTGTCTCTGTCACGCCTGAGTCATATTTTGGACAGACATGGTTCATATATTGGATACTGCTATAAGCACTCCGCCGCCTTCTCTCTTGGTCTGACAATTAGAAGTGTCTCTGTCACGTCTGAGTCATATTTTGGACAGACATGGTTCATATATTGGATACTGCTATAAGCACTCCGCCGCCTTCTCTCTTGGTCTGACAATTAGAAGTGTCTCTGTCACGTCTGAGTCATATTTTGGACAGACATGGTTCATATATTGGATACTGCTATAAGCACTCCGCCGCCTTCTTTCTTGATCTGACAATTAGAAGTTTCTCTGTCACGTCTGAGTCATATTTTGGACAGACATGGTTCATATATTGGATATTGCTATAAGCACTCCGCCGCCTTCTTTCTTGGTCTGACAATTAGAAGTTTCTCTGTCACGTCTGAGTCATATTTTGGACAGACATGGTTCATATATTGGATACTGCTATAAGCACTCCGCCGCCTTCTCTCTTGGTCTGACAATTAGAAGTGTCTCTGTCACGTCTGAGTCATATTTTGGAGAGACATGGTTCATATATTGGATACTGCTATAAGCACTCCGCTGCCTTCTCTCTTGGTCTGACAATTAGAAGTGTCTCTGTCACGTCTGAGTCATATTTTGGACAGACATGGTTCATATATTGGATACTGCTATAAGCACTCCGCCGCCTTCTTTCTTGGTCTGACAATTAGAAGTTCCTCTGTCACGTTTGAGTCATATTTTGGACAGACATGGTTCATATATTGGATACTGCTATAAGCAGTCCGCCGCCTTCTTTCTTGGTCTGACAATTAGAAGTGTCTCTGTCACGTCTGAGTCATATTTTGGACAGACATGATTCATATATTGGATACAACTATAAGCACTCCGCCGCCTTCTTTTTTGGTCTGACAATTAGAAGTGTCTCTGTCACGTCTGAGTCATATTTTGGACAGAAATGGTTCATATATTAGATACTGCTATAAACACTCCGCCGCCTTCTTTCTTGGTCTGACAATTAGAAGTGTCTCTGTCACGCCTGAGTCATATTTTGGACAGACATGGTTCATATATAGGATACTGCTATAAGCACTCCGCCGCCTTCTCTCTTGGTCTGACAATTAGAAGTGTCTCTGTCACGTCTGAGTCATATTTTGGACAGACATGGTTCATATATTGGATACTGCTATAAGCACTCCGCCGCCTTCTTTCTTGGTCTGACAATTAGAAGTTTCTCTGTCACGTCTGAGTCATATTTTGGACAGACATGGTTCATATATTGGATACTGCTATAAGCACACCGCCGCCTTCTTTCTTGGTCTGACAATTAGAAGTTTCTCTGTCACGTCTGAGTCATATTTTGGACAGACATGGTTCATATATTGGATACTGCTATAAGCACTCCGCCGCCTTCTTTCTTGGTCTGACAATTAGAAGTTTCTCTGTCACGTCTGAGTCATATTTTGGACAGACATGGTTCATATATTGGATACTACTATAAGCACTCCGCCGCCTTCTTTCTTGGTCTGACAATTAGAAGTTTCTCTGTCACGTCTGAGTCATATTTTGGACAGACATGGTTTATATATTGGATACTGCTATAAGCACTCCGCCGCCTTCTGTCTTGATCTGACAATTAGAAGTGTCTCTGTCACGTCTGAGTCATATTTTGGACAGACATGGTTCATATATTGGATACTACTATAAGCACTCCGCGCCTTCTTTCTTGGTCTGACAATTAGAAGTGTCTCTGTCACGTCTGAGTCAAATTTTGGACAGACATGGTTCATATATTGGATACTGCTATAAGCACTCCGCCGCCTTCTTTCTTGGTCTGACAATTAGAAATGTCTCTGTCACGCCTGAGTCATATTTTGGACAGACATGGTTCATATATTGGATACTGCTATAAGCACTCCGCCGCCTTCTCTCTTGGTCTGACAATTAGAAGTATCTCTGTCACGTCTGAGTCATATTTTGGACAGACATGGTTCATATATTGGATACTGCTATAAGCACTCCGCCGCCTTCTCTCTTGGTCTGAAAATTAGAAGTGTCTCTGTCACGTCTGAGTCATATTTTGGACAGACATGGTTCATATATTGGATACTGCTATAGGCACTCCGCCGCCTTCTCTCTTAGTCTGACAATTAGAAGTGTCTCTGTCACGTTTGAGTCATATTTTGGACAGACATGGTTCATATATTGGATACTGCTATAAGCACTCCGCCGCCTTCTTTCTTGGTCTGACAATTAGAAGTTTCTCTGTCACGTCTGAGTCATATTTTGGACAGACATGGTTCATATATTGGATACTGCTATAAGCACTCCACCGCCTTCTTTCTTGGTCTGACAATTAGAAGTTTCTCTGTCACGTCTGAGTCATATTTTGGACAGACATGGTTCATATATTGGATACTGCTATAAGCACTCCGCCGCCTTCTTTCTTGGTCTGACAATTAAAAGTGTCTCTGTCACGTCTGAGTCATATTTCTGACAGACATGGTTCATATATTGGATAAAACTATAAGCACTGCGCCGCCTTCTTTCTTGGTCTGACAATTAGAAGTGTCTCTGTCACGTCTGAGTCATATTTTGGACAGAAATGGTTCATATATTGGATACTGCTATAAGCACTCCGCCGCCTTCTTTCTTGGTCTGACAATTAGAAGTGTCTCTGTCACGCCTGAGTCATATTTTGGACAGACATGGTTCATATATTGGATACTGCTATAAGCACTCCGCCGCCTTCTCTCTTGGTCTGACAATTAGAAGTGTCTCTGTCACGTCTGAGTCATATTTTGGACAGACATGGTTCATATATTGGATACTGCTATAAGCACTCCGCCGCCTTCTTTCTTGGTCTGACAATTAGAAGTGTCTCTGTCACGTCTGAGTCATATTTTGGACAGACATGGTTCATATATTGGATACTGCTATAAGCACTCCGCCGCCTTCTTTCTTGATCTGACAATTAGAAGTTTCTCTGTCACGTCTGAGTCATATTTTGGACAGACATGGTTCATATATTGGATATTGCTATAAGCACTCCGCCGCCTTCTTTCTTGGTCTGACAATTAGAAGTTTCTCTGTCACGTCTGAGTCATATTTTGGACAGACATGGTTCATATATTGGATACTGCTATAAGCACTCCGCCGCCTTCTCTCTTGGTCTGACAATTAGAAGTGTCTCTGTCACGTCTGAGTCATATTTTGGAGAGACATGGTTCATATATTGGATACTGCTATAAGCACTCCGCCGCCTTCTTTCTTGGTCTGACAATTAGAAGTGTCTCTGTCACGTCTGAGTCATATTTTGGACAGACATGGTTCATATATTGGATACTGCTATAAGCACTCCGCCGCCTTCTTTCTTGGTCTGACAATTAGAAGTTCCTCTGTCACGTTTGAGTCATATTTTGGACAGACATGGTTCATATATTGGATACTGCTATAAGCAGTCCGCCGCCTTCTTTCTTGGTCTGACAATTAGAAGTGTCTCTGTCACGTCTGAGTCATATTTTGGACAGACATGGTTCATATATTGGATACAACTATAAGCACTCCGCCGCCTTCTTTTTTGGTCTGACAATTAGAAGTGTCTCTGTCACGTCTGAGTCATATTTTGGACAGAAATGGTTCATATATTAGATACTGCTATAAACACTCCGCCGCCTTCTTTCTTGGTCTGACAATTAGAAGTGTCTCTGTCACGCCTGAGTCATATTTTGGACAGACATGGTTCATATATAGGATACTGCTATAAGCACTCCGCCGCCTTCTCTCTTGGTCTGACAATTAGAAGTGTCTCTGTCACGTCTGAGTCATATTTTGGACAGACATGGTTCATATATTGGATACTGCTATAAGCACTCCGCCGCCTTCTTTCTTGGTCTGACAATTAGAAGTTTCTCTGTCACGTCTGAGTCATATTTTGGACAGACATGGTTCATATATTGGATACTGCTATAAGCACACCGCCGCCTTCTTTCTTGGTCTGACAATTAGAAGTTTCTCTGTCACGTCTGAGTCATATTTTGGACAGACATGGTTCATATATTGGATACTGCTATAAGCACTCCGCCGCCTTCTTTCTTGGTCTGACAATTAGAAGTTTCTCTGTCACGTCTGAGTCATATTTTGGACAGACATGGTTCATATATTGGATACTACTATAAGCACTCCGCCGCCTTCTTTCTTGGTCTGACAATTAGAAGTTTCTCTGTCACGTCTGAGTCATATTTTGGACAGACATGGTTTATATATTGGATACTGCTATAAGCACTCCGCCGCCTTCTGTCTTGATCTGACAATTAGAAGTGTCTCTGTCACGTCTGAGTCATATTTTGGACAGACATGGTTCATATATTGGATACTACTATAAGCACTCCGCGCCTTCTTTCTTGGTCTGACAATTAGAAGTGTCTCTGTCACGTCTGAGTCAAATTTTGGACAGACATGGTTCATATATTGGATACTGCTATAAGCACTCCGCCGCCTTCTTTCTTGGTCTGACAATTAGAAATGTCTCTGTCACGCCTGAGTCATATTTTGGACAGACATGGTTCATATATTGGATACTGCTATAAGCACTCCGCCGCCTTCTCTCTTGGTCTGACAATTAGAAGTTTCTCTGTCACGTCTGAGTCATATTTTGGACAGACATGGTTCATATATTGGATACTGCTATAAGCACTCCGCCGCCTTCTCTCTTGGTCTGAAAATTAGAAGTGTCTCTGTCACGTCTGAGTCATATTTTGGACAGACATGGTTCATATATTGGATACTGCTATAGGCACTCCGCCGCCTTCTCTCTTAGTCTGACAATTAGAAGTTTCTCTGTCACGTTTGAGTCATATTTTGGACAGACATGGTTCATATATTGGATACTGCTATAAGCACTCCGCCGCCTTCTTTCTTGGTCTGACAATTAGAAGTTTCTCTGTCACGTCTGAGTCATATTTTGGACAGACATGGTTCATATATTGGATACTGCTATAAGCACTCCACCGCCTTCTTTCTTGGTCTGACAATTAGAAGTTTCTCTGTTACGTCTGAGTCATATTTTGGACAGACATGGTTCATATATTGGATACTGCTATAAGCACTCCGCCGCCTTCTTTCTTGGTCTGACAATTAGAAGTTTCTCTGTCACGTCTGAGTCATATTTCTGACAGACATGGTTCATATATTGGATACTGCTATAAGCACTCCGCCGCCTTCTTTCTTGGTCTGACAATTAGAAGTTTCTCTGTCACGTCTGAGTTATATTTTGGACAGACATGGTTCATATATTGGATACTGCTATAAGCACTCCGCCGCCTTCTTTCTTGGTCTGACAATTAGAAGTTTCTCTGTCACGTCTGAGTCATATTTTGGACAGACATGGTTCATATATTGGATACTGCTATAAGCACTCCGCCGCCTTCTTTCTTGGTCTGACAATTAGAAGTTTCTCTGTCACGTCTGAGTCATATTTTGGACAGACATGGTTCATATATTGGATACTGATATAAGCACTCCGCCGCCTTCTTTCTTGGTCTGACAATTAGAAGTGTCTCTGTCACGCCTGAGTCATATTTTGGACAGACATGGTTCATATATTGGATACTGCTATAAGCACTCCGCCGCCTTCTCTCTTGGTCTGACAATTAGAAGTGTCTCTGTCACGTCTGAGTCATATTTTGGACAAACATGGTTCATATATTGGATACTGCTATAAGCACTCCGCCGCCTTCTCTCTTGGTCTGACAATTAGAAGTGTCTCTGTCACGTCTGAGTCATATTTTGGACAGACATGGTTCATATATTGGATACTGCTATAAGTACTCCGCCGCCTTCTTTCTTGGTCTGACAATTAGAAGTTTCTCTGTCACGTCTGAGTCATATTTTGGACAGACATGGTTCATATATTGGATATTGCTATAAGCACTCCGCCGCCTTCTGTCTTGGTCTGACAATTAGAAGTTTCTCTGTCACGTCTGAGTCATATTTTGGACAGACATGGTTCATATATTGGATACTGCTATAAGCACTCCGCCGCCTTCTTTCTTGGTCTGACAATTAGAAGTTTCTCTGTCACGTCTGAGTCATATTTTGGACAGACATGGTTCATATATTGGATACTGCTATAAGCACTCCGCCGCCTTCTCTCTTGGTCTGACAATTAGAAGTGTCTCTGTCACGTCTGAGTCATATTTTGGAGAGACATGGTTCATATATTGGATACTGCTATAAGCACTCCGCGCCTTCTTTCTTGGTCTGACAATTAGAAGTTTCTCTGTCACGTCTGAGTCATATTTTGGACAGACATGGTTCATATATTGGATACTACTATAAGCACTCCGCCGCCTTCTTTCTTGGTCTGACAATTAGAAATGTCTCTGTCACGCCTGAGTCATATTTTGGACAGACATGGTTCATATATTGGATACTGCTATAAGCACTCCGCCGCCTTCTCTCTTGGTCTGACAATTAGAAGTGTCTCTGTCACGTCTGAGTCATATTTTGGACAAACATGGTTCATATATTGGATACTGCTATAAGCACTCCGCCGCCTTCTCTCTTGGTCTGACAATTAGAAGTGTCTCTGTCACGTCTGAGTCATATTTTGGACAGACATGGTTCATATATTGGATAAAACTATAAGCACTGCGCCGCCTTCTTTCTTGGTCTGACAATTAGAAGTTTCTCTGTCACGTCTGAGTCATATTTTGGACAGACATGGTTCATATATTGGATATTGCTATAAGCACTCCGCCGCCTTCTGTCTTGGTCTGACAATTAGAAGTTTCTCTGTCACGTCTGAGTCATATTTTGGACAGACATGGTTCATATATTGGATACTGCTATAAGCAATCCGCCGCCTTCTTTCTTGGTCTGACAATTAGAAGTTTCTCTGTCACGTCTGAGTCATATTTTGGACAGACATGGTTCATATATTGGATACTGCTACAAGCACTCCGCCGCCTTCTTTCTTGGTCTGACAATTAGAAGTTTCTCTGTCACGTCTGAGTCATATTTTGGACAGACATGGTTCATATATTGGATACTGCTATAAGCACTCCGCCGCCTTCTTTCTTGATCTGACAATTAGAAGTGTCTCTGTCACGTCTGAGTCATATTTTGGAGAGACATGGTTCATATATTGGATACTACTATAAGCACTCCGCCGCCTTCTTTCTTGGTCTGACAATTAGAAGTGTCTCTGTCACGTCTGAGTCATATATTGGACAGACATGGTTCATATATTGGATACTGCTATAAGCACTCCGCCGCCTTCTTTCTTGGTCTGACAATTAGAAGTGTCTCTGTCACGCCTGAGTCATATTTTGGACAGACATGGTTCATATATTGGATACTGCTATAAGCACTCCGCCGCCTTCTCTCTTGGTCTGACAATTAGAAGTATCTCTGTCACGTCTGAGTCATATTTTGGAGAGACAAGGTTCATATATTGGATACTGCTATAAGCACTCCGCCGCCTTCTCTCTTGGTCTGAAAATTAGAAGTGTCTCTGTCACGTCTGAGTCATATTTTGGACAGACATGGTTCATATATTGGATACTGCTATAAGCACTCCGCCGCCTTCTCTCTTAGTCTGACAATTAGAAGTGTCTCTGTCACGTTAGAGTCATATTTTGGACAGACATGGTTCATATATTGGATACGGTTATAAGCACTCCGCCGCCTTCTTTCTTGGTCTGACAATTAGAAGTTTCTCTGTCACGTCTGAGTCATATTTTGGACAGACATGGTTCATATATTGGATACTGCTATAAGCACTCCGCCGCCTTCTTTCTTGGTCTGACAATTAGAAGTTTCTCTGTCACGTCTGAGTCATATTTTGGACAGACATGGTTCATATATTGGATACTGCTATAAGCACTCCGCCACCTTCTTTCTTGGTCTGACAATTAGAAGTTTCTCTGTCACGTCTGAGTCATATTTTGGACAGACATGGTTCATATATTGGATACTGCTATAAGCACTCCGCCGCCTTCTTTCTTGGTCTGACAATTAGAAGTTTCTCTGTCACGTCTGAGTCATATTTTGGACAGACATGGTTCATATATTGGATACTGCTATAAGCACTCCGCCGCCTTCTTTCTTGGTCTGACAATTAGAAGTTTCTCTGTCACGTCTGAGTCATATTTTGGAGAGACATGGTTCATATATTGGATACTGCTATAAGCACTCCGCCGCCTTCTCTCTTGGTCTGAAAATTAGAAGTGTCTCTGTCACGTCTGAGTCATATTTTGGACAGACATGGTTCATATATTGGATACTGCTATAGGCACTCCGCCGCCTTCTCTCTTAGTCTGACAATTAGAAGTGTCTCTGTCACGTTTGAGTCATATTTTGGACAGACATGGTTCATATATTGGATACTGCTATAAGCACTCCGCCGCCTTCTTTCTTGGTCTGACAATTAGAAGTTTCTCTGTCACGTCTGAGTCATATTTTGGACAGACATGGTTCATATATTGGATACTGCTATAAGCACTCCGCCGCCTTCTTTCTTGGTCTGACAATTAGAAGTTTCTCTGTCACGTCTGAGTCATATTTCTGACAGACATGGTTCATATATTGGATACTGCTATAAGCACTCCGCCGCCTTCTTTCTTGGTCTGACAATTAGAAGTTTCTCTGTCACGTCTGAGTCATATTTTGGACAGAAATGGTTCATATATTGGATACTGCTATAAGCACTCCGCCGCCTTCTTTCTTGGTCTGACAATTAGAAGTGTCTCTGTCACGCCTGAGTCATATTTTGGACAGACATGGTTCATATATTGGATACTGCTATAAGCACTCCGCCGCCTTCTCTCTTGGTCTGACAATTAGAAGTGTCTCTGTCACGTCTGAGTCATATTTTGGACAGACATGGTTCATATATTGGATACTGCTATAAGCACTCCGCCGCCTTCTCTCTTGGTCTGACAATTAGAAGTGTCTCTGTCACGTCTGAGTCATATTTTGGACAGACATGGTTCATATATTGGATTCTGCTATAAGCACTCCGCCGCCTTCTTTCTTGATCTGACAATTAGAAGTTTCTCTGTCACGTCTGAGTCATATTTTGGACAGACATGGTTCATATATTGGATATTGCTATAAGCACTCCGCCGCCTTCTTTCTTGGTCTGACAATTAGAAGTTTCTCTGTCACGTCTGAGTCATATTTTGGACAGACATGGTTCATATATTGGATACTGCTATAAGCACTCCGCCGCCTTCTCTCTTGGTCTGACAATTAGAAGTGTCTCTGTCACGTCTGAGTCATATTTTGGAGAGACATGGTTCATATATTGGATACTGCTATAAGCACTCCGCCGCCTTCTCTCTTGGTCTGACAATTAGAAGTGTCTCTGTCACGTCTGAGTCATATTTTGGACAGACATGGTTCATATATTGGATACTGCTATAAGCACTCCGCCGCCTTCTTTCTTGGTCTGACAATTAGAAGTTCCTCTGTCACGTTTGAGTCATATTTTGGACAGACATGGTTCATATATTGGATACTGCTATAAGCAGTCCGCCGCCTTCTTTCTTGGTCTGACAATTAGAAGTGTCTCTGTCACGTCTGAGTCATATTTTGGACAGACATGGTTCATATATTGGATACAACTATAAGCACTCCGCCGCCTTCTTTTTTGGTCTGACAATTAGAAGTGTCTCTGTCACGTCTGAGTCATATTTTGGACAGAAATGGTTCATATATTAGATACTGCTATAAGCACTCCGCCGCCTTCTTTCTTGGTCTGACAATTAGAAGTGTCTCTGTCACGCCTGAGTCATATTTTGGACAGACATGGTTCATATATAGGATACTGCTATAAGCACTCCGCCGCCTTCTCTCTTGGTCTGACAATTAGAAGTGTCTCTGTCACGTCTGAGTCATATTTTGGACAGACATGGTTCATATATTGGATACTGCTATAAGCACTCCGCCGCCTTCTTTCTTGGTCTGACAATTAGAAGTTTCTCTGTCACGTCTGAGTCATATTTTGGACAGACATGGTTCATATATTGGATACTGCTATAAGCACACCGCCGCCTTCTTTCTTGGTCTGACAATTAGAAGTTTCTCTGTCACGTCTGAGTCATATTTTGGACAGACATGGTTCATATATTGGATACTGCTATAAGCACTCCGCCGCCTTCTTTCTTGGTCTGACAATTAGAAGTTTCTCTGTCACGTCTGAGTCATATTTTGGACAGACATGGTTCATATATTGGATACTACTATAAGCACTCCGCCGCCTTCTTTCTTGGTCTGACAATTAGAAGTTTCTCTGTCACGTCTGAGTCATATTTTGGACAGACATGGTTTATATATTGGATACTGCTATAAGCACTCCGCCGCCTTCTGTCTTGATCTGACAATTAGAAGTGTCTCTGTCACGTCTGAGTCATATTTTGGACAGACATGGTTCATATATTGGATACTACTATAAGCACTCCGCGCCTTCTTTCTTGGTCTGACAATTAGAAGTGTCTCTGTCACGTCTGAGTCAAATTTTGGACAGACATGGTTCATATATTGGATACTGCTATAAGCACTCCGCCGCCTTCTTTCTTGGTCTGACAATTAGAAATGTCTCTGTCACGCCTGAGTCATATTTTGGACAGACATGGTTCATATATTGGATACTGCTATAAGCACTCCGCCGCCTTCTCTCTTGGTCTGACAATTAGAAGTATCTCTGTCACGTCTGAGTCATATTTTGGAGAGACATGGTTCATATATTGGATACTGCTATAGGCACTCCGCCGCCTTCTCTCTTAGTCTGACAATTAGAAGTGTCTCTGTCACGTTTGAGTCATATTTTGGACAGACATGGTTCATATATTGGATACTGCTATAAGCACTCCGCCGCCTTCTTTCTTGGTCTGACAATTAGAAGTTTCTCTGTCACGTCTGAGTCATATTTTGGACAGACATGGTTCATATATTGGATACTGCTATAAGCACTCCACCGCCTTCTTTCTTGGTCTGACAATTAGAAGTTTCTCTGTCACGTCTGAGTCATATTTTGGACAGACATGGTTCATATATTGGATACTGCTATAAGCACTCCGCCGCCTTCTTTCTTGGTCTGACAATTAGAAGTTTCTCTGTCACGTCTGAGTCATATTTCTGACAGACATGGTTCATATATTGGATACTGCTATAAGCACTCCGCCGCCTTCTTTCTTGGTCTGACAATTAGAAGTTTCTCTGTCACGTCTGAGTCATATTTTGGACAGACATGGTTCATATATTGGATACTGCTATAAGCACTCCGCCGCCTTCTTTCTTGGTCTGACAATTAGAAGTTTCTCTGTCACGTCTGAGTCATATTTTGGACAGACATGGTTCATATATTGGATACTGCTATAAGCACTCCGCCGCCTTCTTTCTTGGTCTGACAATTAGAAGTTTCTCTGTCACGTCTGAGTCATATTTTGGACAGACATGGTTCATATATTGGATACTGCTATAGGCACTCCGCCGCCTTCTCTCTTAGTCTGACAATTAGAAGTGTCTCTGTCACGTTTGAGTCATATTTTGGACAGACATGGTTCATATATTGGATACTGCTATAAGCACTCCGCCGCCTTCTTTCTTGGTCTGACAATTAGAAGTTTCTCTGTCACGTCTGAGTCATATTTTGGACAGACATGGTTCATATATTGGATACTGCTATAAGCACTCCACCGCCTTCTTTCTTGGTCTGACAATTAGAAGTTTCTCTGTCACGTCTGAGTCATATTTTGGACAGACATGGTTCATATATTGGATACTGCTATAAGCACTCCGCCGCCTTCTTTCTTGGTCTGACAATTAGAAGTTTCTCTGTCACGTCTGAGTCATATTTCTGACAGACATGGTTCATATATTGGATACTGCTATAAGCACTCCGCCGCCTTCTTTCTTGGTCTGACAATTAGAAGTTTCTCTGTCACGTCTGAGTCATATTTTGGACAGACATGGTTCATATATTGGATACTGCTATAAGCACTCCGCCGCCTTCTTTCTTGGTCTGACAATTAGAAGTTTCTCTGTCACGTCTGAGTCATATTTTGGACAGACATGGTTCATATATTGGATACTGCTATAAGCACTCCGCCGCCTTCTTTCTTGGTCTGACAATTAGAAGTTTCTCTGTCACGTCTGAGTCATATTTTGGACAGACATGGTTCATATATTGGATACTGATATAAGCACTCCACCGCCTTCTTTCTTGGTCTGACAATTAGAAGTGTCTCTGTCACGCCTGAGTCATATTTTGGACAGACATGGTTCATATATTGGATACTGCTATAAGCACTCCGCCGCCTTCTCTCTTGGTCTGACAATTAGAAGTGTCTCTGTCACGTCTGAGTCATATTTTGGACAAACATGGTTCATATATTGGATACTGCTATAAGCACTCCGCCGCCTTCTCTCTTGGTCTGACAATTAGAAGTGTCTCTGTCACGTCTGAGTCATATTTTGGACAGACATGGTTCATATATTGGATACTGCTATAAGTACTCCGCCGCCTTCTTTCTTGGTCTGACAATTAGAAGTTTCTCTGTCACGTCTGAGTCATATTTTGGACAGACATGGTTCATATATTGGATATTGCTATAAGCACTCCGCCGCCTTCTGTCTTGGTCTGACAATTAGAAGTTTCTCTGTCACGTCTTAGTCATATTTTGGACAGACATGGTTCATATATTGGATACTGCTATAAGCACTCCGCCGCCTTCTTTCTTGGTCTTACAATTAGAAGTTTCTCTGTCACGTCTGAGTCATATTTTGGACAGACATGGTTCATATATTGGATACTGCTATAAGCACTCCGCCGCCTTCTCTCTTGGTCTGACAATTAGAAGTGTCTCTGTCACGTCTGAGTCATATTTTGGAGAGACATGGTTCATATATTGGATACTGCTATAAGCACTCCGCGCCTTCTTTCTTGGTCTGACAATTAGAAGTTTCTCTGTCACGTCTGAGTCATATTTTGGACAGACATGGTTCATATATTGGATACTACTATAAGCACTCCGCCGCCTTCTTTCTTGGTCTGACAATTAGAAATGTCTCTGTCACGCCTGAGTCATATTTTGGACAGACATGGTTCATATATTGGATACTGCTATAAGCACTCCGCCGCCTTCTCTCTTGGTCTGACAATTAGAAGTGTCTCTGTCACGTCTGAGTCATATTTTGGACAAACATGGTTCATATATTGGATACTGCTATAAGCACTCCGCCGCCTTCTCTCTTGGTCTGACAATTAGAAGTGTCTCTGTCACGTCTGAGTCATATTTTGGACAGACATGGTTCATATATTGGATACTGCTATAAGCACTCCGCCGCCTTCTTTCTTGGTCTGACAATTAGAAGTTTCTCTGTCACGTCTGAGTCATATTTTGGACAGACATGGTTCATATATTGGATATTGCTATAAGCACTCCGCCGCCTTCTGTCTTGGTCTGACAATTAGAAGTTTCTCTGTCACGTCTGAGTCATATTTTGGACAGACATGGTTCATATATTGGATACTGCTATAAGCACTCCGCCGCCTTCTTTCTTGGTCTGACAATTAGAAGTTTCTCTGTCACGTCTGAGTCATATTTTGGACAGACATGGTTCATATATTGGATACTGCTACAAGCACTCCGCCGCCTTCTTTCTTGGTCTGACAATTAGAAGTTTCTCTGTCACGTCTGAGTCATATTTTGGACAGACATGGTTCATATATTGGATACTGCTATAAGCACTCCGCCGCCTTCTTTCTTGATCTGACAATTAGAAGTGTCTCTGTCACGTCTGAGTCATATTTTGGAGAGACATGGTTCATATATTGGATACTACTATAAGCACTCCGCCGCCTTCTTTCTTGGTCTGACAATTAGAAGTGTCTCTGTCACGTCTGAGTCATATATTGGACAGACATGGTTCATATATTGGATACTGCTATAAGCACTCCGCCGCCTTCTTTCTTGGTCTGACAATTAGAAGTGTCTCTGTCACGCCTGAGTCATATTTTGGACAGACATGGTTCATATATTGGATACTGCTATAAGCACTCCGCCGCCTTCTCTCTTGGTCTGAAAATTAGAAGTGTCTCTGTCACGTCTGAGTCATATTTTGGACAGACATGGTTCATATATTGGATACTGCTATAAGCACTCCGCCGCCTTCTCTCTTAGTCTGACAATTAGAAGTGTCTCTGTCACGTTAGAGTCATATTTTGGACAGACATGGTTCATATATTGGATACGGTTATAAGCACTCCGCCGCCTTCTTTCTTGGTCTGACAATTAGAAGTTTCTCTGTCACGTCTGAGTCATATTTTGGACAGACATGGTTCATATATTGGATACTGCTATAAGCACTCCGCCGCCTTCTTTCTTGGTCTGACAATTAGAAGTTTCTCTGTCACGTCTGAGTCATATTTTGGACAGACATGGTTCATATATTGGATACTGCTATAAGCACTCCGCCACCTTCTTTCTTGGTCTGACAATTAGAAGTTTCTCTGTCACGTCTGAGTCATATTTTGGACAGACATGGTTCATATATTGGATACTGCTATAAGCACTCCGCCGCCTTCTTTCTTGGTCTGACAATTAGAAGTTTCTCTGTCACGTCTGAGTCATATTTTGGACAGACATGGTTCATATATTGGATACTGCTATAAGCACTCCGCCGCCTTCTTTCTTGGTCTGACAATTAGAAGTTTCTCTGTCACGTCTGAGTCATATTTTGGAGAGACATGGTTCATATATTGGATACTGCTATAAGCACTCCGCCGCCTTCTCTCTTGGTCTGAAAATTAGAAGTGTCTCTGTCACGTCTGAGTCATATTTTGGACAGACATGGTTCATATATTGGATACTGCTATAGGCACTCCGCCGCCTTCTCTCTTAGTCTGACAATTAGAAGTGTCTCTGTCACGTTTGAGTCATATTTTGGACAGACATGGTTCATATATTGGATACTGCTATAAGCACTCCGCCGCCTTCTTTCTTGGTCTGACAATTAGAAGTTTCTCTGTCACGTCTGAGTCATATTTTGGACAGACATGGTTCATATATTGGATACTGCTATAAGCACTCCGCCGCCTTCTTTCTTGGTCTGACAATTAGAAGTTTCTCTGTCACGTCTGAGTCATATTTTGGACAGACATGGTTCATATATTGGATACTGCTATAAGCACTCCGCCGCCTTCTTTCTTGGTCTGACAATTAGAAGTTTCTCTGTCACGTCTGAGTCATATTTCTGACAGACATGGTTCATATATTGGATACTGCTATAAGCACTCCGCCGCCTTCTTTCTTGGTCTGACAATTAGAAGTTTCTCTGTCACGTCTGAGTCATATTTTGGACAGACATGGTTCATATATTGGATACTGCTATAAGCACTCCGCCGCCTTCTTTCTTGGTCTGACAATTAGAAGTTTCTCTGTCACGTCTGAGTCATATTTTGGACAGACATGGTTCATATATTGGATACTGCTATAAGCACTCCGCCGCCTTCTTTCTTGGTCTGACAATTAGAAGTTTCTCTGTCACGTCTGAGTCATATTTTGGACAGACATGGTTCATATATTGGATACTGATATAAGCACTCCGCCGCCTTCTTTCTTGGTCTGACAATTAGAAGTGTCTCTGTCACGCCTGAGTCATATTTTGGACAGACATGGTTCATATATTGGATACTGCTATAAGCACTCCGCCGCCTTCTCTCTTGGTCTGACAATTAGAAGTGTCTCTGTCACGTCTGAGTCATATTTTGGACAGACATGGTTCATATATTGGATACTGCTATAAGTACTCCGCCGCCTTCTTTCTTGGTCTGACAATTAGAAGTTTCTCTGTCACGTCTGAGTCATATTTTGGACAGACATGGTTCATATATTGGATATTGCTATAAGCACTCCGCCGCCTTCTGTCTTGGTCTGACAATTAGAAGTTTCTCTGTCACGTCTGAGTCATATTTTGGACAGACGTGGTTCATATATTGGATACTGCTATAAGCACTCCGCCGCCTTCTTTCTTGGTCTGACAATTAGAAGTTTCTCTGTCACGTCTGAGTCATATTTTGGACAGACATGGTTCATATATTGGATACTGCTATAAGCACTCCGCCGCCTTCTCTCTTGGTCTGACAATTAGAAGTGTCTCTGTCACGTCTGAGTCATATTTTGGAGAGACATGGTTCATATATTGGATACTGCTATAAGCACTCCGCGCCTTCTTTCTTGGTCTGACAATTAGAAGTTTCTCTGTCACGTCTGAGTCATATTTTGGACAGACATGGTTCATATATTGGATACTACTATAAGCACTCCGCCGCCTTCTTTCTTGGTCTGACAATTAGAAATGTCTCTGTCACGCCTGAGTCATATTTTGGACAGACATGGTTCATATATTGGATACTGCTATAAGCACTCCGCCGCCTTCTCTCTTGGTCTGACAATTAGAAGTGTCTCTGTCACGTCTGAGTCATATTTTGGACAAACATGGTTCATATATTGGATACTGCTATAAGCACTCCGCCGCCTTCTCTCTTGGTCTGACAATTAGAAGTGTCTCTGTCACGTCTGAGTCATATTTTGGACAGACGTGGTTCATATATTGGATACTGCTATAAGCCCTCCGCCGCCTTCTTTCTTGGTCTGACAATTAGAAGTGTCTCTGTCACGTCTGAGTCATATTTTGGACAGACATGGTTCATATATTGGATACTGCTATAAGCACTCCGCCGCCTTCTCTCTTGGTCTGACAATTAGAAGTGTCTCTGTCACGTCTGAGTCATATTTTGGAGAGACATGGTTCATATATTGGATACTGCTATAAGCACTCCGCGCCTTCTCTCTTGGTCTGACAATTAGAAGTGTCTCTGTCACGTCTGAGTCATATTTTGGACAGACATGGTTCATATATTGGATACTGCTATTAGCACTCCGCCGCCTTCTTTCTTGGTCTGACAATTAGAAGTTTCTCTGTCACGTTTGAATCATATTTTGGACAGACATGGTTCATATATTGGATACTGCTATAAGCAGTCCGCCGCCTTCTTTCTTGGTCTGACAATTAGAAGTGTCTCTGTCACGTCTGAGTCATATTTTGGACAGACATGGTTCATATATTGGATACTACTATAAGCACTCCGCCGCCTTCTTTTTTGGTCTGACAATTAGAAGTGTCTCTGTCACGTCTGAGTCATATTTTGGAGAGAAATGGTTCATATATTAGATACTGCTATAAGCACTCCGCCGCCTTCTTTCTTGGTCTGACAATTAGAAGTGTCTCTGTCACGCCTGAGTCATATTTTGGACAGACATGGTTCATATATTGGATACTGCTATAAGCACTCCGCCGCCTTCTTTCTTGGTCTGAAAATTAGAAGTGTCTCTGTCACGTCTGAGTCATATTTTGGACAGACGTGGTTCATATATTGGATACTGCTATAAGCCCTCCGCCGCCTTCTTTCTTGGTCTGACAATTAGAAGTGTCTCTGTCACGTCTGAGTCATATTTTGGACAGACATGGTTCATATATTGGATACTGCTATAAGCACTCCGCCGCCTTCTCTCTTGGTCTGACAATTAGAAGTGTCTCTGTCACGTCTGAGTCATATTTTGGAGAGACATGGTTCATATATTGGATACTGCTATAAGCACTCCGCGCCTTCTCTCTTGGTCTGACAATTAGAAGTGTCTCTGTCACGTCTGAGTCATATTTTGGACAGACATGGTTCATATATTGGATACTGCTATAAGCACTCCGCCGCCTTCTTTCTTGGTCTGACAAGTAGAAGTTTCTCTGTCACGTCTGAGTCATATTTTGGACAGACATGGTTCATATATTGGATATTGCTATAAGCACTCAGCCGCCTTCTGTCTTGGTCTGACAATTAGAAGTTTCTCTGTCACGTCTGAGTCATATTTTGGACAGACATGGTTCATATATTGGATACTGCTATAAGCACTCCGCCGCCTTCTCTCTTGGTCTGACAATTAGAAGTGTCTCTGTCACGTCTGAGTCATATTTTGGAGAGACATGGTTCATATATTGGATACTGCTATAAGCACTCCGCGCCTTCTCTCTTGGTCTGACAATTAGAAGTGTCTCTGTCACGTCTGAGTCATATTTTGGACAGACATGGTTCATATATTGGATACTGCTATTAGCACTCCGCCGCCTTCTTTCTTGGTCTGACAATTAGAAGTTTCTCTGTCACGTTTGAATCATATTTTGGACAGACATGGTTCATATATTGGATACTGCTATAAGCAGTCCGCCGCCTTCTTTCTTGGTCTGACAATTAGAAGTGTCTCTGTCACGTCTGAGTCATATTTTGGACAGACATGGTTCATATATTGGATACTACTATAAGCACTCCGCCGCCTTCTTTTTTGGTCTGACAATTAGAAGTGTCTCTGTCACGTCTGAGTCATATTTTGGAGAGAAATGGTTCATATATTAGATACTGCTATAAGCACTCCGCCGCCTTCTTTCTTGGTCTGTCAATTAGAAGTGTCTCTGTCACGCCTGAGTCATATTTTGGACAGACATGGTTCATATATTGGATACTGCTATAAGCACTCCGCCGCCTTCTTTCTTGGTCTGACAATTAGAAGTGTCTCTGTCACGTCTGAGTCATATTTTGGACAGACGTGGTTCATATATTGGATACTGCTATAAGCCCTCCGCCGCCTTCTTTCTTGGTCTGACAATTAGAAGTGTCTCTGTCACGTCTGAGTCATATTTTGGACAGACATGGTTCATATATTGGATACTGCTATAAGCACTCCGCCGCCTTCTCTCTTGGTCTGACAATTAGAAGTGTCTCTGTCACGTCTGAGTCATATTTTGGAGAGACATGGTTCATATATTGGATACTGCTATAAGCACTCCGCGCCTTCTCTCTTGGTCTGACAATTAGAAGTGTCTCTGTCACGTCTGAGTCATATTTTGGACAGACATGGTTCATATATTGGATACTGCTATAAGCACTCCGCCGCCTTCTTTCTTGGTCTGACAAGTAGAAGTTTCTCTGTCACGTCTGAGTCATATTTTGGACAGACATGGTTCATATATTGGATATTGCTATAAGCACTCAGCCGCCTTCTGTCTTGGTCTGACAATTAGAAGTTTCTCTGTCACGTCTGAGTCATATTTTGGACAGACATGGTTCATATATTGGATACTGCTATAAGCACTCCGCCGCCTTCTCTCTTGGTCTGACAATTAGAAGTGTCTCTGTCACGTCTGAGTCATATTTTGGAGAGACATGGTTCATATATTGGATACTGCTATAAGCACTCCGCGCCTTATCTCTTGGTCTGACAATTAGAAGTGTCTCTGTCACGTCTGAGTCATATTTTGGACAGACATGGTTCATATATTGGATACTGCTATAAGCACTCCGCCGCCTTCTTTCTTGGTCTGACAATTAGAAGTTTCTCTGTCACGTTTGAATCATATTTTGGACAGACATGGTTCATATATTGGATACCGCTATAAGCAGTCCGCCGCCTTCTTTCTTGGTCTGACAATTAGAAGTGTCTCTGTCACGTCTGAGTCATATTTTGGACAGACATGGTTCATATATTGGATACTACTATAAGCACTCCGCCGCCTTCTTTTTTGGTCTGACAATTAGAAGTGTCTCTGTCACGTCTGAGTCATATTTTGGAGAGAAATGGTTCATATATTAGATACTGCTATAAGCACTCCGCCGCCTTCTTTCTTGGTCTGACAATTATAAGTGTCTCTGTCACGCCTGAGTCATATTTTGGACAGACATGGTTCATATATTGGATACTGCTATAAGCACTCCGCCGCCTTCTTTCTTGGTCTGACAATTAGAAGTGTCTCTGTCACGTCTGAGTCATATTTTGGACAGACGTGGTTCATATATTGGATACTGCTATAAGCACTCCGCCGCCTTCTTTCTTGGTCTGACAATTAGAAGTGTCTCTGTCACGTCTGAGTCATATTTTGGACAGACATGGTTCATATATTGGATACTGCTATAAGCACTCCGCCGCCTTCTCTCTTGGTCTGACAATTAGAAGTGTCTCTGTCACGTCTGAGTCATATTTTGGAGAGACATGGTTCATATATTGGATACTGCTATAAGCACTCCGCGCCTTCTCTCTTGGTCTGACAATTAGAAGTGTCTCTGTCACGTCTGAGTCATATTTTGGACAGACATGGTTCATATATTGGATACTGCTATAAGCACTCCGCCGCCTTCTTTCTTGGTCTGACAAGTAGAAGTTTCTCTGTCACGTCTGAGTCATATTTTGGACAGACATGGTTCATATATTGGATATTGCTATAAGCACTCAGCCGCCTTCTGTCTTGGTCTGACAATTAGAAGTTTCTCTGTCACGTCTGAGTCATATTTTGGACAGACATGGTTCATATATTGGATACTGCTATAAGCACTCCGCCGCCTTCTCTCTTGGTCTGACAATTAGAAGTGTCTCTGTCACGTCTGAGTCATATTTTGGAGAGACATGGTTCATATATTGGATACTGCTATAAGCACTCCGCGCCTTATCTCTTGGTCTGACAATTAGAAGTGTCTCTGTCACGTCTGAGTCATATTTTGGACAGACATGGTTCATATATTGGATACTGCTATAAGCACTCCGCCGCCTTCTTTCTTGGTCTGACAATTAGAAGTTTCTCTGTCACGTTTGAATCATATTTTGGACAGACATGGTTCATATATTGGATACCGCTATAAGCAGTCCGCCGCCTTCTTTCTTGGTCTGACAATTAGAAGTGTCTCTGTCACGTCTGAGTCATATTTTGGACAGACATGGTTCATATATTGGATACTACTATAAGCACTCCGCCGCCTTCTTTTTTGGTCTGACAATTAGAAGTGTCTCTGTCACGTCTGAGTCATATTTTGGAGAGAAATGGTTCATATATTAGATACTGCTATAAGCACTCCGCCGCCTTCTTTCTTGGTCTGACAATTATAAGTGTCTCTGTCACGCCTGAGTCATATTTTGGACAGACATGGTTCATATATTGGATACTGCTATAAGCACTCCGCCGCCTTCTTTCTTGGTCTGACAATTAGAAGTGTCTCTGTCACGTCTGAGTCATATTTTGGACAGACGTGGTTCATATATTGGATACTGCTATAAGCCCTCCGCCGCCTTCTTTCTTGGTCTGACAATTAGAAGTGTCTCTGTCACGTCTGAGTCATATTTTGGACAGACATGGTTCATATATTGGATACTGCTATAAGCACTCCGCCGCCTTCTCTCTTGGTCTGACAATTAGAAGTGTCTCTGTCACGTCTGAGTCATATTTTGGAGAGACATGGTTCATATATTGGATACTGCTATAAGCACTCCGCGCCTTCTCTCTTGGTCTGACAATTAGAAGTGTCTCTGTCACGTCTGAGTCATATTTTGGACAGACATGGTTCATATATTGGATACTGCTATAAGCACTCCGCCGCCTTCTTTCTTGGTCTGACAATTAGAAGTTTCTCTGTCACGTTTGAATCATATTTTGGACAGACATGGTTCATATATTGGATACTGCTATAAGCAGTCCGCCGCCTTCTTTCTTGGTCTGACAATTAGAAGTGTCTCTGTCACGTCTGAGTCATATTTTGGACAGACATGGTTCATATATTGGATACTACTATAAGCACTCCGCCTCCTTCTTTTTTGGTCTGACAATTAGAAGTGTCTCTGTCACGTCTGAGTCATATTTTGGAGAGAAATGGTTCATATATTAGATACTGCTATAAGCACTCCGCCGCCTTCTTTCTTGGTCTGACAATTAGAAGTGTCTCTGTCACGCCTGAGTCATATTTTGGACAGACATGGTTCATATATTGGATACTGCTATAAGCACTCCGCCGCCTTCTTTCTTGGTCTGACAATTAGAAGTGTCTCTGTCACGTCTGAGTCATATTTTGGACAGACGTGGTTCATATATTGGATACTGCTATAAGCACTCCGCCGCCTTCTTTCTTGGTCTGACAATTAGAAGTGTCTCTGTCACGTCTGAGTCATATTTTGGACAGACGTGGTTCATATATTGGATACTGCTATAAGCCCTCCGCCGCCTTCTTTCTTGGTCTGACAATTAGAAGTGTCTCTGTCACGTCTGAGTCATATTTTGGACAGACGTGGTTCATATATTGGATACTGCTATAAGCACTCCGCCGCCTTCTCTCTTGGTCTGACAATTAGAAGTGTCTCTGTCACGTCTGAGTCATATTTTGGACAGACATGATTCATATATTGGATACTGCTATAAGCACTCCGCCGCCTTCTTTCTTGGTCTGACAATTAGAAGTTTCTCTGTCACGTCTGAGTCATATTTTGGACAGACATGGTTCATATATTGGATATTGCTATAAACACTCCGCCGCCTTCTGTCTTGGTCTGACAATTAGAAGTTTCTCTGTCACGTCTGAGTCATATTTTGGACAGACATGGTTCATATATTGGATACTGCTATAAGCACTCCGCCGCCTTCTCTCTTGGTCTGACAATTAGAAGTGTCTCTGTCACGTCTGAGTCATATTTTGGAGAGACATGGTTCATATATTGGATACTGCTATAAGCACTCCGCGCCTTCTCTCTTGGTCTGACAATTAGAAGTGTCTCTGTCACGTCTGAGTCATATTTTGGACAGACATGGTTCATATATTGGATACTGCTATAAGCACTCCGCCGCCTTCTTTCTTGGTCTGACAATTAGAAGTTTCTCATTCACGTTTGAATCATATTTTGGACAGACATGGTTCATATATTGGATACTGCTATAAGCAGTCCGCCGCCTTCTTTCTTGGTCTGACAATTAGAAGTGTCTCTGTCACGTCTGAGTCATATTTTGGACAGACATGGTTCATATATTGGATACTACTATAAGCACTCCGCCGCCTTCTTTTTTGGTCTGACAATTAGAAGTGTCTCTGTCACGTCTGAGTCATATTTTGGAGAGAAATGGTTCATATATTAGATACTGCTATAAGCACTCCGCCGCCTTCTTTCTTGGTCTGACAATTAGAAGTGTCTCTGTCACGCCTGAGTCATATTTTGGACAGACATGGTTCATATATTGGATACTACTATAAGCACTCCGCCGCCTTCTTTCTTGGTCTGACAATTAGAAGTGTCTCTGTCACGCCTGAGTCATATTTTGGACAGACATGGTTCATATATTGGATACTGCTATAAGCACTCCGCCGCCTTCTCTCTTGGTCTGACAATTAGAAGTGTCTCTGTCACGTCTGAGTCATATTTTGGACAAACATGGTTCATATATTGGATACTGCTATAAGCACTCCGCCGCCTTCACTCTTGGTCTGACAATTAGAAGTGTCTCTGTCACGTCTGAGTCATATTTTGGAAAGACATGGTTCATATATTGGATACTGCTATAAGCACTCCGCCGCCTTCTTTCTTGGTCTGACAATTATAAGTTTCTCTGTCACGTCTGAGTCATATTTTGGACAGACATGGTTCATATATTGGATATTGCTATAAGCACTCCGCCGCCTTCTGTCTTGGTCTGACAATTAGAAGTTTCTCTGTCACGTCTGAGTCATATTTTGGACAGACATGGTTCATATATTGGATACTGCTATAAGCACTCCGCCGCCTTCTCTCTTGGTCTGACAATTAGAAGTGTCTCTGTCACGTCTGAGTCATATTTTGGAGAGACATGGTTCATATATTGGATACTGCTATAAGCACTCCGCGCCTTCTCTCTTGGTCTGACAATTAGAAGTGTCTCTGTCACGTCTGAGTCATATTTTGGACAGACATGGTTCATATATTGGATACTGCTATAAGCACTCCGCCGCCTTCTTTCTTGGACTGACAATTAGAAGTTTCTCTGTCACGTTTGAATCATATTTTGGACAGACATGGTTCATATATTGGATACTGCTATAAGCAGTCCGCCGCCTTCTTTCTTGGTCTGACAATTAGAAGTGTCTCTGTCACGTCTGAGTCATATTTTGGACAGACGTGGTTCATATATTGGATACTGCTATAAGCACTCCGCCGCCTTCTTTCTTGGTCTGACAAATAGAAGTGTCTCTGTCACGTCTGAGTCATATTTTGGACAGACGTGGTTCATATATTGGATACTGCTATAAGCACTCCGCCGCCTTTTTTCTTGGTCTGACAATTAGAAGTGTCTCTGTCACGTCTGAGTCATATTTTGGACAAACATGGTTCATATATTGGATACTGCTATAAGCACTCCGCCGCCTTCACTCTTGGTCTGACAATTAGAAGTGTCTCTGTCACGTCTGAGTCATATTTTGGAAAGACATGGTTCATATATTGGATACTGCTATAAGCACTCCGCCGCCTTCTTTCTTGGTCTGACAATTATAAGTTTCTCTGTCACGTCTGAGTCATATTTTGGACAGACATGGTTCATATATTGGATACTACTATAAGCACTCCGCCGCCTTCTTTTTTGGTCTGACAATTAGAAGTGTCTCTGTCACGTCTGAGTCATATTTTGGAGAGAAATGGTTCATATATTAGATACTGCTATAAGCACTCCGCCGCCTTCTTTCTTGGTCTGACAATTAGAAGTGTCTCTGTCACGCCTGAGTCATATTTTGGACAGACATGGTTCATATATTGGATACTGCTATAAGCACTCCGCCGCCTTCTTTCTTGGTCTGACAATTAGAAGTGTCTCTGTCACGTCTGAGTCATATTTTGGACAGACGTGGTTCATATATTGGATACTGCTATAAGCAGTCCGCCGCCTTCTTTCTTGGTCTGACAATTAGAAGTGTCTCTGTCACGTCTGAGTCATATTTTGGACAGACGTGGTTCATATATTGGATACTGCTATAAGCCCTCCGCCGCCTTCTTTCTTGGTCTGACAATTAGAAGTGTCTCTGTCACGTCTGAGTCATATTTTGGACAGACGTGGTTCATATATTGGATACTGCTATAAGCACTCCGCCGCCTTCTTTCTTGGTCTGACAAATAGAAGTGTCTCTCTCACGTCTGAGTCATATTTTGGACAGACGTGGTTCATATATTGGATACTGCTATAAGCACTCCGCCGCCTTCTTTCTTGGTCTGACAATTAGAAGTGTCTCTGTCACGTCTGAGTCATATTTTGGACAGACGTGGTTCATATATTGGATACTGCTATAAGCACTCCGCCGCCTTCTTTCTTGGCCTTACAATTAGACGTGTCTCTGTCACGTCTAAGTCATATTTTGGACAGACGTGGTTCATATATTGGATACTGCTATAAGCATTCCGCCGCATTCTCTCTTGGTCTGACAATTAGAAGTGTCTCTGTCACGTCTGATTCATATTTTGGAGAGACATGGTTCATATATTGGATACTGCTATAAGCACTCCGCCGCTTTCTTTCTTGGTCTGACAATTAGAAGTGTATCTGTCACGTCTGAGTCATATTTTGGATAGACATGGTTCATATATTGGATACTGCTATAAGCACTCCCCCGCATTCACTCTTGGTCTGACAATTAGAAGTGTCTCTGTCACGTCTGAGTCATATTTTGGAGAGACATGGTTCATATATTGGATACTGCTATAAGCACTCCGCCGCCTTCTCTCTTGCTCTGACAATTAGAAGTGTCTCTGTCACGTCTGAGTCATATTTTGGAGAGACATGGTTCATATATTGGATACTGCTATAAGCATTCCGCCGCCTTCTCTCTTGGTCTGACAATTAGAAGTGTCTCTGTCACGTCTGAGTCATATTTTGGAGAGACATGGTTCATATATTGGGAACTGCTATAAGCACTCCGCCGCCTTCTTTCTTGTTTTGACAATTAGAAGTGTCTCTGTCACGTCTGAGTCATATTTTGGACAGACATGGTTCATATATTGGATACTGCTATAATTACTCCGCCGCCTTCTTTCTTGGTCTGACAATTAGAAGTGTCTCTGTCACGTCTGAGTCATATTTTGGAGAGACATGGTTCATATATTGGATACTGCTATAAGCACTCCGCCGCCTTCTTTCTTGGTCTGACAATTAGAAGTGTCTCTGTCACGTCTGAGTCATATTTTGGAGAGACATGGTTCATATATTGGATACTGCTATAAGCACTCCGCCGCCTTCTTTCTTGGTCTGACAATTAGAAGTGTCTCTGTCACGTCTGAGTCATAATTTGGACAGACATGGTTCATATATTGGATACTGCTATAAGCAGTCCGCCGCCTTCTTTCTTGGTCTGACAATTAGAAGTGTCTCTGTCACGTCTAAGTCATATTTTGGACAGACATGGTTCATATATTGGATACAACTATAAGCACTCCGCCGCCTTCTTTTTTGGTCTGACAATTAGAAGTGTCTCTGTCACGTCTGAGTCATATTTTGGAGAGAAATGGTTCATATATTAGATACTGCTATAAGCACTCCGCCGCCTTCTTTCTTGGTCTGACAATTAGAAGTGTCTCTGTCACGCCTGAGTCATATTTTGGACAGACATGGTTCATATATTGGATACTGCTATAAGCACTCCGCCGCCTTCTCTCTTGGTCTGACAATTAGAAGTGTCTCTGTCACGTCTGAGTCATATTTTGGAGAGACATGGTTCATATATTGGATACTGCTATAAGCACTCCGCGCCTTCTCTCTTGGTCTGACAATTAGAAGTGTCTCTGTCACGTCTGAGTCATATTTTGGACAGACATGGTTCATATATTGGATACTGCTATAAGCACTCCGCCGCCTTCTTTCTTGGTCTGACAATTAGAAGTTTCTCTGTCACGTTTGAATCATATTTTGGACAGACATGGTTCATATATTGGATACTGCTATAAGCAGTCCGCCGCCTTCTTTCTTGGTCTGACAATTAGAAGTGTCTCTGTCACGTCTGAGTCATATTTTGGACAGACATGGTTCATATATTGGATACTACTATAAGCACTCCGCCGCCTTCTTTTTTGGTCTGACAATTAGAAGTGTCTCTGTCACGTCTGAGTCATATTTTGGAGAGAAATGGTTCATATATTAGATACTGCTATAAGCACTCCGCCGCCTTCTTTCTTGGTCTGACAATTAGAAGTGTCTCTGTCACGCCTGAGTCATATTTTGGACAGACATGGTTCATATATTGGATACTGCTATAAGCACTCCGCCGCCTTCTTTCTTGGTCTGACAATTAGAAGTGTCTCTGTCACGTCTGAGTCATATTTTGGACAGACGTGGTTCATATATTGGATACTGCTATAAGCACTCCGCCGCCTTCTTTCTTGGTCTGACAATTAGAAGTGTCTCTGTCACGTCTGAGTCATATTTTGGACAGACGTGGTTCATATATTGGATACTGCTATAAGCCCTCCGCCGCCTTCTTTCTTGGTCTGACAATTAGAAGTGTCTCTGTCACGTCTGAGTCATATTTTGGACAGACGTGGTTCATATATTGGATACTGCTATAAGCACTCCGCCGCCTTCTTTCTTGGTCTGACAAATAGAAGTGTCTCTGTCACGTCTGAGTCATATTTTGGACAGACGTGGTTCATATATTGGATACTGCTATAAGCACTCCGCCGCCTTCTTTCTTGGTCTGACAATTAGAAGTGTCTCTGTCACGTCTGAGTCATATTTTGGACAGACGTGGTTCATATATTGGATACTGCTATAAGTACTCCGCCGCCTTCTTTCTTGGCCTTACAATTAGACGTGTCTCTGTCACGTCTAAGTCATATTTTGGACAGACGTGGTTCATATATTGGATACTGCTATAAGCACTCCGCCGCATTCTCTCTTGGTCTGACAATTAGAAGTGTCTCTGTCACGTCTGATTCATATTTTGGAGAGACATGGTTCATATATTGGATACTGCTATAAGCACTCCGCCGCTTTCTTTCTTGGTCTGACAATTAGAAGTGTATCTGTCACGTCTGAGTCATATTTTGGATAGACATGGTTCATATATTGGATACTGCTATAAGCACTCCCCCGCCTTCACTCTTGGTCTGACAATTAGAAGTGTCTCTGTCACGTCTGAGTCATATTTTGGAGAGACATGGTTCATATATTGGATACTGCTATAAGCACTCCGCCGCCTTCTCTCTTGGTCTGACAATTAGAAGTGTCTCTGTCACGTCTGAGTCATATTTTGGAGAGACATGGTTCATATATTGGATACTGCTATAAGCATTCCGCCGCCTTCTCTCTTGGTCTGACAATTAGAAGTGTCTCTGTCACGTCTGAGTCATATTTTGGAGAGACATGGTTCATATATTGGATACTGCTATAAGCACTCCGCCGCCTTCTTTCTTGTTTTGACAATTAGAAGTGTCTCTGTCACGTCTGAGTCATATTTTGGACAGACATGGTTCATATATTGGATACTGCTATAAGTACTCCGCCGCCTTCTTTCTTGGTCTGACAATTAGAAGTGTCTCTGTCACGTCTGAGTCATATTTTGGACAGACGTGGTTCATATATTGGATACTGCTATAAGCACTCCGCCGCCTTCTTTCTTGGTCTGACAATTAGAAGTGTCTCTGTCACGTCTGAGTCATATTTTGGACAGACGTGGTTCATATATTGGATACTGCTATAAGCCCTCCGCCGCCTTCTTTCTTGGTCTGACAATTAGAAGTGTCTCTGTCACGTCTGAGTCATATTTTGGACAGACGTGGTTCATATATTGGATACTGCTATAAGCACTCCGCCGCCTTCTTTCTTGGTCTGACAAATAGAAGTGTCTCTGTCACGTCTGAGTCATATTTTGGACAGACGTGGTTCATATATTGGATACTGCTATAAGCACTCCGCCGCCTTCTTTCTTGGTCTGACAATTAGAAGTGTCTCTGTCACGTCTGAGTCATATTTTGGACAGACGTGGTTCATATATTGGATACTGCTATAAGCACTCCGCCGCCTTCTTTCTTGGCCTTACAATTAGACGTGTCTCTGTCACGTCTAAGTCATATTTTGGACAGACGTGGTTCATATATTGGATACTGCTATAAGCACTCCGCCGCATTCTCTCTTGGTCTGACAATTAGAAGTGTCTCTGTCACGTCTGATTCATATTTTGGAGAGACATGGTTCATATATTGGATACTGCTATAAGCACTCCGCCGCTTTCTTTCTTGGTCTGACAATTAGAAGTGTATCTGTCACGTCTGAGTCATATTTTGGATAGACATGGTTCATATATTGGATACTGCTATAAGCACTCCCCCGCCTTCACTCTTGGTCTGACAATTAGAAGTGTCTCTGTCACGTCTGAGTCATATTTTGGAGAGACATGGTTCATATATTGGATACTGCTATAAGCACTCCGCCGCCTTCTCTCTTGGTCTGACAATTAGAAGTGTCTCTGTCACGTCTGAGTCATATTTTGGAGAGACATGGTTCATATATTGGATACTGCTATAAGCATTCCGCCGCCTTCTCTCTTGGTCTGACAATTAGAAGTGTCTCTGTCACGTCTGAGTCATATTTTGGAGAGACATGGTTCATATATTGGATACTGCTATAAGCACTCCGCCGCCTTCTTTCTTGTTTTGACAATTAGAAGTGTCTCTGTCACGTCTGAGTCATATTTTGGACAGACATGGTTCATATATTGGATACTGCTATAAGTACTCCGCCGCCTTCTTTCTTGGTCTGACAATTAGAAGTGTCTCTGTCACGTCTGAGTCATATTTTGGAGAGACATGGTTCATATATTGGATACTGCTATAAGCACTCCGCCGCCTTCTTTCTTGGTCTGACAATTAGAAGTGTCTCTGTCACGTCTGAGTCATATTTTGGAGAGACATGGTTCATATATTGGATACTGCTATAAGCACTCCGCCGCCTTCTTTCTTGGTCTGACAATTAGAAGTGTCTCTGTCACGTCTGAGTCATATTTTGGACAGACATGGTTCATATATTGGATACTGCTATAAGCAGTCCGCCGCCTTCTTTCTTGGTCTGACAATTAGAAGTGTCTCTGTCACGTCTAAGTCATATTTTGGACAGACATGGTTCATATATTGGATACAACTATAAGCACTCCGCCGCCTTCTTTTTTGGTCTGACAACTAGAAGTGTCTCTGTCACGTCTGAGTCATATTTTGGAGAGAAATGGTTCATATATTAGATACTGCTATAAGCACTCCGCCGCCTTCTTTCTTGGTCTGACAATTAGAAGTGTCTCTGTCACGCCTGAGTCATATTTTGGACAGACATGGTTCATATATTGGATACTGCTATAAGCACTCCGCCGCCTTCTCTCTTGGTCTGACAATTAGAAGTGTCTCTGTCACGTCTGAGTCATATTTTGGAGAGACATGGTTCATATATTGGATACTGCTATAAGCACTCCGCGCCTTCTCTCTTGGTCTGACAATTAGAAGTGTCTCTGTCACGTCTGAGTCATATTTTGGACAGACATGGTTCATATATTGGATACTGCTATAAGCACTCCGCCGCCTTCTTTCTTGGTCTGACAATTAGAAGTTTCTCTGTCACGTTTGAATCATATTTTGGACAGACATGGTTCATATATTGGATACTGCTATAAGCAGTCCGCCGCCTTCTTTCTTGGTCTGACAATTAGAAGTGTCTCTGTCACGTCTGAGTCATATTTTGGACAGACATGGTTCATATATTGGATACTACTATAAGCACTCCGCCGCCTTCTTTTTTGGTCTGACAATTAGAAGTGTCTCTGTCACGTCTGAGTCATATTTTGGAGAGAAATGGTTCATATATTGGATACTGCTATAAGCACTCCGCGCCTTCTCTCTTGGTCTGACAATTAGAAGTGTCTCTGTCACGTCTGAGTCATATTTTGGACAGACATGGTTCATATATTGGATACTGCTATAAGCACTCCGCCGCCTTCTTTCTTGGTCTGACAATTAGAAGTTTCTCTGTCACGTTTGAATCATATTTTGGACAGACATGGTTCATATATTGGATACTGCTATAAGCAGTCCGCCGCCTGCTTTCTTGGTCTGACAATTAGAAGTGTCTCTGTCACGTCTGAGTCATATTTTGGACAGACATGGTTCATATATTGGATACTACTATAAGCACTCCGCCGCCTTCTTTTTTGGTCTGACAATTAGAAGTGTCTCTGTCACGTCTGAGTCATATTTTGGAGAGAAATGGTTCATATATTAGATACTGCTATAAGCACTCCGCCGCCTTCTTTCTTGGTCTGACAATTAGAAGTGTCTCTGTCACGCCTGAGTCATATTTTGGACAGACATGGTTCATATATTGGATACTGCTATAAGCACTCCGCCGCCTTCTTTCTTGGTCTGACAATTAGAAGTGTCTCTGTCACGTCTGAGTCATATTTTAGACAGACGTGGTTCATATATTGGATACTGCTATAAGCACTCCGCCGCCTTCTTTCTTGGTCTGAAAATTAGAAGTGTCTCTGTCACGTCTGAGTCATATTTTGGACAGACGTGGTTCATATATTGGATACTGCTATAAGCCCTCCGCCGCCTTCTTTCTTGGTCTGACAATTAGAAGTGTCTCTGTCACGTCTGAGTCATATTTTGGACAGACGTGGTTCATATATTGGATACTGCTATAAGCACTCCGCCGCCTTCTTTCTTGGTCTGACAAATAGAAGTGTCTCTGTCACGTCTGAGTCGTATTTTGGACAGACGTGGTTCATATATTGGATACTGCTATAAGCACTCCGCCGCCTTCTTTCTTGGTCTGACAATTAGAAGTGTCTCTGTCACGTCTAAGTCATATTTTGGACAGACATGGTTCATATATTGGATACAACTATAAGCACTCCGCCGCCTTCTTTTTTGGTCTGACAATTAGAAGTGTCTCTGTCACGTCTGAGTCATATTTTGGAGAGAAATGGTTCATATATTAGATACTGCTATAAGCACTCCGCCGCCTTCTTTCTTGGTCTGACAATTAGAAGTGTCTCTGTCACGCCTGAGTCATATTTTGGACAGACATGGTTCATATATTGGATACTGCTATAAGCACTCCGCCGCCTTCTCTCTTGGTCTGACAATTAGAAGTGTCTCTGTCACGTCTGAGTCATATTTTGGAGAGACATGGTTCATATATTGGATACTGCTATAAGCACTCCGCGCCTTCTCTCTTGGTCTGACAATTAGAAGTGTCTCTGTCACGTCTGAGTCATATTTTGGACAGACATGGTTCATATATTGGATACTGCTATAAGCACTCCGCCGCCTTCTTTCTTGGTCTGACAATTAGAAGTTTCTCTGTCACGTTTGAATCATATTTTGGACAGACATGGTTCATATATTGGATACTGCTATAAGCAGTCCGCCGCCTTCTTTCTTGGTCTGACAATTAGAAGTGTCTCTGTCACGTCTGAGTCATATTTTGGACAGACATGGTTCATATATTGGATACTACTATAAGCACTCCGCCGCCTTCTTTTTTGGTCTGACAATTAGAAGTGTCTCTGTCACGTCTGAGTCATATTTTGGAGAGAAATGGTTCATATATTGGATACTGCTATAAGCACTCCGCGCCTTCTCTCTTGGTCTGACAATTAGAAGTGTCTCTGTCACGTCTGAGTCATATTTTGGACAGACATGGTTCATATATTGGATACTGCTATAAGCACTCCGCCGCCTTCTTTCTTGGTCTGACAATTAGAAGTTTCTCTGTCACGTTTGAATCATATTTTGGACAGACATGGTTCATATATTGGATACTGCTATAAGCAGTCCGCCGCCTTCTTTCTTGGTCTGACAATTAGAAGTGTCTCTGTCACGTCTGAGTCATATTTTGGACAGACATGGTTCATATATTGGATACTACTATAAGCACTCCGCCGCCTTCTTTTTTGGTCTGACAATTAGAAGTGTCTCTGTCACGTCTGAGTCATATTTTGGAGAGAAATGGTTCATATATTAGATACTGCTATAAGCACTCCGCCGCCTTCTTTCTTGGTCTGACAATTAGAAGTGTCTCTGTGACGCCTGAGTCATATTTTGGACAGACATGGTTCATATATTGGATACTGCTATAAGCACTCCGCCGCCTTCTTTCTTGGTCTGACAATTAGAAGTGTCTCTGTCACGTCTGAGTCATATTTTGGACAGACGTGGTTCATATATTGGATACTGCTATAAGCACTCCGCCGCCTTCTTTCTTGGTCTGAAAATTAGAAGTGTCTCTGTCACGTCTGAGTCATATTTTGGACAGACGTGGTACATATATTGGATACTGCTATAAGCCCTCCGCCGCCTTCTTTCTTGGTCTGACAATTAGAAGTGTCTCTGTCACGTCTGAGTCATATTTTGGACAGACGTGGTTCATATATTGGATACTGCTATAAGCACTCCGCCGCCTTCTTTCTTGGTCTGACAAATAGAAGTGTCTCTGTCACGTCTGAGTCATATTTTGGACAGACGTGGTTCATATATTGGATACTGCTATAAGCACTCCGCCGCCTTCTTTCTTGGTCTGACAATTAGAAGTGTCTCTGTCACGTCTGAGTCATATTTTGGACAGACGTGGTTCATATATTGGATACTGCTATAAGCACTCCGCCGCCTTCTTTCTTGGCCTTACAATTAGACGTGTCTCTGTCACGTCTAAGTCATATTTTGGACAGACGTGGTTCATATATTGGATACTGCTATAAGCACTCCGCCGCATTCTCTCTTGGTCTGACAATTAGAAGTGTCTCTGTCACGTCTGATTCATATTTTGGAGAGACATGGTTCATATATTGGATACTGCTATAAGCACTCCGCCGCTTTCTTTCTTGGTCTGACAATTAGAAGTGTATCTGTCACGTCTGAGTCATATTTTGGATAGACATGGTTCATATATTGGATACTGCTATAAGCACTCCCCCGCCTTCACTCTTGGTCTGACAATTAGAAGTGTCTCTGTCACGTCTGAGTCATATTTTGGAGAGACATGGTTCATATATTGGATACTGCTATAAGCACTCCGCCGCCTTCTCTCTTGGTCTGACAATTAGAAGTGTCTCTGTCACGTCTGAGTCATATTTTGGAGAGACATGGTTCATATATTGGATACTGCTATAAGCATTCCGCCGCCTTCTCTCTTGGTCTGACAATTAGAAGTGTCTCTGTCACGTCTGAGTCATATTTTGGAGAGACATGGTTCATATATTGGATACTGCTATAAGCACTCCGCCGCCTTCTTTCTTGTTTTGACAATTAGAAGTGTCTCTGTCACGTCTGAGTCATATTTTGGACAGACATGGTTCATATATTGGATACTGCTATAAGTACTCCGCCGCCTTCTTTCTTGGTCTGACAATTAGAAGTGTCTCTGTCACGTCTGAGTCATATTTTGGAGAGACATGGTTCATATATTGGATACTGCTATAAGCACTCCGCCGCCTTCTTTCTTGGTCTGACAATTAGAAGTGTCTCTGTCACGTCTGAGTCATATTTTGGAGAGACATGGTTCATATATTGGATACTGCTATAAGCACTCCGCCGCCTTCTTTCTTGGTCTGACAATTAGAAGTGTCTCTGTCACGTCTGAGTCATATTTTGGACAGACATGGTTCATATATTGGATACTGCTATAAGCAGTCCGCCGCCTTCTTTCTTGGTCTGACAATTAGAAGTGTCTCTGTCACGTCTGAGTCATATTTTGGACAAACATGGTTCATATATTGGATACAACTATAAGCACTCCGCCGCCTTCTTTTTTGGTCTGACAATTAGAAGTGTCTCTGTCACGTCTGAGTCATATTTTGGAGAGAAATGGTTCATATATTAGATACTGCTATAAGCACTCCGCCGCCTTCTTTCTTGGTCTGACAATTAGAAGTGTCTCTGTCACGCCTGAGTCATATTTTGGACAGACATGGTTCATATATTGGATACTGCTATAAGCACTCCGTCGCCTTCTTTCTTGGTCTGACAATTAGAAGTGTCTCTGTTACGTCTGAGTCATATTTTGGAGAGACATGGTTCATATATTGGATACTGCTATAAGCACTCCGCCGCCTTCTTTCTTGGTCTGACAATTAGAAGTGTCTCTGTCACGTCTGATTCATATTTTGGAGAGACATGGTTCATATATTGGATACTGCGATAAGCACTCCGCCGCCTTCTTTCTTGGTCTGACAATTAGAAGTGTCTCTGTCACGTCTGAGTCATATTTGGGAGAGACATGGTTCATATATTGGATACTGCTATAAGCACTCCGCCGCCTTCTCTCTTGGTCTGACAATTAGAAGTGTCTCTGTCACGTCTGAGTCATATTTTGGACAGACGTGGTTCATATATTGGATACTGCTATAAGCACTCCGCCGCATTCTCTCTTGGTCTGACAATTAGAAGTGTCTCTGTCACGTCTGAGTCATATTTTGGACAGACGTGGTTCATATATTGGATACTGCTATAAGCACTCCGCCGCATTCTCTCTTGGTCTGACAATTAGAAGTGTCTCTGTCACGTCTGAGTCATATTTTGGACAGACGTGGTTCATATATTGGATACTGCTATAAGCACTCCGCCGCATTCTCTCTTGGTCTGACAATTAGAAGTGTCTCTGTCACGTCTGAGTCATATTTTGGACAGACGTGGTTCATATATTGGATACTGCTATAAGCACTCCGCCGCATTCTCTCTTGGTCTGACAATTAGAAGTGTCTCTATCACGTCTGAGTCATATTTTGGACAGACGTGGTTCATATATTGGATACTGCTATAAGCACTCCGCCGCATTCTCTCTTGGTCTGACAATTAGAAGTGTCTCTGTCACGTCTGAGTCATATTTTGGACAGACGTGGTTCATATATTGGATACTGCTATAAGCACTCCGCCGCCTTCTCTCTTGGTCTGACAATTAGAAGTGTCTCTGTCACGTCTGAGTCATATTTTGGAGAGACATGGTTCATATATTGGATACTGCTATAAGCACTCCGCCGCCTTCTCTCTTGGTCTGACAATTAGAAGTGTCTCTGTCACGTCTGAGTCATATTTTGGAGAGACATGGTTCATATATTGGATACTGCTATAAGCACTCCGCCGCCTTCTCTCTTGATCTGACAATTAGAAGTGTCTCTGTCACGTCTGAGTCATATTTTGGAGAGACATGGTTCATATATTGGATACTGCTATAAGCACTCCGCCGCCTTCTCTCTTGGTCTGACAATTAGAAGTGTCTTTGTCACGTCTGAGTCATATTTTGGACAGACGTGGTTCATATATCGTCGACGTCGAGAACTCAGTAACTGCAAAAAGTAAGTTTCGAGATATAGACGTTTGAAGTTTATTTTCACACTTTGAACGCAAAATCTCGGTAACGGTATCAGATACAGAAATGGTTTCTTGGAACATTATGTTAGTTATTATTTGTTTAATGCAATACATGTTTATGTAAAAATTTATTTATATGTATTATATTGAAATACACAAGAAAACCCAGTTAGTGATTTTTCGTATACAAAATATTTTTGCTTACTGTCAGTTACTAAGATTTTTGTAACACTTAGATAGTATTTGGTATAAGTTATTTTACAGAACAGTAGTTAGTGAGTATTGGAAACACCTGAAAATAATAAAACACCATTTTACTAATCAAAAATTCTTTAATTTTAATACAAATAAAAACAATCGAGGGTTACATAATTTAAAATAATTATTTCTCGCTTTAAACAAAGAATTACTGATAAAAACTAAGAAAAAATGCTGTAGTAGGGAAGTAGTTACCTCAAAAAAAAAAACAATAATCTATAAAATTACAGTGTGAATAGCTTAATTATCATCTTCACCGTCAGTATTTTCCAAAATGTCTGGCTCTGGAAGCTTGTCTGAACCCTCCTGGCTCTGCACTGGTAAGGACTGAATCCAGGCGTGATATTCACTAGGAAAAATATCTTTTCTGCAAAGTTCCATTAGATCATTCTTCTTTGCTTTCGTTATTGGTAGGATTGATGAATAGGCTTTAGGAATATCAAATGAACTCGAAACGGTTAGACTACTTTTCGACTTCTTCCTAGTCATCTTTTGCTTTGTGTCTAAGATCGAGTATTCGCCACTATGGCCGTATCTGAATTTGACAACACCAGGATTCTCTTTTTCATATCGCAGACATTTTTCTGTAAGCCATTGTAAGTTTTTGCCATCTTGAGCCACAAATTTATTCGCTGTTGACATTAGTCTTAGTGCTTTGGTGTCTATAACCTCAATATACTTCATTTCAGATTTTTCATAAGGAGGAGCATTTTTCCTGTTTCTTTTTGATCTGGCTCGTTTTGCTACATTCTTCCAATCGTTCATAGAGAAAATTGGCGTTCTTTTCCTCTCGTGCTCAATTGCAGAGTGCATGGAATCGACCTCCATCATTGTGTGTCCAGATTCTAGATACTTTTGCTCTATGATATCTAAATTTGAAAACTGAATGTAGTTGACAAGGAAAGCAGCAACAAATTGGTTTCTATTCTGCTCAGAGCAGGTGTCCGAGTAAATTGAAACTTCTTTTATTTTTGGTGAAATCTGGTCTAACCATTTTTTCAAACATGTTGCTATCTCTGAACTGCCCCGTTTTCCATTTACTCATTCCACATGAAACAAAAAGCTTTATTTGGTGTTTTTGATTCATAAATAGTGAAATTGTACACACACAATTTTCTGACATAGTAAAGCTCTCCCACATCCCCACTAGGTATCTGTAAAACACTCTGAAGATCTACAGTAACCGACAAAAATGAATCGTCATTTTGGGATCGTTCCTTGTCACGTTGCTTGGCTTCTTCAGCTGCTTTTTTTCTTTCTTGGTGTTCTTGGTAAATAGTCTCATATTTTTGTCGATCGTTTTTATATTTGTAGCAGGTTGAGCACTGGTCTTTTTTGGAACAAAGAACGAATAATTGTATTCAGTTCCAAAAATTTGCTTGTATTTACTTTTTGACAGTGGAGTTCTATTTGCAGCGGTACAAGCTTGCCGATAGAGTTCATACATTTTTGAAATTGAGAGGTTCTGATCCAAGTAAAAACGTTTGGAAGATTTTCTGCAGTAATGAGACTGCATTTTCGGAAATTTTTCAATGTGTTCACGTATAAACTGAACGTCTTCAGGTCTGCTTTTATTTTTAGGTGGTCTTCGCCCTCGGTTGTCATTTCCATCGTATAAACCAAACTCATTCACATTC
Organism: Lymantria monacha; assembly: GCA_905163515.2. Classification (NCBI taxonomy): domain Eukaryota; kingdom Metazoa; phylum Arthropoda; class Insecta; order Lepidoptera; family Erebidae; genus Lymantria; species Lymantria monacha. Next base: position 124,443 of record LR991090.1, read on the forward strand.
ATAAAAGTTTTATTAATAGGCCCACTTGATATATTGAGCGTAGCCATAAAAAAATTGCTACAGACTCTAATTTCTTCATCATTTTTTGTGAAATGATATTGCCTAGAAATGTTCCTATTTTTGGTTTTTACTACAGAGTAAATTCTTTTTGGTTTCCGCTGTTTGATGTGCTGCAAAATGAATTGATTTTGTTCTTTATACGTTTTAAGTGCCCAATAAGATCGGCAAAGAATTTTTCGATCTTCTTCTGAAAAGTTACGACATCCAAAGCGGCAGTTTTGTCTACAGGACGATGACTGTGGCTGCTTGGCAGGCATAGTTTTTCCTGATTTGCTAAGATATGGTCGACCATCATGTTTATTATTTTTGTTTGTATTTATTTTCCATTTCGAAGGGTCTGATTTTTTCCACCGGCTATGAGTAGGTTTATTTCTTTGCAAGTTTGAACTAGAAACTACCTCCTCGTCGTGTTCTAAAGATTCTAGACAATATAACATTTTATCAACATTATTATCCAGTAACGCTGGATTGTCTGCCTGAGAAGATTTTGGAACATTAATTATCTCTGTCGTACTACTTATAGATGTAGCATCAGAATCAGGTACTCGGAATGAAGATACTGTTTGCTTTTTTTTTCGTATTAGAGACGCATTCCTCATCAGTATCCGGTATCCATGCACTGTCAGATACGCAAAAATCATCCGTGCTCGACGGTTCCTTGAGAGTGGAACTTGGTGGATTTGGATAGTCATTGAAATCACTTGATGTCACAGAAGGTATTTCCATATCGAATACAGGTGATTCTCGCAACGGTAAACATGCAGATTTTGGACCTTGTAAATTATCAAATGAAATCAAATCAAATCATTTATTAATTTGTATAACATAGGTAATATAAGATGTCAGGTGATAAAATTTTATGATGGAGATCACTATGTCATGCCGATAGGCGTACAAATTTTGTTAATAATTAGTATTTATACATTAAAATTCAGATAACAATCAAATTAATTTTCCATGGCAAAATAATTAAAATTAGACAATTCTAAATTAGATTCCAATGCATAGTCAATGTTAAAATTGAAATTATTTTTATAATGTCATATAAATTCATACACACATACACATACATACATATCATCACGCCATATCCCTTGCAGGGTAGGCAGAGAGAACAGAGTGCCAGAGAACTCTATCTCTGCATACTTCACTCGCTTCCTCAACATTCATAATTCTCTTCATACACGCTCGCCGGTTTCGGAGACTCTTGACTCCACCTTCCTTCAGTACATGACCGATCTGGTCTAGGTAGGTTAGTCTCGGTCTCCCTCGGTACCTACATCCTTCCACTTTCGCATTGTATATCTTCTTAACCAGGCGTTCGTTCGGCATTCTTTCCACATGTCCGAACCATCGGAGCATTCCCTTTCGCATCTTTACACCAATACTCTCTTTCATACCTACTCGCTCTCTTACGTCGTCGTTACGAATGCGGTCGGTCAGCCTAACTCCACAGATTTTCCGCAGAGATCGCATTTCGACCGCATTAATTTTACTATCATACTCTTTTCTGCATACCCAACTCTCGCTTCCATACAGTAATGTTGGGACAAGCACTGCGTTATGTATTGCTACACATGCCTTCTGGCTGAGGTGGTAGCTGCCGAAAAGTTGCCCCAACGCTCCGTTCACTCTATTTCCCGCATTCACTCTTCGCTCTATATCAGTGGTGTACCTTCCATCTCGGCTAAATCCACATCCAAGATATACAAATTCATCCACTTGCTCTAGTATATAAATTCATCATTTAAATATTCGTCAATACTATAATAACATTTCTTGGTCAATAATAATTTTAGTCTTCTTTTAAAATGAGTGGTGTCAAGGGACTTCGTTTCTTCTGGTAACTTGTTATAAACACGTGGAGCCATACCTAAGATACTTTTTCTTGCTAAGGCTGTTTTGCATTTAAAAGTACCTAGCAGGTTTTTCAGCTAAGGCTGTTTTGCATTTAAAAGTACTGACTACGTAATGGAACATTTCTTGAAGTAGAGTATTCAGCAAACATACTTAGGTTATTTTTCACAAATACGCATACCTCAAATATATATAGAGATGGTAGTGATAATATACTTAATTTTTTAAACAATGGCATACAACTCTCATCTGGTTTGAGGTAATACATTGCCCGAACGCACCTTTTTTGAGCTTTAAATATGATATTTTGATTTGTGGAATTACCCCAAAAGATTATACCATAGCGTAATATGGAATCGACTAAACCATAATAGGCAATTAATAAAGCTTCTTCATTAACTATCCTTGATATTTTTAAAAGTGCATATGCTGCTCTATTTAATTTTTTACTTAGTTGTTCTATATGGCTCTTCCAATCTAGATGGTTGTCAATATAGAGACCTAAGAATTTTGTACTATTTGCTTGCTCTAAAGTACAGTTATTACAATTTACAACTATGTTAGGTGCTACTTTTCTTTGATAGACATGCATAATTTTTGTTTTATTTAGATTAATTATAAGATTATTTCTATTAAACCAATTAATTATATTTATAAGAGCATTATTAATGTCATTTTGATAATCATTATATTCATTACACTTTATTATGGCAGTACTGTCATCAGCAAACAGGACCATTTGTTGGTGTGTTGACTATGGAAGGTCATTTATATATATTAGGAACAGTAGTGGCCCAAGTATGCTGCCTTGTGGAACGCCATATTTAATTATTCGAGGTCTCGATAAAAATGTTCGTTCTCATTGATTTATAGAACATAGTCTTGTTATCTCTGTCTGTTGTAATCTATTTATTAGATAGGATTCTATAAGCTCTAGAACATTACCTCTTATTCCATACGTATATAGCTTATAGAGTAATGTGTTGTGGTTTACGTGGTCAAAAGCCTTAGTCATATCTGTATATATTGCACAAATCGGATTTCTTTCATCAATCGATGTTATAACACTATGTAATAATTCAACTATAGCCATGTTAGTGGACATATTTTTTCGAAAACCTTTTTGTTCATGACATAGTATGTTATATTTACTTAGGTAGGTATATAATGCATCGTATATTATTTTTTCGAATATTTTTGAAAATACTGAAAGTTTTGCTATTGGTCTGTAATTTTTCATACATTTTCTATCATCCTTTTTAAAAACTGGTTTAATGATTGTATTTTTCAACTTTTCAGGATATATGCCTTGTGTTATACATAGATTAATAATATATGATAAAACTGGAGAAATATAATTACTGACATATTTAAGGACATGCGTTGACACGCCATCACTGCCCACTGTATATGTATTTTTTAGGGATTTTATTGCAATATTTATGTCATCTTTTATGATAGGTCGCATGAACATTGATTGAGATGTCAAGTAAGATAGTTTATAATTATATTGAATGTCAGATATATTATTTTCTATGTCATCTATAAAATAATCATTAAAAGTATTCGCTATTTCTTGAGGCTTAGTCAAGATCAAATCTCTACTTTTAATAGTCGCTATCTGTGCTTTTGGTAAGTTATTGTCAGGTTTGTTAACTATGTGCCACGTGGCTTTAGATTTATTAAATGAGGATTTTATAACGTAGTCATTTTGTGCCTTTTGGGTTAATTTTATGATATTCTTATATAATGTTGTGTATTTTTGAAATTTAATTTTAGTTTGTTTAGTAGGGTTCAATCGAAATTGCCATAATAGCTGTCTTTGCTTTTTACTACACTTTTTTATGCCACGGGAAATCCATTTACATTTTTTTTCTGCTTTTATTTTCAACCATATATTTGGAAAACATAGATTGTAGAAAAGAGAAAATGTTTCATTAAAGTTATCATAAGCTTCATTGGCATGATTTCTGCTATACACTTCTGTAAAGGATAGGTTTTCTAAGATTTTTCCAAATTTTTTCATGTTTTCATTGCTATAATCTTTTTTCATCACTTGCCACGTCTTGAGTTTATAAACTTTTTTAACAGGAACTGTAAGTATTTGAGATGTATGATCTGAGAGGACTAGGTCAACTACTTTTACTTTGCAGCCTTTTTTTTATATTATTAGCGAAATTATCGATGCAGGTGTTGCTACTTAGTCGTGTAGGCTGTCTTAATGATAGAGTTAAATCAAAGCTAAGCAAGAAATTTTCTAATTCTGATGTAATTTTGCTTCTTCGTAAAATATCAATATTAAAATCACCGCATATTATAATTTTTTTGTCTGTTTTTACACATACATACATACATATCATCACGCCATATCCCTTGCAGGGTAGGCAGAGAGAACAGAGTGCCAGAGAACTCTATCTCTGCATACTTCACTCGCTTCCTCAACATTCATAATTCTCTTCATACACGCTCGCCGGTTTTGGAGACTCTTGACTTCACCTTCCTTCAGTACATGACCGATCTGGTCTAGGTAGGTTAGTCTCGGTCTCCCTCGATACCTACATCCTTCCACTTTCGCATTGTATATCTTCTTAACCAGGCGTTCGTTCGGCATTCTTTCCACATGTCCGAACCATCGGAGCATTCCCTTTCGCATCTTTACACCAATACTCTCTTTCATACCTACTCGCTCTCTTACGTCGTCGTTACGAATGCGGTCGGTCAGCCTAACTCCACAGATTTTCCGCAGAGATCGCATTTCGACCGCATTAATTTTACTATCATACTCTTTTCTGCATACCCAACTCGCGCTTCCATACAGTAATGTTGGGACAAGCACTGCGTTATGTATTGCTACACGTGCCTTCTGGCTGAGGTGGTGGCTGCCGAAAAGTTGCCCCAACGCTCCGTTCACTCTATTTCCCGCATTCACTCTTCGCTCTATATCAGTGGTGTACCTTCCATCTCGGCTAAATCCACATCCAAGATATACAAATTCATCCACTTGCTCTAGTACATCATTACCTATTGTTACTCTTACATCTGTTCTGGTTTTATCTCTTTCAAAGACCATTATTTTGGTTTTGCTCACATTCACGCGTAGACCCCTTTTCTTACAATGTGTCTGTTTTTAAACATATTTTTTTTAATACAATATCTAATTTTTCAAAGAATGCCATATAGCTCTGTGAGTTATGTTTTGGTAATCGATAAATACATAGAATAATGACAGAGCAAGTTATCAGTTCAATTGCACACATTTCAATAACACCGGGTATGGATTGAATAGCAATTTCCGGTAACTCCTTAAAATAATGTCCGTTTTTTACCATGATACAGGCACCTCCACGATTTTTTTCGCGACAGAATATTGCTCCTAGGCAATAATTAGGAATATATAATAAGTTTTCCTGTTCTGTAGCTACAAAATGTTCAGTTAAACATAGAATGTCGATATCATTTCCTTGCTTATTCATATTATCTAACTGCACTAACAGTGCAGATAGCAGCATAAGTCAGATTTCGAGAATAAACCTGCAATATTCTGGTGGAGTATATTAATGTATATTGATATATGAGTATATATCGTATTCTTCGTTACGTAATACTGAGGAGGGTTCCGAATAATTTCCAACCAAATTCATAATTGAAATGGTGAAAACGTGATGGTCGGCTGCACTGGTTCTAAGTCTGCGTACTGCTTTGGTGTTAGACAATCTGAATTTGATACTGAAGGCGTATTAACATCCAATTGTGAATTGACCTCCAATCTCTTATGATTTTATGACATTTCTTCCGTTTTCTGAAATAAAAAAAATACATCTAGTTATTAAGCTCTTTTTCAGGTTAACAACATTCATAAATACATAGCAAAATGTGTTATGTATGTCATCTAGTCGTTAAGTTTTTTTAAGGTTATCATCATTCATACATACATAGCACATCTAGTTAATAAGCTCTTTTTCAGGTTATCAATATTCATAAATACATAGCACATCTAGTTAATAAGCTCTTTTTCAGGTTATCAATATTCATACATACATAGCACATCTAGTTGTTAAGCTTTTTTAAGGTTGTTATCATTCATACATACACACATAGCACATCTAGTTAATAAGCTCCTTTTAGGTTATCAACATTCATAATAGTGACTTATAGTAGTATAATTATGGGTTATATATACAGCTTATTACATAAAAGTGTGGTCAATTTTAAGGGTTGTTAAGACACGATTATGAGTGCTTAGTATCAGAAACTATCAAAATTTTGTTACGCCAAAATATCACATTACAGTTATTTGTTTATTTCGTTATTAATGTCGATATAAAGATGTCACATTACTATCAGTTATACCCTGCCCTTTACGTAAAGTTATAATGTAATGGCATTGCCGGGGCGTGAAATTATTGTGAAATTTTAGGGTGCCTAAATTATAATTTCCGATAAAAAGCACTCGTTATCGTGAATATACAATGACCTCTAAATTTGACCACACCTTTATGTAACATCTTGTTTCAACAACAACAACAATTCTTAAATTGACCAAATCTTTTTGTAACAGTCTGTATAGTAGTGATAGTGAAAATTATAAAGAGGGAATTATTATAAGGTTTATTCAAATAATAATGAAAAGACTTGTGTTTTATAGTTTTAAGAAATTTTATGTTTGCTCTTAAAATGGTATTAATGAACTAACGCGACCATTTTTGTTTACATAATTATTATGTGTTAGATAAAAATTAAGAGGCAAAACCTTACATGGGTTACCCCCCATAAACATGAATGGAAAACAGGGAAACTGGTCTGCTCTAAGTTGCTACGTGGGTACACTTATTATTGTTTTCGAAAGCGCTGTGCACGCAACTGCCTATACCTATTTTTTAATATCTCACCGCCAAATTAATACATACATACATATCATCACGCCATATCCCTTGCAAGGTAGGCAGAGAGAACAGAGTGCCAGAGAACTCTATCTCTGCATACTTCACTCGCTTTCTCAACATTCATAATTCTCTTCATACACGCTCGCCGGTTTCGGAGACTCTTGACTCCACCTTCCCTCAGTACATGACCGATCTGGTCTAGGTAGGTTAGTCTCGGTCTCCCTCGGTACCTACATCCTTCCACTTTCGCATTGTATATCTTCTTAACCAGGCGTTCGTTCGGCATTCTTTCCACATGTCCGAACCATCGGAGCATTCCCTTTCGCATCTTTACACATTAATACATAATTACTGTTTTTACTTTAAACAGTGTAATTTTCCGGGTTTCGTTAATAATGTCTATTAAATTATATTATTAGTATAACGTTATTTAGTACTTACTTCATCTTCCTCTATTTTCTTCTTCGCGAGGGACAGTAGGTAGTCAGCACGTCTCTTCATGTTCAAACAATGACCGATCGCAACGGTGAACGGGCGCGCAATGAAATATTCTTAGAAGGCGGTACACGGTGACTGCGCCACCTTATTCACTTGCGTGCTAGACAACGTTCACGAATGAATGCAAAACGGGTTTGAAAAGAAATTATTGTTGTCACAAAAATAATACTTAAGATATTGTACATTAATGATTTTTTCATTGATATAGTTCGTTTGCATAATGTTAATTTTAATATGCGATAAATAAATAAAAGCCATTAATGAACAATTTGTTTACGTAATGTTATTATTTAGTATGCGAGAAATAATTAAGAGCCATTCATTTAAGGAACGCGTCGCTGACTAGCTCTGCGAAAGTTACCTAATTGCACTAAGTGATTTTGGTTGAACGATTCGACGTCCTAGTGTGCGTAAACATATAAAAAAGAGATCTACTTAAGTGCATTCATTAATTTTCGTAGATATGTTTATGTCAGAATAAGAACTTAGTTATTTAATCACTTGTTATAATTTCTAAGGTTTATGAAGATAGAACTCTAAATACTTCTTTTTATGGTAGATTATGGCCTAAAAGATGGTTTGTCATCATTAACTAATTTTGGCCAAAAATGTCACTAAGTGACTTCTCCCTCGACGCCGGCGATATTGGATACTGCTATAAGCACTCCGCCGCCTTCTCTCTTGGTCTGACAATTAGAAGTGTCTCTGTCACGTCTGAGTCATATTTTGGACAGACATGGTTCATATATTGGATACTGCTATAAGCACTCCGTCGCCTTCTCTCTTGGTCTGACAATTAGAAGTGTCTCTGTCACGTCTGAGTCATATTTTGGAGAGACATGGTTCATATATTGGATACTGCTATAAGCACTCCGCCGCCTTCTCTCTTGGTCTGACAATTAGAAGTGTCTCTGTCACGTCTGAGTCATATTTTGGACAGACATGGTTCATATATTGGATACTGCTATAAGCACTCCGCCGCCTTCTCTCTTGGTCTGACAATTAGAAGTGTCTCTGTCACGTCTGAGTCATATTTTGGAGAGACATGGTTCATATATTGGATACTGCTATAAGCACTCCGCCGCCTTCTCTCTTGGTCTGACAATTAGAAGTGTCTCTGTCATGTCTGAGTCATATTTTGGACAGACATGGTTCATATATTGGATACTGCTATAAGCACTCCGCCGCCTTCTCTCTTGGTCTGACAATTAGAAGTGTCTCTGTCACGTCTGAGTCATATTTTGGACAGACGTGGTTCATATATTGGATACTGCTATAAGCACTCCGCCGCCTTCTTTCTTGGTCTGACAATTAGAAGTTTCTCTGTCACGTCTGAGTCATATTTTGGACAGACATGGTTCATATATTGGATACTGCTATAAGCATTCCGCCGCCTTCTTTCTTGGTCTGACAATTAGAAGTTTCTCTGTCACGTCTGAGTCATATTTTGGACAGACATGGTTCATATATTGAATACTGCTATAAGCACTCCGCCGACTTCTTTCTTGGTCTGACAATTAGAAGTTTCTCTGTCACGTCTGAGTCATATTTTGGACAGACATGGTTCATATATTGGATACTGCTATAAGCACTCCGCCGCCTTCTTTCTTGGTCTGACAATTAGAAGTGTCTCTGTCACGTCTGAGTCATACAGTCACGTCATACAGTTCACAAATAGTGGTAAGTGGTGATGTGAGAGTTCTTTTTTTAATCTTTATTGAAAATAAAACGAGGGCTTTATCTGGATAGATAATGCCGCTGTTGTTGGAGAGTACAGAGGTATCACTTATTATCTATTCGTATTCGTATATATTTAAATATAATAAAAATAATTAAAACACAAATTAAAAAGATAAAAAATATAAATAGAAACTAAAAAAAATATCGAGCAAAAAGGAGCAAAAAACACGTTTGTGGTATCGGACCTCCCTAAATATTTATTTTATGTTTTAGTATTTGTCATTGTCAGCGGCAACAGAATTACATCATCTGTGAAAATTTCAACTGTCTAACTATCGTGCTTCATGAGAGCCAGTTCAGCCTGGTAACAGACAGACAGACGGACGGACAACGAAGTCTTAGTTATAGGGTCCCGTTTTACGCTTTAGGTACGGAACCCTGAGAAGATTGAACTCACATGAAAGCTTGGTACAATGGAAAAACAAATTTAAAATTGAAATGTCTCGAAAGTCACAATACTGAATTAATTTTGCGGCGTTTGAAGGTTTCTAAGCTTTAAAGAGGTCATACACTTTTAGGGCACTGCGTCATAGGAGGCTCTTAAGCACACGGTCAAGTATTACACGTCAAGAAATACCCCTGTCTATGCTGCGTTCCTGGATGTATCCAGGGCATTTGACTTGGTTAATTATGATATTCTCTGGTCAAAAATGAGGAAGCAAGACCTACTTCAAGACCTGGTAAAACTTTTTAAATACTGGTACAATCACCAAATTAACCAAGTGAAATGGTCGGGGCAGTTTTCCGAGGAGTATGGGTTGGAATGCGGGGTGAGACAAGGTGGCTTGACCTCACCAACGCTTTTCAATCTATACATCAATCGGCTGATCGAGGAGCTTAGTGGTACCAGAGTCGGGTGCTCCTTCATGGGTAATATTATAAATAGTATAAGCTATGCTGATGACATGGTGGTACTGAGCCCCTCGATCAGTGCTCTTCGGAGGCTACTACATACATACATACATATCATCACGCCATATCCCTTGCAGGGTAGGCAGAGAGAACAGAGTGCCAGAGAACTCTATCTCTGCATACTTCACTCGCTTCCTCAACATTCATAATTCTCTTCATACACGCTCGCCGGTTTCGGAGACTCTTGACTCCACCTTCCTTCAGTACATGACCGATCTGGTCTAGGTAGGTTAGTCTCGGTCTCCCTCGGTACCTACATCCTTCCACTTTCGCATTGTATATCTTCTTAACCAGGCGTTCGTTCGGCAATCTTTCCACATGTCCGAACCATCGGAGCATTCCCTTTCGCATCTTTACACCAATACTCTCTTTCATACCTACTCGCTCTCTTACGTCGTCGTTACGAATGCGGTCGGTCAGCCTAACTCCACCGATTTTCCTCAGAGATCACATTTCGACCGCATTAATTTTACTATCATACTCTTTTCTGCATACCCAACTCTCGCTTCCATATATAATAGTAATGTTGGGACAAGCACTGCGTTATGTATTGCTACACGTGCCTTCTGGCTGAGGTTGTGGCTGCCGAGAAGTTGCCCCAACGCTCCGTTCACTCTATTTCCCGCATTCACTCTTCGCTCTATATCAGTGGTGTACCTTCCATCTCGGCTAAATCCACATCCAAGATATACAAATTCATTCACTTGCTCTAGTACATCATTACCTATTGTTACTCTTACATCTGTTCTGGTTTTATCTCTTTCAAAGACCATTATTTTGGTTTTGCTCACATTCACGCGTAGAGCCCTTTTCTTACAATCTTCTGTCATTGTGTCGACTAGGGTCTGCAGGTCAGTCACTGACTGTGCCAGAAGGACTGCATCATATCTGCATAAAGCAGAGCAGTGACCACTGAGTCGCCCATCTGGACTCCCACATTCATATCGTTCAACCTTTGGAGACATTTATCCAGATATATGATAAACAGCCTTTTTTTTTTTTTTTTTTTTTTTTTTTGTGGACTATGAATTAGCCTCGCCCCGCCAAATCGGCCCGGGGTGACGGAGAAGGCGGCGCGGGACCCCATAGACCCACCGTAAAACTCCTCTCTCTTCGCCGTGCGAGCGGGTCACCGGGACCCGATTTTTAACTTCGGTGGCCCGCCCGGCGGTTCACCCTCGCGGGTTCCTCTCGTCGACGCCCCGACAGATATCGCCGTCGGGGCGTCGCCCTCACGCGGTGGCCTCACGTCGGGTGACCGGACAATTCCCCGGTCCGATCACCCGAAGCCTCGGTTAGGGCGGCATCAGGCGCAGGTATTCGCGCCTGCGCCGCCCCGGCCGCTGGCGGCGGCCCGGGGCGCGGGAATCCTCCCTTGCCCGTTCCGCCGCTTCCTTCTGCGAGATGACAGCCTCGCAGAAGGCGGCGACCGCGTCCCAGTTCCTGATGCTGTCGACCATCGCCCTCGCGACGGCCGGCAGCGTCAGGTCGGCACCGATGACAGCGACGAGGTCACGGCGCTGCCGCTCCCATCCCGGACACACCTCCAGCGTGTGTTGCGCCGTGTCCTCGTCACTCCTGCAGTGGTGGCAGGCCGGAGTCCACTCCCTATACACGACCCTGTGCAGGTACAACCCGAAACACCCGTGCCCCGTCAATACCTGCACCAGCCGAAAGGTGAGGACTCCGTGCCGCCACTCCATCCACTCTATCAATACGGGCCGGAGGGCCTCAACGGTCTCCACACCGTGCCTAGGCCTCTCCAGCCGCGTAGCCCAACGGGCGATGACGTCTCGGCGGGCATCCACGCGCCAGGTGGCTATCTCGCTCAACGATGGGGAGCCACCTTCCTCGCGCGCTGTGATAACCCGCCGGTAGAGGTCGGAGAGCATCTCCGCCTCTAGGTCCCACGGGGGTGTCCCGGCCAACAGGCACGCCGCCTCTGTCGACACCGTGCGGTACCCGCCAATGGCTCTGACCGCCATGGCTCTCTGTGGCCTCCACAGAACCGCTCTGAGCTGGGCGTTCAGAGCCCTCGCCCACACGGGTGCGCCGTACATGGCCATCGAACGGATGACCCCCGCATACAGCCGTCGGCCCTCGAAACTGGGTCCGCCCACGTTCGGCATGAGTCGAGAAAGGGCGGACGCCGCGCCGACAAGCCGGGGAGCAATCTGTCGGCAATGCTCCCGGAACCACCATCGCCCGTCGAGCACCAGACCCAAGTACCTCATATGGGCCTGGATGCTGATGTGGATGGAGTTTACCACTATCGAGGCGCCGATGGGTAGCCTCACACGGGGCCCATGGAAAAGTAGGGCCTCCGTCTTGTTTAGGGCCACCCTGAGCCCCAGCGCCTCGATCCGCCTGACCATCTCCTCGGTGCCGAGAGTGGCCAGGCTCGCCGCCTCTTCGAGTGTCCTGCCCCGGGCTGTGACGAGCGTGTCGTCAGCGTAGCACACCAAGCTCAGCCCGGGGGGGAGACTCCCTCTCAACGCCCAGTCGTAACCGATGTCCCACAGGGTCGGCCCCAGAACCGACCCCTGTGGAACGCCGCACGACATGGGCGTCCGCACAATGTCCCCTGCGGGACCCGCGCAGAGGATACTGCGGCCCTCCAAATAGTCTGCCACCAGCCGCCTGAGGTACAGGGGCACTCCATGGAACCGGAGCGCCTCCCTGATGCAGCCGAATGGCAGACTATTGAATGCGTTGGCGATGTCCAACGACACCGCCAACAGCACTCCCTTCCCGGCGACGGCCTCCGCGGCCGCCTGCCTCAGGCGTAATAGGGCCCCGATGGTCGAACGCCCCCTCCGAAACCCATACTGAGCGTCTGACAGATCGGGCCCCACCTCCTCCAGGTGTCGGACGATGCGGGCAGCGAGCACACGCTCCAGCAGCTTACCCACATCGTCGAGGAGCACGATGGGCCTGTATGCCGACGGCAAATCCGGGGACCGTCCCGGCTTTGGCAGGAGAACCAACCTCCCTTCCTTCCAGCACTCAGGGAACCGTCCAGACGTCAGACAGGCGTTGAACAGCTGCCTGAGGCGAGGCTCGAAGTGCTCGAGGAGCGACGTCAGCACCCGGACTGGAATTCCGTCCGGGCCGGGGGCCGTGGTGGCGGAACGAATCTTCGCCACGGCCGCCCCCACTTCCGACTCCGTCACGGGCGGAACACTCTCGTCGTCGTCGGCCTCCCGGTCCTGATCTGGCGGAGCCATGACCGGGGGCGTGTGTTCCGACTGCCGTGGAAACAGCTCCTCGACCACCCTACGAAGGAAGTCGGGCTGGAGGGTCTCGGTGAGGGGGGGGGCCCGCGCGCGAAGCTTGTTCAGCGCCGCGCGATATGGGCGACCCCAGGGGTCACGGTCGAGACCGTCCAGCATCTCCTGCCAACTCGCGCCCTTGGCGGCTCGGATGGCCAGCCGAAAGGCAGTCCGCGCACTGCGGTACGCCTCGTACAGCTGGCCCTCCCGCTCGACGTCGCGGTAACGCCGCCGGCTGCGGGTGTAGGACCTTCGGGCACTGATACACGCCGCACGAAGGTCCGTCAGTCTTGGGGACCACCAGTAGACCCCCTGCCTTGGAGGCGGACGCCGCCGCGCTCTGGGCATGGCCGCATCGCAGATCTGCGTTAACGCACTGCGAATGCGGACAGCCTCAGCGTCCACTCCGTCCGCTGGGGGTGGTGAGGACAGCCACGTACTGACAATGGCCGCCTCCGCCAGTAGATCCCTGTCAAGACGACCCACAGCCCACCGCGGAAACGCGGGAGCTCCGTCCGCCCTGTGACCCCTACCGGGTTCCCGGGGGGAGACCTCCATCCGGATGTACCGGTGGTCCGACAGGGTCTCCGCCTCCTCCAGGACACTCCAGTTCCTCACCCGTGGCGCGACAGCGGGGCTAGCGAACGACAAGTCCACTATCGACCCGCCCTGCCGCCGCACACACGTGTTCACCGAGCCTCTGTTCAGAACACAGAGGCCCAGTGAAGCCGCCCACTCGTTGACCGCCCGCCCGCGGTCGTCCGTCGTAGGGGACCCCCACGCCGTGGATTTGGCGTTGAAGTCCCCCAGAACCAGGACGAGGCCCGGTGCCAGTCGCCGTATCGAGGCCTCCAAGGTGGTGAGTGAGGCCCGGAAATCGTCCATCCTCCTAGTGGGGGAGAGGTATACGCTGTAGAGCGTGACCCCTCCCCACTCCGCCGCGACAAATTCCTCGCCCCTATCCAAAAGGGACAAGGACGGGAAGTGCCGCTGCGTTGAGACGACGATTGCCGCAGTACCGTTTCGACTGACCACCCAATTGGGGCGATCAGGCACGGCGTACGGTTCCGCGACTACGGCTGCACCAATCGACCACTCCGCCATGGATTGCAGGAGGAGATCCTGCGCTCCGGCGGAGTGGTTGGTGTTGGCCTGCAGGAGGAGGTGCATGTCTGGTGTACCCATTATCGGGTTGTGTCCATATGATAAACATCCTGGCTGACAGAACGCACCCCTGCTTAACGCCGATATTGACGTCAAACCAAGGCGATATTCCATCATCCAGCCGCACACAGGCTCTACAGCCCATGTAACTGGACTGCACAGCCTGTAGCAGTTTACCGCTAATACCATACTCCGGTAAAATGTCCCAAAGTTCCTTTCGTACAACCGTGTCAAATGCTCTCTCCAGATCCACAAAACTGCAGAAAACCCTCTGACCTAGAGCCAGATGCTTCTCCACAATGTTGCGCAGAGAGAACACTTGATCCATGCATCCCTTTCCACTCCTGAAACCTCCTTGTGTCTCACACAGTAAACCATCGGACACCATCCTCATTCTCCTTTCAATAATTTTACCATACACTTTTGCTGCCAAACTGGTCAAGCTTATGGCTCTGTAATTTGCGCAGTCATAACGTGAACCCTTGTTTTTAAACAAAGGCACGATGACTGCGCTATTCCAGTCCCTGGGAACCATTCCCGAGCTCCAACATAAATTGAGGAGCAACAGGAACGCCTCCCAGACATAGGAGCCACCAAGCTTGATCATCTCCGCAGACACCATATCAATGCCCGCTGCCTTACCATTTTTCAAACTTCTTATCGGCCATTCAACTTCATCCATACTGATGCCATCGGAGGACGCCGTTGTCGAATGTTGATCTACTAAACCACATCCAACACCGGCGCCAACCGTAGCACCCGCATACATATCGCCAAAATATTCACTCCATCGGCTTAACACGTCTTGTGTTTGTGTAAGAATGTCTCCACCTTTAGACCTTATTTTATTCATTCTGAAGGCTGACCAACCACCCCGAGACTTCTTCACCTCCCTCCAAAAGAGTTTGGTGTTACCCTCGAAGTTTTTAGTTAGCCTATCTTCTGCACTCATCCTTGCTCTATTACGTTTCTCTTTCACTAAGGCCTTGGTGTCATTCTTACTTTGCCGACATATTTCTTTCTTCTGTTCAGTCATACTGTCATTCAGATTCAAAGAAGAGACATAGTCCAGCCACGCTTTCTTCTTTTGCTCTACGGAAGCTGCCACTTCCGCATCCCACCATGCATCACCATTTGTTTTTCTATGCTTCTTTGAACTTCCACATACTTCTTTCGCTGTATCTACCATACTCTCTTTCAATACTCTCCAGCATTCTTCAATGTCCGATTGCGGCTGGCTTGCCATCGTCAGCCGTTCTCAGACACCCTCTGCATACTTTTCTCTTACACACTCTTCTTGCAACCTTTCAACCTTTATTCTTTCAAGCCCTCCGAAGTGGACACGCTCTCGCCAGTGCCTCCACTTTCTGAACAGACCACTAAATCTCGCAATAACGAGATAGTGGTCCGTATCGACTGTGGGGCCCCTGTAGGCTCTTGCGTCCAATATTTTGCTTCGGAGGCGACTGTCTACCAAAATTAAATCTATTATGCTTTTCTGTTCATTCCTTCTCCATGTATACATATGGATGTCCTTATGTTGAAAAAATGTGTTTGACACAATAAGGTTTCTCTCCATGCATACATCCGCTATGAGCCTACCTGCGTCGTTCACTCTCTTATCACCAAATGGACCAAGTACGTCCTCATAGTCGGGACGCTTGGTCCCCACCCATCCGTTCAAATCTCCGCATACAATCACGCGTTCACTGGTTTCTGCCATATCCAGAACTTCCCTAACATTTTCCCAAAACTTCTCTAGGTCTGATGCCACCGAGGATCCTACGGTAGCATATGCTACAACCATGAATACCTTGGTGACACCTAGTTTTATACGGACCCAGAGAAGTCTGGGATCGTACATTCCGTAATCCTTCACACCTGAGGCCAAGCGAGAGGACAACAGCACTCCTACACCCATGCTGGCTCGATCGCTCTGTGGTCTGGTGTACCACCATCCCGCCACCAGGAAGATCGCAGGCGTCGCTGCCCCTTCGCTTGGCCTCTGTTACACAGAGCACGTCTAGCTGTTTGTCCGCCATGACGGATATCAGCTCGTGCAACTTACCTTCCACACAACCTCTTACATTCCACGTGCCCACCCGTCACTCTGCTCTCCTCGACTCGCCTAAGGCTACTCGGAGTATGTGAAAAATATGCAAACGATCACGGCCTCGTATATAATGAAAAGAAATGTGAGGTTATGGTATTTAGGGTGATGAACAAAATATGTAACACAGTACCGCCTGTCTATAGTAACAGAATAGATTAGAAACGAGTATTTCGTTTTGAAATATCTCGGCCATATTGTTACCGAAGATTTAAAAGATGACGAAGATATGGAAAGGGAGCAGAGGGCGTTGTCTGTCCGATGCAATATGTTGGCCCGCAGGTTTGCTCGATGTTCAGATGAAGTTAAGATCACGCTTTTTACCCGACTGCAAAGGAGTGGTATTGTGTTTAACAGTCTATGTATGTATGTATGTTTGTATGTTCCTTTGAAGCACTATATATACCAAACGCCTGGGCCGATTTTTATGATTCGCACGTCAATCGATTCCTCTTAATCCGGCGAGTGTCACTAAAGATATGACGTTATTGAAAATTCAATATGGCGACTACCGGATGCCATATTGTGAAAAAAAAAATTAAAGTCTACAAACTATATCGAGTGGGGTATCGTTACATAGGTATTTAAAAATCATTTTTAGTTTTCTCTCAACATTTTTCGATTTGACTGGCCGTTTAGGATCTATATCGATTTAAAGTTTCGTAACAAACTTTCTCACATATAGGTTTTTTAGACAGTAGAAATTTACGATGAAAAGACGAAAAATTCATATAACTGGATGTGGATGGATATATACTGAAGTATCTAGTAGGTATATTGTCCAATATACCATAGGTAGTCCTACCTAAAGTATCTAATGTCTGACGCGGTCGCCCATCTCCAATTTCTAACGATTTAGTACTCAACTTCAATCAAAAAACTTTATATAGTTAGGTACTTACCTACTGATGGCGCCAGATTTTTATGTGGGACGAAAAGGCCCCAAGATCGATGAGTGGACTGTATTTTTTAATTTAAAATTAACTTGGTGCGACAAATATAACAGGATAGGAAATTAAAGGGATTACTTACAACCTTTGACGATTTCTTCCCGTTCGCAGGCAGTCGGCAACATAAATTCGTATAACGACCGCGACAAGCACAATGCACACACCCGATTAATGTTTTTTGGCGCGATCATATGTTATGTAGAATAGTTCACACGTTATCCACAATGAATCCGGTGAATATATCAGAGTTTATTTAATACACAATGTATTAAAGCGAACACCAAACACGGAGCACATCCGCCTCGACTCACTGTCCGTTCGGCATTACCCGGCGTATATTCACATCGCGGGCAAGTGTATGTAGGGTAGGTCAATAGGATATTTGGATAAGCACCAAAACGTAATTAATAAAGATATGTTAATCTGGCGTAACCACCTACTTATTAATAAATAAGATAACTATAGCTACTTAGGTATAATTAAAAAGTATAAAATAAAAAAATGATTAAAAAATCAAAAAACCCGACTGCGTAAAAAGTCACCAAAACTACGTACATAATAAAAAAACTGAAAAGAAAAAAACAAGCACTTAGATGTCCGGTGGTCTAGAATTCCTTAATATATTATTGAGTAAATACTATTGCAGAAAATGAAATATATTTTAATAATAGAACATGACAACTGAACAGTCGGGATCCATTGAAAAATTAGATTTGCTGTCGAATAAAGGATATCGACTGTTCAATTGTCATGTTCTATTATTAAAATATATTTCAGACAGACAGAGTTAAACAGAAAAAGCAATGCAAGGTGTTGAAGGTTTGGCGCTAGGACGAAAATCAACAGCGTCAGAAACTGGGATACGGTCGCCGCCTTCTGCGAGTTAGTTGTCTAACGGAATTAGTCAATAGGGTGGGTCCGAAAGAAAATACTCTACGTTGACACGCTCTACCGTCCAGCTTCGACTCGAGATGATACCCGGTTGCGGTGGCCCGCCCGCACAACGTAGATGTACGTGTACGGCGCGCGTGAGTCTATATACCATAGCCGGTCACTAAAGAAAAAGGTGGTTTAAAGTTCTATCCATTCTACAAATTATATTGCCATTAATATACTATTTACGGTATGACCATGGGATAATATATGCGGCGACGGGGGCCGCCACCCATCATGCCTTGCCCAGTCAGGCGAGTCGAGGAGAGCAGAGTGCCAGGTGGGTACGTGGAATGTAAGAGGATGTGTGGAAGGTAAGTTGCACGAGCTGATATCCGTCATGGCGGACAAACAGCTAGACGTGCTCTGTGTAACAGAGGCCAAGCGAAGGGGCAGCGACGCCTGCGATCTTCCTGGTGGCGGGATGGCTCTATGGTCTGGTGTACCACAGAGCGATCGATCCAGCATGGGGGTAGAAGTGCTGTTGTCCTCTCGCTTCGCCTCAGGTGTGAAGGATTACGGATTGTATGATCCCAGACTTCTTTGGGTCCGTATAAAACTAGGTGTCACCAAGGTATTCATGGTTGTAGCATATGCTCCCGTAGGATCTTCGGTGGCATCAGACCTAGAGAAGTTTTGGGATAATGTTAGGGAAGTTCTGGATATGGCAGAAACCTGTGAACGCGTGATTGTATGCAGAGATTTGAACGGATGGGTGGGGACCAAGTGTCCGGACTATGAGGACGTACTTGGTCAATTTGGTGATAAGAGAGTGAACGACGCAGGTAGGCTCATAGCGGATGTATGCATGGAGAGAAACCTTATTGTGTCAACCACATTTTTCCAACATAAGGACATCCATATGTATACATGGAGAAGGAATGAACAGAAAAGTATAATAGATTTAATTTTGGTAGACAGTCGCCTCCGAAGCAAAATATTGGACGCAAGAGCCTACAGGGGCCCCACAGTCGATACGGACCACTATCTCGTTATCGCGACATTTAGTGGTCTGTTCAGAAAGTGGAGGCACTGGCGAGAGCGTGTCCACTTCGGAAGGCTTGAAAGAATAAAGGATGAAAGGTTGCAAGAAGAGTGTGTAAGAGAAAAGTATGCAGAGGGTGTCCGAGAACGGCTGACGATGGCAAGCCAGCCGCAATCGGACATTGAAGAATGCTAGAGAATATTGAAAGAGAGTATGGTAGATACAGCGAAAGAAGTATGTGGAAGTTCAAAGAAGCATAGAAATACAAATGGTGATGCATGGTGGGATGCGGAAGTGGCAGCTTCCGTAGAGAAAAAAAAAAGCGTGGCTGGACTATGTCTCTTCTTTGAATCTGAATGACAGTATGACTGAACAGAAGAAAGAAATTCAAATTCATTTATTATGCATAGACCCTGCGAGGGCACTTACATATTGTCAGTTTTAACATTTTAAATTAATACAATAAACTACCACCGGATCGGAAGTAGACCACTACTGAGAAGATCCGGCAAGAAACTCAGCGGGTTAGTCTATTATTGTTATTTCTTTTCAATTTTTTTTTTTTATAAAAAAATGGTACAACATATTTAATAAGAAATAGCTCCAGTGTGATGCCCTTCAAACCCAATAGTTCAAATAGAATGTAAAATAACCACGGCTGGACCAGATCCCGCAGGGGGCACCCGATCACGAGTTAACTACTAGGGCAGCCATCACACCCCTCAACCACCTTGGAGGGAAGGGAGAGACCCACCCCACGCAGCTACCGCAAGAAGACCTTTCAGTGAGCATGACCAATACCATGAGCTACAAACGCTAACCAAAGTCAAAATTCGTTGGGCAAAACACGCTACGCTTTACAAGTATGTAAAATATTATAAAATAAAAACAAACAGTTTACAAAGATATAGTAATTGCTGAATGAGGAGCTGCTCATAGCCAGTCTGTAGTATCGCTTAGATAATCCACGATTTTATAATAACCTCTTTTACAGAGTCTGTTTTTGACAGCCCTTTCAAATTTATTCACAGGCATGTCTCGGATATCTCTTGGTAATTTATTATAAAAGCGTATACATCGCCCCATGAATGACCTATTAATTATTTCAAGACGAGTACTGTGTACAACTAATTTGTCCTTATTCCGAGTATTAACACAGTGAATGTCACAATATCTTTCAAAATTACTGATATTTCTTTTTACATACAATACCTACATTCTCGTATATATATTGTGATACAACAGTCAGAATCTTTACTTCTTTGAATTTCTCTCGAAGTGAAACTCTTGGGCCTAGATTATAAATTGCGCGGACAGCCCTTTTTTGGAGAGCAAAGATACTACTCAGATCCGCGGAGCATCCCCACAGTAATATGCCGTATGACATAAGACTATGAAAATAAGCGAAATAAACTATTCTAGCTGTTTCAATATCAGTCAATACTCGAATTTTTTTGACCGCATAAGCCGCTGAGCTCAGTCTGTTTGACAATTTATCAATATGAAGGCCCCATTGGAGTCTAGCATCTATAGTGATACCTAAAAAAACAGTTGATTCCACAAGGTCCAGAGCCACACCATTCATTTGAACATTGGTTCCCACTTGCCTCACATTAGTTGTGGTAATATATCGGCAATGTAAGAATGACACCAATTTCACTAAGGCAGTGAAAGAGAAACGTGATAGAGCAAATATGAGTTCAGAAGATAGGCTGACTAAAAATTTCGAGGGTAACACCAAACTCTTTTGGAGGGAGGTGAAGAAGTCTCGGGGTGGTTGGTCAGCCTTCAGAATGAATAAAGTAAGGTCTAAAGGTGGAGACATTCTTACACAAACACAAGACGTGTTAAGATGATGGAGCGAATATTTTGGCGATGTGTATGCGGATACTACGGTTGGCGCCGGTGTTGCGTGTGGTTTAGTAGATCACCATTCAGCACCGGCGTCCTCCGATGGCATCAGTATGGATGAAGTTGAATGGGCGATAAGAAGTTCGAAAAATGGTAAGGCAGCGGGCATTGATATGGTGTCTGCCGAGATGATCAAGCTTGGTGGCTCCTATGTCTGGGAGGCGTTCCTGTTGCTCCTTAGTTTATGTTGGAGCTCGGGAATGGTTCCCAGGGACTGGAATAGCGCGGTCATCGTGCCTTTGTTTAAAAACAAGGGTTCACGTTATGACTGCGCAAATTACAGGGCCATAAGCTTGACCAGTTTGGCAGCAAGTGTATGGTAAAATTATTGAAAGGAGAATGAGGATGGTGTCCGATGGTTTACTGTGTGAGACACAAGGAGGTTTCAGGAGTGGAAGGGAATGCATGGATCAAGTGTTCTCTCTGCGCAACATTGTGGAAAAGCATCTGACTCTAGGTCAGAGGGTTTTCTGCAGTTTTGTGGATCTGGAGAGAGCATTTGACACGGTTGTACGAAAGGAACTTTGGGACATTTTACCGGAGTATGGTATTAACGGTAAACTGCTACAGGCTGTGCAGTCCAGTTACATTTACATGAGCTGTAGAGCTTGTGTGCGGCTGGATGATGGAATGTCGCCTTGGTTTGACGTCAATATCGGCGTTAAGCAGGGGTGCGTTCTGTCAGCCAGGCTGTTTATCATATATCTGGATAAATAGAGTAAAAGGAACGTCGGGGCAACTTCTCGGTAGCCACCACCTTAGCCAGAAGGCACGTGTAGCAATACATAACGCAGTGCTTGTCCCAACATTACTGTATGGAAGCGAGAGTTGGGTATGCAGAAAAGAGTATGAAAGTAAAATTAATGCGGTCAAAATGCGATCTCTACGGAAAATCTGTGGAGTTAGGCTGATCGATCGCATTCGTAACGACGACGTAAGAGAGCGAGTAGGTATGAACGAGAGTATTGGTGTAAAGATGCGAAAGGGAATGCTCCGATGGTTCGGACATGTGGAAAGAATGCCGAACGAACGTCTGGTTAAGAAGATATACAATGCGAAAGTGGAAGGATGTAGGTACCGGGGCAGACCGAGACTAACTTTCCTAGACCAGATCGGTCATGTACTGAAGGAAGGTGGAGTCATCTTGTCTCCGAAACCGGCGAGCGTGTATGAAGAAAATTATGAATGTTGAGGAAGCGAGTGAAGTATGCAAGGATAGAGTTCTCTGGCACTCTGTTCTCTCTGCCTATCCTGCAAGGGATATGGCGTGATGATATGTATGTATGTATGTATATATAATAAATAACAAAATGTATGTCGGCACACCTGCGATCAGCTGACCCCGGCCGACGGGGTTGGAGTGGGAGAGGCGCTGCGCTCGCACCGCGATAATGCACGAACCTCGCGAGACTCACTCGCTAGCCTCGAGGACAAGATCGCGCACATATACAGGCACTTCACCAAACTGTTTATATATTATTGTAATAAACCATTAAAATACAGTCCACTGCTTTATCCTTGACGTCCCATTAGGGCCTAAACAATGTATATATAAATATGTAATTTAATAATATAATATAAATAAATAATTAATAATAATATTGTAAATTAGAAATACAGTGGATTTCGGTTATTACGACGGTGGAGGGACCACTTTAATGTCGTCGCTATATCCGGCAGTCACTATATCCGAAATAATAAAAATCACGTACATACATATACTATTACATTTATTTACTTATCACTTATTTATGTTATACAAGAGTGTTACTAAAAGAATTGTAATATTGCATTGCTTAAGTTTAGATTTTTGTGCACACTGTAAGGCGCATGTGGGCAACAAGCGGCACGCGAACGATTTCTTTGCGGCCCGTGAATGTTTTGTAAATAAGTCATAAATATCAAAATAAATGCATGAACGAACCGCGATCGACCATATACGGTATATTCTAGTGTTAATATTACCGGACCGAGGATTAGTCTGGTCACCCTTGGAGAGAGGCCATCGCGTGAAGACGACGCCCTGACATAGAGACATATTAGTCGAGATGCCAGGGCGTCGACCCGAGAGGATACCCGTGAGGGTAGATCGGATGGGCCACTGAAGAAAAGAACGTGTACCAGTGGCCCACCCGCAATGCGTAGAGAGTTATGTTGTAGGGCGGGTCTACGGGGTCGTGCGCCGCTTCTCTTGTCGCCCCGGATGGATTAGCGGGGCGAGACCGTTCCGTAGCCCGCCGCCAAAAAAAAAAAACCACTGCTGTAAAGTATATTCTATTTTTATAATTCCTTCTACATCTAAATTATTTTTGCTCTCACCAAATAAACAATACTTTTAGAGCGTTGTAATAGCACTTATAGCACATAATGCATCTCGACATGATGTCTACTTTTCTTTATTAGTAAATGTACTTCTAGGAGCCATATTCACAAGTTTAAGAAACACTGTACACTCACTAGAAATGGCTACGTAACTAATTCATAATTTTAACTTCGTGCACATGCTAAGTAACCCTACACACAAACAAAGCATTTGACCATCTGCGAATGTAAACAAAGGATAAGAAAGCTTAATAGTTAAAGCTTATTAATGAGTCTTTGACCCAGTCTCAATATCCGAAAGGAATTTCTAGGAACGAACGTTCTGCCGAACGAACGTCTGGTTAAGAAGATATACAATGCGAAAGTGGAAGGATGTAGGTACCGGGGGAGACCGAGACTCGCCTACCTAGACCAGATCGGTCATGTACTGAAGGAAGGTGGAGTCAAGAGTCTCCGAAACCAGCGAGCGTGTATGAAGAGAGTTATGAATGTTGAGGAAGCGAATGAAGTATGCAAGGATAGAGTTCTCTGGCACTCTGTTCTCTCTGCATACCCTGCCAAGGACATGGCGTGATATGTATGTATGTGTAATTTCTAGGAATCTGTCTCAAATGGTTCATAAAAACAAGTCGGTATACCCGAATTAGGCGTTATATCCGGAGTCACTATTGCCGAATGAATTACCTACGAAAGTATGCTTTAAATTGTAGAGAACTAAGTTTGACGTCGCTATAACCGAAGAGTCGTTATAACAAAGGTGTTTATTAATGAAATCCACTGTATTTATCACAGAAATATTAATTACCTTAGAAGGGCCATCGGTCTTATTTTGTACTAAAACCAGTGTCGTCGCTTTACTCCCTCTAGTTAATGTTAACACATACGCAAGGCTATGCGCACAACTATTCCGCACACAAACACCTCACACACACATCCTGGCGCTTCTATTCATACACACACATTAGCAAAATCTTCTATAGCAATGTATTACCTACGAAAATATTTAATGTACGCTAGTGCTTGCCGTGGTCGATATATTAATCAATATTAATTCGATATCTATTTACCGAAAATACGTCTAATACTTATTTTTTCAGATTTTAAATTAAATACATACAGATATGTTTATAACCGTTTACAGTGTGATATATTAAGATTGTTTTTATAATAAGATAGAAATTTCTAGATACTTATTGTTTCAATTATAGAGGAATCACCAATCCGCACAAATACAAAAAATACAAATCAGTTTTAATATGACGCAATAATAATGTAACCAACATTGAAAACCAAATTGACATTTTTTGCTTTTTCAAAGTCAGTTTTTTATATTAGAATAATTATTCATATTAGTATTTTTATATTAGAAACAATAAATAGATATTTATTTTGTCTAGTCTAATTGAAACTACTGATCCAATTTTGTTAATTTTTCACTTCTGATGATTATACAGTTTCTTTAAACACTGTACATTAAACAATTACTAAACACATTATTACATTAAGCAATTACTAAATAGAAACAAAGTATAAAAACATGATTACAGATATATACCTATTTAAATACTTAAATCGACAACGCATCGGAAGTGGATCATCACTATCGATATCCGAGTTCAAATTTAAAATTTTATAAAAACCAATGTTAGCTCAGCGCTAGCAACATCGTAATGAACGCAATATATTGCGTGGTCACTCAAATAATAAAATATGACATTAGTCTTGGGCTTAGTCGGTCACCACTGAGAGCGCTCAATTTAGTTCATAATCTAATAGCGAACTAGTTCGCTCTATTAGTTCATTAGTTCTTTTTTTGAAATAATTTAGTAAAATCAATAAATAAAGAAAAAAATATATTTATAATTATTGCAAGTTCTGTTTATTTTTATTCAAAAAGTACAAAATATTACGTGAATATTTCACACGTTTATTTATGGCACATAAAATCTTTTACTTAAATAAAAATGAAAAAATAAAATAATTTTCATTAATAATTCGGCAACAACTAGTCTCGTTCCTATTATAATACGTAATCGTAATACAATACTTAAGTTAGTAGTAGTTGTTCAAAACATTTACTTAAAGTCCGTTATTAGATGTGGATGTGAAGTTGTTTAGTATCGATATCGAAATATCAAGGCGCGCACAGTAAAAGGAAATAACTCGGTTGGTCACATAGCGCCACTGTCTAGTAAAGCGGACGCTAAAAAAATATGAAAAGAACTAAGAGCGAGATCATCGACGAACTAGTTCGCATAGTTCACCTAAAGGAGCGCTCTTCCCACCTAGGTCGTTCGCGAACTACCCAAGACTATATGACATTCATGTATAGCAGACGATGTGTAATGTGCCATCTGTTTTGCGATTTTATTGTTTTCGTTTATAAACGACATAATACTATTATAATATTAACAAATTTCACTGAAACAATATGTTTCTAACTTACTGATGAAAGGAAATCAATCCAATCCCGGATTTATACTACACACTCGACTTCTTTGTCTACACGTTATAACCGCGTAAGATGGCATATTTTTACTTTTTTGCAGAGCTTCGTTCAATGTCACTGTATGAGCGCGACTATTAGGCGGTAAAACGAATTTTGACTTACTACAAGCATCTGCTCATATATGTGGCGCGCCTGCCCCGCCCACAAGGCCGTTCTAAGGTATTAATATTTCTGTGGTATTTATATACAACTTTATCATCATAAAAATATTTTAAATAAATAAAAATAATGATCATAATATAGAGAAAAATAAAATATTTAAATTAAAAAGTAATTAAATATCTTAATTATTAATTAATTTATATTATCGCGAGCTCAGTGTGCCGAGAGATTGCGCACAGTGGCTTACACATGACATCGCGTCGCTACGTCTCACACACTACTACGTATAGTGGGTACATATATTGCATTAGACTTGGGTAGCTCCTGAATGAGAGATACAAATGAACTAGCTCTTTTATTTCAATCTAGCTCACTTTAGCTCAGTAGTTCAGTCAATAGTTCAACGGCTCAATCGGCTCTTTTACTCACGTCGTCATGTCGTGTGAGCAGTCGACGACCGAAAGTGCCCGATATATGCCGATCACCGCCGAACAGTAAAAGTATTGAGCATGTTCCGATATGCATAGTGACTATTGCGACCACTAAACGTACAAGTTATATGTTCAACAAAGAAAAATGTTTGAAAAATAAAAAGTTGTAATTAAAAAAATAATATTCATCTTTGAATAACAATATGCAATAATAATAATAGTTATCAGTGCAAGCCGTTACTGGACGCAGTCGATTCTGTCAGCCCATATGCATTTAGTAAAAAGCTGTTTTTAACCATTTAAATTACAAACAGACCTTTCAATTTTATTTATTTTTTTATATAAATATATTTTATATCTCATCCTGCGATCACCAATCAAAATTAACATGCTCATGCATATCAAGCTTATCGCTTAATGATCGCGTAGTTCAGAATTAGAACTATTCAAAAGAGTTAGAGCCGTGAACGAGTTGAAATGAAATGAGCTAACTCAATAAGAGAGCTAGCTCTCTTGATGAGCTAAATGAACTCAGGATATATATGAGCTAAATGAACTAAAGAGCTAAAAGAGTGACATAGCTCTTTTGATCAAAAGAGCTATATCTCTCTTTTCTTTTCAGTGAGCCGTTTTTCGCATCTCTATATTGCATCATATAGCGCGTCGATGCGTCGCTCGCCACGGCCGCCCGTCTTACACGTCTAATCAGTTTACGTCTCGCCTACAGATGTTTCACATCAAAAAAAAAACAGGAGCTAAGTTAGAATAGGCATCCCAACATATGATACAGTACCGTTCTTGTTCGTCAGCAGAACTGTCGTCGTCTTGCAAAACTCTTCTCTTAGCAGAATTTGTAGTCGGTTTTTTTGTTTGTTTATCTTTTCCCTTATCTTTTCCCCTTTCCTTTGTAGTTTCACTTTCTTCTTTTTATTAGTCTTTTTATTAGCCTGTTTTTCGGCCAAAGTATTTTTCTCTGGAGTGTCCGTAAGAACAGCTGTCTTTCTTTTACGTCCTTTATTATGTCCAATTAAACGGGCAGGGGCTTTAGACAGTGGTCTTATCAACTCTGGTGAAAAATTGCTGTATTTTTATCTCTTGCGTTGTTATCAGCTAACTGAGGGAGCTGGAAGCTACAGCAAGAGATAGGCACCTGAGTGCACTAACGTGTCCTTTGTTCTTCATTACCTGATGGTTCATTTAAACAGTCAACGCTGCAGTCGCTTTGCCCAGGAGCATGCTGTAGTATGTAATTAAATACTAGTCTTGGTTTGTATCCCACCGCAGGAAGTAAGTCCACTTTTTTTTTTTATTTTTTTCACAGCGTTGTAGTGTTGTGTGACAAATGTCTAGTACACGTGTACCTAATAATTTATAATTTAAGTCCATCCTTGATGACTGCATCACCAGCTCTTTGTAACAGATCCTGAGACGTAGTTCCCTTTTAACATTTTCGTGTGTATGCCCTCATTCTGTCAAAAACAATAAATGCAGTGTAAAATATCATGTTAAAAGTATTTTCTTTCTTTCATAAGTGTTCGCGTAAACATAAACAATATTGAAGCATTAAAGGTTGCTTAGGGGTCGGTGGTGGTCGCGCCGCGCCACGAGCAGCCCCACGTGTGAGAGTGTGACATTTGTGTCACATATATAAAGGTTGCTTAGGGGTCGGTGGTGGTCGCGCCGCGCCACGAGCAGCCCCACTTGTGGGTGTGACATTTGTGTCACATATATAAAGGTTGCTTAGGGGTCGGTGGTGGTCGCGCCGCGCCACGAGCAGCCCCACTTCTGAGTGTGACATTTGTGTCACATATATAAAGGTTGCTTAGGGGTCGGTGGTGGTCGCGCCGCGCCACGAGCAGCCCCACTTGTGAGTGTGACATTTGTGTCACATATATAAAGGTTGCTTAGGGGTCGGTGGTGGTCGCGCCGCGCCACGAGCAGCCCCACTTGTGAGTGTGACATTTGTGTCACATATATAAAGGTTGCTTAGGAGTCGGTGGTGGTCGCGCCGCGCCACGAGCAGCCCCACTTGTGAGTGTGACATTTGTGTCACATATATAAAGGTTGCTTAGGGGTCGGTGGTGGTCGCGCCGCGCCACGAGCAGCCCCACTTGTGAGTGTGACATTTGTGTCACATATATAAAGGTTGCTTAGGGGTCGGTGGTGGTTGGCCACCGAAGACAAAAATCGGGTACCGGTGGCCCGCTTGCACGGCGAAGAAGAGGTGCTTGCAGGGTGGGTCAATGGGGTTGTGCGCCGCCTCTTCCGTCACCCCGGACCGACTTGGCGGGGTGCGACGTCCATGGCCCACGGCAAAAAAAAAAAAAAAAAAAAAAAAAAAAAACAAAAAAAAAAAAAAAAAGGGGTCGGTGGTGGTCGCGCCGCGCCACGAGCAGCCCCACTTGTGAGTGTGACATTTGTGTCACATATATAAAGGTTGCTTAGGGGTCGGTGGTGGTCGCGCCGCGCCACGAGCAGCCCCACTTGTGAGTGTGACATTTGTGTCACATATATAAAGGTTGCTTAGGGGTCGGTGGTGGTCGCGCCGCGCCACGAGCAGCCCCACGTGTGAGAGTGTGACATTTGTGTCACATATATAAAGGTTGCTTAGGGGTCGGTGGTGGTCGCGCCGCGCCACGAGCAGCCCCACTTGTGAGAGTGTGACATTTGTGTCACATATATAAAGGTTGCTTAGGGGTCGGTGGTGGTCTCCGCCGGTGCGCAGGATCTCCTCCTGCAATCCATGGCGGAGTGGTCGATCGGTGCAGCCGTAGTCGCGGAACCGTACGTCGTGCCTGATCGCCCCAATTGGGTGGTCAGCCGGAACGGAACCGCGGCAATCGTCACCTCCACGCAGCGGCAGTTCCCGTCCTTATCCCTCTTGGATAGGGGCGAGGAATTTGTCGCGGCGGATTGGGGAGGGGTCACGCTCTACAGTGTATACCTCTCCCCTAACAGGAGAATGGACGATTTCGGGGCCTCTCTCACCACCTTGGAGGCTTCGATACGGCGACTGGCACCGGGCCTCGTCCTGGTCCTGGGGGACTTCAACGCCAAATCCACAGCGTGGGGGTCCCCGATGACGGACGATCGCGGGCGGGCGATCGTGGAGTGGGCGGCGTCACTGGGCCTCTGTGTCCTAAACAGAGGCTCAGTGAACACGTGTGTGCGACAGCAGGGTGGGTCGATAGTGGACTTGTCGTTCGCTAGCCCCGCTGTCGCACCACGAGTGAGGAACTGGCGTGTCCTGGAGGAGGCGGAGACCCTGTCGGATCACCGATACATCCGGATGGAGGTCTCCCCTCTCCGGGACCCCAGCAGGGGTCACAGGGCGGACCGGGCTCCCGCATTTCCGCGGTGGGCTGTGGGGCGGCTGGATAGGGACCTACTGGTGGAGGCGGCCATCGTGAACACGTGGCTGTCCTCACCACCCCCAGCGGACGGAGTGGACGTTGAGGCTGTCCGCATCCGCAGTGCGCTAACGCAGGTCTGCGATGCGGCCATGCCCAGGGTGCGGCGTCTACCTCCGAGGCAGGGGGTCTACTGGTGGTCCCCAAGACTGGCGGACCTTCGTGCGGCGTGCATTAGTGCCCGAAGGTCCTACACCCGCAGTCGGCGGCGTCGCCGCGATGTTGAGCGGGAGGGCCAGCTTTACGAGGCGTACCGCAGTGCGCGTACCGCCTTTCGGCTGGCCATCCGGTCCGCTAAGGACGCAAGTTGGCAGGAGATGCTGGACGGTCTCGACCGTGACCCCTGGGGTCGCCCGTATCGCGCGTCGCTGAATAAGCTTCGCGCGCAGGGCCCCCCCCTCACCGAGACCCTCCAGCCCGACCTCCTTCGTAGAGTGGTCGAGGAGCTGTTCCCGCGGCAGTCGGAGCACACGCCCCCGGTCATGGCTTCGCCAGATCACGACCGGGAGGCCGTCGAGAGTGTTCCGCCCGTGACGGAGTCGGAAGTGGGGGCAGCCGTGGCGAAGATTCGTTCCGCCACCACGGCCCCCGGCCCGGACGGAGTCCCAGTCCGGGTGTTGACGTTGCTCCTCGAGCATCTCGAACCTCGCTTCAGGCGACTGTTCAACGCTTGTCTGACGTCTGGACAGTTCCCTGAGTGCTGGAAGGAAGGGAGGTTGGTTCTCCTGCCAAAGCCGGGACGGCCCCCGGATTCGCCGTCGGCCTACAGGCCCATTGTGCTTCTGGACGATGTGGGTAAACTGCTGGAGCGTGTCCTCGCTGCCCGCATCGTCCAGCACCTGGAGGAGGTGGGGCCCGATCTGTCGGACGCTCAATTTGGGTTTCGGAGGGGGCGTTCGACCATCGGGGCCCTGCTACGCCTGAGGCAGACGGCCGCGGAGGCTGTCGCCGGCAAAGGAGTGCTGTTGGCGGTGTCGTTGGACATCGCCAACGCCTTCAATAGTCTGCCATTCAGCTGCATCAGGGAGGCGCTCCGGTTCCATGGAGTGCCCCTGTACCTCAGGCGGCTGGTGGCAGACTATTTGGAGGGGCGCAGTGTTCTCTACGCGAGCCCCGCAGGGGACATTGTGCGGACGCCCATGTCGTGCGGTGTTCCGCAGGGGTCGGTTCTGGGGCCGACTCTGTGGGACATCGGGTACGACTGGGCGTTGAGAGGGAGTCTCCCCCCCGGGCTGAGCGTTATTTGCTATGCTGACGACACGCTCGTCACAGCCCGGGGCAGGACATTTGAAGAGGCGGCGAGCCTGGCCACTCTCGGCACCGAGGAGATGGTCAGGCGAATCGAGGCGCTGGGGCTCAGGGTGGCCCTAAACAAGACGGAGGCCCTCCTATTCCATGGGCCCCGTGTGAGGCTGCCTATCGGCGCCTCGTTAGTCGTCAACTCCATCCACATCAGTATCCAGGCCCATATGAGGTACTTGGGTCTGGTGCTCGATGGGCGATGGTGGTTCCGGGAGCATTTTCGCCAAATTGCTCCCCGGCTGGTCGGCGCGGCGTCCACCCTTTCTCGGCTCATGCCGAATGTGGGCGGACCCAGTTTCGAGGGCCGACGGCTGTATGCGGGGGTGGTCCGCTCAATGGCCATGTACGGCGCACCCGTGTGGGCGAGGGCTCTAAACGCCCAGCTCAGGGCGGTGCTGTGGAGGCCACAGCGAGCCATGGCGGTCAGAGCCATTCGCGGGTACCGCACGGTGTCGACAGAGGCGGCGTGCCTATTGGCCGGGACACCCCCGTGGGACCTAGAGGCGGAGATGCTCTCCGACCTCTACCGGCGGGTTACCTCAATGCGCGAAGAGGGTGGCTCCCCATCGTTTAACGAGATAGCCACCTGGCGCGAGGACGCCCGCCGAGAAGTCATCGCCCGTTGGGCTACGCGGCTGGAGAGGCCTAGACATGGTGTCACTACCGTCGAGGCCCTCCAGCCCGTACTGATGCAATGGATGGAGCGGCGGCACGGGGTCCTCACCTTCCGACTGGTGCAGGTGTTAACGGGGCACGGGTGTTTCGGGAAATACCTGCACACGGTCGTGTACAGGGAATGGACTCCGGGCTGCCATCATTGCAGTAGTGACGAGGACACGGCGCAACATACGCTCGAGGAATGCTCAGGCTGGGACGGGCAGCGCCGCGACCTCGTCGCTATTATCGGTGCCGACCTGACGCTGCCGGCTGTCGCGAGGGCGATGGTCGACAGCGTCAGGAACTGGGACGCGGTCGCCGCCTTCTGCGAGGCTGTCATCTCGCAGAAGGAGGCGGCGGAACGGGCCCGGGAGGATTCCCGTGACCCGGGCCGCCGCCCGCGGCCAGGGCGGCGCAGGCGCGAATACCTGCGCCTGATGCCGCCCTAACCGAGGCTTCGGGTGATCGGACCGGGGAATTGTCCGGTCACCCGACGCGAGGCCACCGCGTGAGGACGACGCCTCGACGGCGAAATCTGTCGGGGCGTCGACAGGAGAGGTACCCGAGAGGGCATACCGCCGAGCGGGCCACCGAAGACAAAGATCGGGTACCGGTGGCCCGCTCGCACGGCGAAGAAGAGGTGCTTGCAGGGTGGGTCAATGGGGTTGCGCGCCGCCTCTTCCGTCACCCCGGACCGATTTGGCGGGGTGCGACGTCCATGGCCCACCACAAAAAAAAAAAAAAAAAAAAAAAAAAAAAAAAAAAAAAGGGGTCGGTGGTGGTCGCGCCGCGCCACGAGCAGCCCCACGTGTGAGAGTGTGACATTTGTGTCACATATATAAAGGTTGCTTAGGGGTCGGTGGTGGTCGCGCCGCGCCACGAGCAGCCTCACTTGTGAGTGTGACATTTGTGTCACATATATAAAGGTTGCTTAGGGGTCGGTGGTGGTCGCGCCGCGCCACGAGCAGCCCCACGTGTGAGAGTGTGACATTTGTGTCACACATATAAAGGTTGCTTAGGGGTCGGTGGTGGTCGCGCCGCGCCACGAGCAGCCCCACTTGTGAGTGTGACATTTGTGTCACATATATAAAGGTTGCTTAGGGGTCGGTGGTGGTCGCGCCGCGCCACGAGCAGCCCCACTTGTGAGTGTGACATTTGTGTCACATATATAAAGGTTGCTTAGGGGTCGGTGGTGGTCGCGCCGCGCCACGAGCAGCCCCACTTGTGAGTGTGACATTTGTGTCACATATATAAAGGTTGCTTAGGGGTCGGTGGTGGTCGCGCCGCGCCACGAGCAGCCCCACTTGTGAGTGTGACATTTGTGTCACATATATAAAGGTTGCTTAGGGGTCGGTGGTGGTCGCGCCGCGCCACGAGCAGCCTCACTTGTGAGTGTGACATTTGTGTCACATATATAAAGGTTGCTTAGGGGTCGGTGGTGGTCGCGCCGCGCCACGAGCAGCCCCACGTGTGAGAGTGTGACATTTGTGTCACACATATAAAGGTTGCTTAGGGGTCGGTGGTGGTCGCGCCGCGCCACGAGCAGCCCCACTTGTGAGTGTGACATTTGTGTCACATATATAAAGGTTGCTTAGGGGTCGGTGGTGGTCGCGCCGCGCCACGAGCAGCCCCACTTGTGAGTGTGACATTTGTGTCACATATATAAAGGTTGCTTAGGGGTCGGTGGTGGTCGCGCCGCGCCACGAGCAGCCCCACTTGTGAGTGTGACATTTGTGTCACATATATAAAGGTTGCTTAGGGGTCGGTGGTGGTCGCGCCGCGCCACGAGCAGCCCCACTTGTGAGTGTGACATTTGTGTCACATATATAAAGGTTGCTTAGGGGTCGGTGGTGGTCGCGCCGCGCCACGAGCAGCCCCACGTGTGAGAGTGTGACATTTGTGTCACATATATAAAGGTTGCTTAGGGGTCGGTGGTGGTCGCGCCGCGCCACGAGCAGCCCCACTTGTGAGTGTGACATTTGTGTCACATATATAAAGGTTGCTTAGGGGTCGGTGGTGGTCGCGCCGCGCCACGAGCAGCCCCACTTGGGAGTGTGACATTTGTGTCACATATATAAAGGTTGCTTAGGGGTCGGTGGTGGTCGCGCCGCGCCACGAGCAGCCCCACTTGTGAGTGTGACATTTGTGTCACATATATAAAGGTTGCTTAGGGGTCGGTGGTGGTCGCGCCGCGCCACGAGCAGCCCCACTTGTGAGTGTGACATTTGTGTCACATATATAAAGGTTGCTTAGGGGTCGGTGGTGGTCGCGCCGCGCCACGAGCAGCCCCACTTGTGAGTGTGACATTTGTGTCACATATATAAAGGTTGCTTAGGGGTCGGTGGTGGTCGCGCCGCGCCACGAGCAGCCCCACGTGTGAGAGTGTGACATTTGTGTCACATATATAAAGGTTGCTTAGGGGTCGGTGGTGGTCGCGCCGCGCCACGAGCAGCCCCACTTGTGAGAGTGTGACATTTGTGTCACATATATAAAGGTTGCTTAGGGGTCGGTGGTGGTCGCGCCGCGCCACGAGCAGCCCCACTTGTGAGTGTGACATTTGTGTCACATATATAAAGGTTGCTTAGGGGTCGGTGGTGGTCGCGCCGCGCCACGAGCAGCCCCACTTGTGAGTGTGACATTTGTGTCACATATATAAAGGTTGCTTAGGGGTCGGTGGTGGTCGCGCCGCGCCACGAGCAGCCCCACTTGTGAGTGTGACATTTGTGTCACATATATAAAGGTTGCTTAGGGGTCGGTGGTGGTCACGCCGCGCCACGAGCAGCCCCACGTGTGAGAGTGTGACATTTGTGTCACATATATAAAGGTTGCTTCGGGGTCGGTGGTGGTCGCGCCGCGCCACGAGCAGCCCCACTTGTGAGTGTGACATTTGTGTCACATATATAAAGGTTGCTTAGGGGTCGGTGGTGGTCGCGCCGCGCCACGAGCAGCCCCACTTGTGAGTGTGACATTTGTGTCACATATATAAAGGTTGCTTAGGGGTCGGTGGTGGTAGCGCCGCGCCACGAGCAGCCCCACGTGTGAGAGTGTGACATTTGTGTCACATATATAAAGGTTGCTTAGGGGTCGGTGGTGGTCGCGCCGCGCCACGAGCAGCCCCACTTGTGAGTGTGACATTTGTGTCACATATATAAAGGTTGCTTAGGGGTCGGTGGTGGTCGACTCGCCAGTTGGCACTCGTACAGGTCGGACGTGTGCACTGGATGGAGTATTGGGTTAGGTCGGTCTTTGTCATCGAATTGGATTGTCGGGTTGTTGTCATTGTCTTGTCTTGTCGTTGTCTTGTCGTGTTGTGTCACTGTCTCGTCATAGTTGAGGGAGGGGAAGGGAGGGGTCACTTAGGAAGGTACCGGGACTGCGATCGTTCTGTCGTCGCCGTCGGCCGGTATTCCAAAAGTTGTGACAAGTTGCTCGTCGTGGCTGGGTCGTGTATATAAAGTTGATGAAAAACTCTGATATCGCGATTCAGCCGTGCTGATATTGTTTGAAAATTTTTAATATCGCAATTCAGCCGCTGTGTTGAGATAATTAAAATTAATATTTAGTGAAACTTCGTCTCACTAAATGGACGACGAATCTGAAGGAGATACGGACGCACGATCAGCTGTCGATTGCGACACGGACGCGCAATCGGCTGTTGAATGCGACACGGACGCACGATCGGCAATTGAATGTGACACGGGTGAAACAGACGCTACCCCCACGGGGAGGAAGCGTCACTATACAAAGGCCTGTCACTCTGGGTGGAAGGATGTGAGCTCCGACACTGAAGTGGAGCCTAAATCAAAGGTAAATACCTCGCGTCGGGGTAAGGCAGCACAAAGGGGCCATAATGTGGGACTAACACGTGCTAAGGCAGACCTCCAAAAGAGAGACGTTGAAGCCGAAGAGGTTGAATATGAGCGTGTGCTCAGAAGTCGTGCCTTTCGCAAACCAGCTGTACAACCAAGGGTGGAATCAGCGGACACCTCGGCGTCGGAGTGTCCTGCGCTAGATAACCTGTCCGCTATAGGACCGGAGGAGATACGCGCCCGTGGGGGTCACAACGCAGCCATAATCCTGGAGGTCACGCGGAAATCTGGCCACCTCCAAGGTCCTTTTATAAAAAAGTTACGGGATGCAGCAGCAGAAATGCAAGCTATTATCGAAGCTTTATGCTCAAAATCGGAGGCGGAGGAGACACGTCGACTGAGAACAGAGAATAGCAGGCAGCGCCAGGAAGTAGAAGCCCTCAAGGCGGAATTGAAAGCATACCGCCGCGAATTTTCAGAAATGAGGGCTGCTACTTCTTCGTCTGGTATGGGGCTAGACACAATAGAGGATATCAAATCCTCTATTGTGAAGTCAGTTGGGGAGATGATAAACGCCCGGCTTGCGGGATTAGAGGATCGCCTTCTCCCCGCTAAGGTGAACCGTCCGCCTCTAGCTGCGGACAAAAAGAAGAGTACAGCGGCTGCTGTGGCCACTGTTGCCGTCCGCACGGCCGCACCGGTGAATGCTATCCAGCCAGTCCCTGGTCCTTCGGCAGTCACTCCTCCGGCCCCACCCGTGCCTGCAGACAGCTGGACAACCGTTGTGAGGAAGGGGAAGAAAAAGTCTTCTCCTCCTCCGCCACCTACAGCGGGTGCTGCGCCCACCTCGCACGTGGCTGTCTCGGCGCAGAAAAAGCTGAAGTCGGCGCTTGCTGCCCCCCGCACCCCGGCTGTAATCTTAAAATTGCAGCCGGAGGCTGAGAAATTGGGGGTCACATACGCCGATGCAATGCTTCGCGCCGAGCAGGGAGTCAATCTCCAAGAGATGGGCATTAAAGAGGGTCTTAAAGTTAGGCGCTCCATGACTGGGGCTAGGATCCTGCAGCTGCCCAAGTCTCAGTCGACAGAAGTCGCTGACCAGCTGGCGGCGAGATTGCGCACAGCGCTCGTAGGAGTGGCAGATGTCGTTCGCCCGGTCAAACGGGCCGATATTCGGGTGACTGGAATGGACGACTCTGCCACGGAGGAGAAAGTGCGTGCCGCGGTTGTCCGCACATGTGGCGGTGCATGTGATGCTGCGGATGTCCAGGTTGGAGAAATTCAGCGTGGACCCCGTGGTATGGGCATGGTGAAGGTGCGTTGCCCTGTCGCCGCTGCAAAATTGCTTGCCGATGCGGGCAGGCTTCTGGTCGGTTGGAGTTCGGCTGGCGTCCAGGTACTGGAGAACTTACCTTTAAGGTGTTTCCGGTGCCTTGAGCTGGGGCATACGGCCTTATTGTGCTCGTCTGCTGTCGATCGCTCTGCACTCTGCTACAGGTGCGGCGATAGCGGACATAAATCGGCCGCGTGTGTGGCCACGCCGCGTTGTGCAGTGTGCACCGCAGCTGGTCGCACTGCGGAGCACACCATGGGAGGGAGATTCTGCCGAGCCCCCTCGTCGAAAGGTAAGGTGGCCCCTGGACCTCGGGCCGCTGCATCCGTGAATGGCCGTAGAGGCCAGGAGGAAGCTGAAATGTCAACCTAAATGGGAGACAGAGTACGCTTCCTCCAGGCGAATTTAAACCACTGCGCCGGGGCTCAGGACCTGCTACTGCAGTCCATGGCGCAGTGGGAAATTGATTTAGCTGTGGCCTGCGAGCCCTACTTTATCCCTCACTCACCCAATTGGGTGGGGGACAATAAGGAAGAGGTGGCTGTCCTGTCCAAAGGATCTGTCGGCCCTCCCCTCTCCACACTGGAGAGGGGCAATGGTTACGTTGTGGTGGGGTGGCGAGACTTCGCTATCATCGGTATTTATTTCTCCCCCAACCGCGGTCTGGCGGAGTTCGAGTTATTCTTGGACTCCGTCAGTGCCGCGGCTCGGCGTCAGTCGCCGAGGAAAATTGTGGTTCTCGGCGACTTTAACGCGAAGTCTCGCATTTGGGGGAACCCTGCCACAAACGCTAGGGGCACGGCCGTCGAGCAGTGGTCCCTGCTCTCCGGTCTGTCCCTACTTAACAGAGGGACGGTTCACACCTGCGTGCGACATCGGGGTGGGTCTGTGGTGGACCTATCGTTCGCCAGCCCCGCTGTCGCTCGCGAGGTGAGTGACTGGAGAGTAGAAGAAGGGGTGGAGACTCTCTCGGACCACCGATATGTGCGGTTCGAGATCTCTGCCCCTCGGGGACCACCAGAGCCCCGGCGCGGAAGAAGGCGTGGACTCCCAAAGTGGGCCATTGGTCAACTTGACCTAGAAATGGCCCGGGAGTCTGCCATAGTACAGCGCTGGGGTAGGACAGGACAAATGCTACTTACAGATGTGGAGGGGCTCGCAGGTCAAATGAGAAGTGCCCTTGAGGTAGTTTGTGATGCGGCGATGCCGAGGGCTCAGCGAAAGCCGCCGCGTCGCCAGGTGTACTGGTGGTCGCTCGAGATAGCTAATCTTTGGGTGGCTGCCAATCGGGCGCGGCGTGCTTATGTTAGATGCCGACAGCGGGCTAACTGGGATGACGTTCTAGAGGGTCAGCTGCGGACGGAATATACAAGAAGGAAGAAAACTCTGCAGCTGGCCATCAGCCAGGCGAAGGAGAGGGCCCGTGAGGAACTCCTTACGGGCCTCGACAGGGATCCTTGGGGGCGCTCATATCAGCGGGCGCGAAACAAAATTCGCGCCTGTGGCGCCCCCATCGTCGAAACGATGGATCCGGGTTTCCTGTCGGGGCTAATGGGGGAACTGTTCCCGCGTTCTGCGGGACACGTTCCCCCCCGAATGGCTCCTTGGTCGGTGGTAGAGGTGGAGACCTCAATCCCACTCATCACCGACCAAGAAATGGCGACAGCCCTCTCCCGACTCCGCGGGAAGCGGAAATCGCCTGGTCCGGACGGCGTCCCGGGAATTGTACTCGGCGTCGCCGCGGAATACCTCAGGGGTGAGCTCCGGGAACTGCTCAATACGTGCCTGAGGTCCGGGCAGTTCCCGGAGCAATGGAAATGCGGCAGGCTGTGCTTGCTGCGGAAGGAGGGTCGCCCAGTCGACTCCCCTTCCGCATACAGACCGCTGGTGCTGCTGGACGAGACGGCTAAATTGTTCGAGAAGGTGCTTGCGGACCGTCTCGTCCAGCACCTCGAGGAAGTCGGACCGGGACTGTCAGAGAGTCAATACGGGTTCAGGGGTGGCCGGTCAACTATTGACGCACTGGCCGCCCTGAAGTCCTTGGCCACCGATGCTGTGGCCAGAAAGGAAGTCCTCCTGGCAGTTTCGCTGGACATAAAGAACGCCTTCAACAGCCTCCCGCATGAGACGCTAAAGGAGGCACTCCAGTATCATGAAGTGCCTCCTTACCTCTGGAGGCTGTTGGAAGCGTACCTCGAGGGAAGGCACGTGCTCTTGGAGGGGGGCGACGGGCGCATTCATCGTCATCGGGTGGAGTGCGGCGTTCCACAGGGATCGGTCCTTGGCCCGATCCTGTGGAACGTCGGATTCGACTGGCTCCTTCGGGGTCGGCTTCTTTCCGGGATGGGGGTCATCTGCTATGCTGATGATACCCTCATCACGGTGAGGAGGCCTGACTTCCTGGGGGCTGCTCGATTGGCAGAAGAGGGGGTTGCGCTCGTCGTGGGCCGGATCAGCATGTTGGGCCTGAGGGTCGCGGTGGAGAAAACCGAGGCCCTCCTATTTCATGGCCCGGGTCGAGGTCCCCCCCGAGGAGCACACATCAGCGTGTCTGGGGTTGCTGTGCCGGTGCGGGCCCAGATGAAATATCTGGGTCTGCACCTTGATTCTAGGTGGAGTTTCGGGCCGCACTTTGCCCAGCTCGTTCCGAGGCTCATCAAGACAGCCGCGGCGTTAGGTAGGCTTCTGCCAAACACAGGCAGTCCTGGGTCGTCCTGTCGGCGTTTATACGCCGGAGTGGTGCGGTCCATGGCGCTGTATGGTGCCCCTATTTGGGCGGACTCTCTCACCGTCCGCAACAGGGCCCTTCTGCGACGCCCTCAGAGGGCCATGGCGGTGAGGGCTGTCAGGGGCTATCGTACGGTGTCATGGACCGCAGCGACGTTGCTGGCGGGCGACCCACCTTGGCCACTTGTGGCCGAGGCCCTGGCTGAGGTCTACCGGCTCCGTGTCGCGGCGCGGGCCAACGACGAGCAGGTCTCCGTAAGGAGACTGGGCAGAGTACTGGAAGTGGCCCGAAGGGGAGTCACTCAGCGGTGGAGAGAAGATCTGGAGTCCCCCGTAGCAGGGCGGGGGACTGTGGAGGCGGTTGCGCCACATCTCCACCGCTGGATTAGTAGAAGGCACGGCAGCCTAAGCTTTAGGATGGTGCAGGTGCTTACCGGGCATGGGGTCTTTGGTAAGTACCTGCACAGAATTGGAAGAGAAGGGGCCCCAGGATGTCACGAGTGTGGTGCGCCAGTAGATGATGCGCGTCACACTCTGGAGGTATGCCCTGCCTGGGGGCCCCAGCGCCACGTCCTATCGGCGGTCGTTGGGAGAGACCTGTCGTTGTCGACCATCATCTCGAAGATGCTTGACAGCGACAGGTGCTGGTCGTCGATGGCCTCCTTTTGCGAGGTCATCATGAAAAGGAAGGAGGCCGCGGAGCGAGAACGCGAGGCGCTTGCGTCAGCTGACTCGCTTCGCCGCCGGCGACCGGGAAGGAGGAGGCGCCGTTATGCGCACCTCCTCCCACCGCCTTGAGGGACGATAGGACGTGGCCAGAAAGCCAAGCGTGGGGGTGCCGGGGATCGAATGTCAGTAGACGATCTCTCCGGCTCCCCGTAAAAGCGCGGAAGGGGCCGCTGTGGTTTTAGTGGGTATTCCGGCCGCTAACATCTATGGCCGGTGAGTCCCACACTCCCCCTCGCCTGTCACCGGCGGGGGATAGCGCGCAAATGCGTTTCCTCAGCGAAAAAAAAAAAAAAAAAAAAAAAGAAAAAAAAAAAAAAAAAAAAAAAAAAAAAAGGGGTCGGTGGTGGTCGCGCCGCGCCACGAGCAGCCCCACTTGTGAGTGTGACATTTGTGTCACATATATAAAGGCTGCTTAGGGGTCGGTGGTGGTCGCGCCGCGCCACGAGCAGCCCCACGTGTGAGAGTGTGACATTTGTGTCACATATATAAAGGTTGCTTAGGGGTCGGTGGTGGTCGCGCCGCGCCACGAGCAGCCCCACTTGTGAGTGTGACATTTGTGTCACATATATAAAGGTTGCTTAGGGGTCGGTGGTGGTCGCGCCGCGCCACGAGCAGCCCCACTTGTGAGTGTGACATTTGTGTCACATATATAAAGGTTGCTTAGGGGTCAGTGGTGGTCGCGCCGCGCCACGAGCAGCCCCACTTGTGAGTGTGACATTTGTGTCACATATATAAAGGTTGCTTAGGGGTCGGTGGTGGTCGCGCCGCGCCACGAGCAGCCCCACGTGTGAGAGTGTGACATTTGTGTTACATATATAAAGGTTGCTTAGGGGTCGGTGGTGGTCGCGCCGCGCCACGAGCAGCCCCACTTGTGAGTGTGACATTTGTGTCACATATATAAAGGTTGCTTAGGGGTCGGTGGTGGTCAGACATTAAAGGAGGCGCTTCGGTACCATGGAGTGCCTCCGTATCTCCGGAGGCTGTTGGAGGCGTACCTCGAGGGAAGGCACGTGCTCTGGGAGGGGGGCGACGGGTGCATACATCGCTACCGGGTGGAGTGT
Source organism: Lymantria monacha (assembly GCA_905163515.2). Lineage (NCBI taxonomy): Eukaryota > Metazoa > Arthropoda > Insecta > Lepidoptera > Erebidae > Lymantria > Lymantria monacha. Next base: position 166,110 of record LR991090.1, read on the forward strand.
GGCGTCCCGCAGGGTTCGGTCCTTGGTCCGGTCCTGTGGAACGTCGGATTCGACTGGCTCCTACGGGGTCGGCTTCTCCCCGGGATGGGGGTCATCTGCTACGCGGATGATACCCTCATCACGGTGAGGAGGTCCGACTTCCGGGGGGCTGCCCGACTGGCAGAAGAGGGGGTTGCGCTCGTCGTGGGCCGGATCGGCATGTTGGGCCTGAGGGTCTCGGTGGAGAAAACCGAGGCCCTCCTATTTCATGGCCGAGGCCGAGGCCCCCCCCGAGGAGCACACATCGGTGTGTCTGGGGTTGCCGTGCCGGTGCGGGCCCAGATGAAATATCTAGGTCTGCACCTTGATTCTGGATGGAAATTCGGGCCACACTTTGCCCAGCTCGTCCCGAGGCTCATCAAGACAGCCGCTGCGTTAGGTTGGTTTCTGCCAAATACTGGCAGTCCTGGGTCGTCCTGCCGACGATTATACGCTGGAGTGGTGCGCTCCATGGCGCTGTATGGTGCCCCCATTTGGGCGGAGTCCCTCACCGTCCGCAACAGGGCCCTTTTGCGAAGACCACAGAGGGTAATGGCGGTGAGGGCTATTAGGGGCTACCGTACGGTGTCATGGACTGCGGCGACGCTGTTGGCGGGCGACCCGCCTTGGCCGTTAGTGGCAGAAGCTTTGGCGGAGGCCTACCAGATTCGCGTAGCGGCGCGGGCTGATGGCGAGCAAGTCTCCATAAGGGGATTGGGTAGAGCATTGGAAGTGGCCCGAAGCGGAGTCATCCGGCGGTGGAGGGAAGAACTGGAGTTCCCCGTAGCAGGGCGGGGAACTGTGGAGGCGGTTGCGCCATATCTCCACCGCTGGATCAACAGAAGGCACGGCAGCCTAAGCTTCAGGTTGGTGCAGGTGCTAACCGGACACGGGGTCTTCGGTAAGTTCCTGCACAGAATTGGCAGAGAAGAGGCCCCAGGGTGCCATGACTGTGGCGCGCTGCTAGACGATGTGTGCCACACAGTGGAAGTATGCCCCGCCTGGGGGCCCCAGCGCCTCGTCCTGTCGGCGGTCATTGGGCGTGACCTGTCACTGACGACTATCATCTCGAAGATGCTCGACAGTGACAGGTGCTGGTCGTCGATGGCCTCCTTCTGCGAGGAGGTTATCTTCAAAAAGGAGGCCGCGGAGCGGGAACGCGAGGCAATTGCGTCCGCAGACTCGCTCCGCCGGCGGCGGCCAGGAAGGAGGAGGCGCCGATATGCGCACCTTCTTCCACCGCCCTGAATGACGACAGGACGTGGCCAGACGGCCAAGCGTTGGGGTGTCGGGGATAGAATGTCAGTAGACGATCTCTCCGGCACCCCGTAAAAGCGCGGCAGGGGCCGCTGTGGTTTTAGTGGGTATTCCGGTCGGTCATCTGGGCCGGCGAGTCCCACACGCCCCCCGTCTGTCACATGCGGGGAAAGCGCGTAAATGCGTTTCCACAGGGTGAAAAAAAAAAAAAAAAAAAAAAAAAAAAAAAAAAAAGGGGTCGGTGGTGGTCGCGCCGCGCCACGAGCAGCCCCACTTGTGAGTGTGACATTTGTGTCACATATATAAAGGTTGCTTAGGGGTCGGTGGTGGTCGCGCCGCGCCACGAGCAGCCCCACGTGTGAGAGTGTGACATTTGTGTCACATATATAAAGGTTGCTTAGGGGTCGGTGGTGGTCGCGCCGCGCCACGAGCAGCCCCACGTGTGAGAGTGTGACATTTGTGTCACATATATAAAGGTTGCTTAGGGGTCGGTGGTGGTCGCGCCGCGCCACGAGCAGCCCCACGTGTGAGAGTGTGACATTTGTGTCACATATATAAAGGTTGCTTAGGGGTCGGTGGTGGTCGCGCCGCGCCACGAGCAGCCCCACGTGTGAGAGTGTGACATTTGTGTCACATATATAAAGGTTGCTTAGGGGTCGGTGGTGGTCGCGCCGCGCCACGAGCAGCCCCACGTGTGAGAGTGTGACATTTGTGTCACATATATAAAGGTTGCTTAGGGGTCGGTGGTGGTCGCGCCGCGCCACGAGCAGCCCCACGTGTGAGAGTGTGACATTTGTGTCACATATATAAAGGTTGCTTAGGGGTCGGTGGTGGTCGCGCCGCGCCACGAGCAGCCCCACGTGTGAGAGTGTGACATTTGTGTCACATATATAAAGGTTGCTTAGGGGTCGGTGGTGGTCGCGCCGCGCCACGAGCAGCCCCACGTGTGAGAGTGTGACATTTGTGTCACATATATAAAGGTTGCTTAGGGGTCGGTGGTGGTCGCGCCGCGCCACGAGCAGCCCCACGTGTGAGAGTGTGACATTTGTGTCACATATATAAAGGTTGCTTAGGGGTCGGTGGTGGTCGCGCCGCGCCACGAGCAGCCCCACGTGTGAGAGTGTGACATTTGTGTCACATATATAAAGGTTGCTTAGGGGTCGGTGGTGGTCGCGCCGCGCCACGAGCAGCCCCACGTGTGAGAGTGTGACATTTGTGTCACATATATAAAGGTTGCTTAGGGGTCGGTGGTGGTCGCGCCGCGCCACGAGCAGCCCCACGTGTGAGAGTGTGACATTTGTGTCACATATATAAAGGTTGCTTAGGGGTCGGTGGTGGTCGCGCCGCGCCACGAGCAGCCCCACGTGTGAGAGTGTGACATTTGTGTCACATATATAAAGGTTGCTTAGGGGTCGGTGGTGGTCGCGCCGCGCCACGAGCAGCCCCACGTGTGAGAGTGTGACATTTGTGTCACATATATAAAGGTTGCTTAGGGGTCGGTGGTGGTCGCGCCGCGCCACGAGCAGCCCCACGTGTGAGAGTGTGACATTTGTGTCACATATATAAAGGTTGCTTAGGGGTCGGTGGTGGTCGCGCCGCGCCACGAGCAGCCCCACGTGTGAGAGTGTGACATTTGTGTCACATATATAAAGGTTGCTTAGGGGTCGGTGGTGGTCGCGCCGCGCCACGAGCAGCCCCACGTGTGAGAGTGTGACATTTGTGTCACATATATAAAGGTTGCTTAGGGGTCGGTGGTGGTCGCGCCGCGCCACGAGCAGCCCCACGTGTGAGAGTGTGACATTTGTGTCACATATATAAAGGTTGCTTAGGGGTCGGTGGTGGTCGCGCCGCGCCACGAGCAGCCCCACGTGTGAGAGTGTGACATTTGTGTCACATATATAAAGGTTGCTTAGGGGTCGGTGGTGGTCGCGCCGCGCCACGAGCAGCCCCACGTGTGAGAGTGTGACATTTGTGTCACATATATAAAGGTTGCTTAGGGGTCGGTGGTGGTCGCGCCGCGCCACGAGCAGCCCCACGTGTGAGAGTGTGACATTTGTGTCACATATATAAAGGTTGCTTAGGGGTCGGTGGTGGTCGCGCCGCGCCACGAGCAGCCCCACGTGTGAGAGTGTGACATTTGTGTCACATATATAAAGGTTGCTTAGGGGTCGGTGGTGGTCGCGCCGCGCCACGAGCAGCCCCACGTGTGAGAGTGTGACATTTGTGTCACATATATAAATCACTGTGCTCAAAACATTATAAGTACGTTGCATAACAAACTAGGATAGATAAAAAACATTTTATAATAACTCTTATATTAAAAGCACGAAAAATGTTAGCTTGTGACCAAAAAGTATAGAAATGAAAATATTTACTAACGTGGTGCTGCAGGACCCTCACGTGGACTGCCACGTGGTCCACGTCGCTAGCGCACGCGCAACTGGCATGGCAGCCACGTGTGCCCGAGTGGTGGCATTACACAACACAATGCGGTCGTATGTCTCCCCGCGACATGAGCCGCGCCCTCCCCTTGCGAGGTGCCCGACCGAGTGTGGTGGTATAGTTACCGTTGGCGGTACATACATTTGCAACATATTTCCCCAACATTACACGACACAATGCGGTCGTATGTCTCCCCGCGACATGAGCCGCGCCCTCCCCTTGCGAGGTGCCCGACCGAGTGTGGTGGTATAGTTACCGTTGGTGGTACATACATTTGCAACATATTTCCCCAACTTTACACGACACAATGCGGTCGTATGTCTCTTTCTAGATAAGGTTTTATTTTCTTTATTTCTGCTGCAAGATGCACAGATAGAGCTCATTCCTGTTGTACAGAGTACTTATTACTTCCATGATCGTCTGTCTACTTTACAAGACCTTACGTTTGATACTCACATATTGTTGTATGGACCGGCAGCCATATTGAATTTAATGTAAAGACACTCACGTCAATGTTGGTTACCGTTGTGACGTCACATGACGCGCGAGGGGACATGCTACCTGACATGTACCGTTGTGACGTCACATGACGCGCGAGGGGACATGCTACCTGACATGTACCGTTGTGACGTCACATGACGCGCGAGGGGACATGCTACCTGACATGTACCGTTGTGACGTCACATGACGCGCGAGGGGACATGCTACCTGACATGTACCGTTGTGACGTCACATGACGCGCGAGGGGACATGCTACCTGACATGTACCGTTGTGACGTCACATGACGCGCGAGGGGACATGCTACCTGACATGTACCGTTGTGACGTCACATGACGCGCGAGGGGACATGCTACCTGACATGTACCGTTGTGACGTCACATGACGCGCGAGGGGACATGCTACCTGACATGTTACAGTGACAGTCATATCGACTATAGTCCTTAAAATATGGCTTGATCTCTGTGACAGATAGCGACAAAACCGATGAAGTAATTATGAATACGCATCATTATTACAATTTTAATTTGTATTTTTTTTTATTGCTTATGGTGGTAAACGAGCAAGCAGCATACCTGATGGTAAGTGTCACTACCGCCCATGAACCTTTCCTATACCAAGGGTATAGCTTGGGGCGCTGCTTACCAATAAAATCCCTAAGCCCACCCAGTTGGGCTGCCGGCTCTCTCGCTCACCGAACGAAGCGCAATAGCACATTGCCACTACTCAGACGTCGATCTTCTGCGAGAGTGTGGTGCTACTCCGGACGGACCGGCCCGCGGCTGTAGACAGAAAACTGTCACCAGCGTGGTCCCACCATAATTTATTATATCGCCTATATTTTCATTCTTTAGGTGCCAGTTATATCTCAACTGAATTATGAATATAAAAATCTGAATATTTACACCAAAATTAGTACCTCATATGTTTTAAAACCATTTTATAAAAATATGGTGCTTACGCAAGTACAAGATCATACTGAACTGAGAATAAGATAGAGATGGGGCAATCGATAAACGTAAATCGATAACATTCTTATTAATTATTTATAAAACAAGTAAAACCGATACATTACCTATATAAACCACATGGTTACTCTATAAAATAAGTAAATTGTGTTAATTTAGTATTCAGACATCAGTTATAGTATTAATAAGACCATTTCTATTATATTAAAAAGATAATTTCTTTTATAAAATAAACATGATTATTCATGGAATAATCTGTGACCAAGAACTCATCATCAACCTACAGGAATGCGCCAGCGACGATGATAATAGTGACGATGAACTTGGATGTATTCCTTTCGAATAATAAAAATAATTAATTAACAGCTTTTGTTTAAATTAAATAAAATCCATTAATTTAAATTCAATAATATTTTCATAAACTGTTTTAAATTTATAATCGATTCATCCATCCATTTGATTGAATCTCTATAAGATTTTCATGCATTGTTTTTCAATTGCAGTAGCAAATAATTTTAAAAAATTAGGAATATATCAACAAAAATACGGACTGTATCGTAAGCGTGCGGGACTAGTGAGGACTGTCACAGAGATCAAGCTATATTTTATAGACTATAGAGTGTGGTGTACACTACACCGGTCACACCTCGCCAACACCTTGCATTTGATAACCACGTCACATGCGGCCATCATCTGTCTCCTACTCTTGTCGCAACTAATTGGAGTTCATACAATATGTACTATTGTTTCATAGTACATATTGTAAAAGTTATTGCCAATAGTTTTATGACCGGCCGCCTGCCAGACGTCAACCCTCCTTGGGAATGTAATTGTTGACCAAACGGCATCAGATGGAGTCTGCCCAGATCGTTATAAGGCTCTTAGTCGGCTTTTACGACATCCACGACCAAGGTAAGGGTTGATAGTATTCATAGCGGCTACCACACAATAAACCCACATTACATGAGTGTGAAAATAAAATGTAATCGTGTCGAAGGAGCGACGGCCATATTGGTATTGTTGCAACATGAAGTAGGCATTACACATACACAATGGTTGCTTTCCATTTAGTTAACACAGACGGACGGCTGGAGCCCCTCTGTGGTAACTAAATGGACAGCAACCAATATCAGTCATCGGAACTAAACATTTCAGTTCAGTCGCACGTGACGCCGCGCCATCTGTTGACGCGCGCCGCTAGGTGACTCTCTTGCAAAGTGAGAAGTCACCTTATGTAACAGAGGCGGGGGCGGGCGCGGCGCGCAGGCGCGGGTGCGCGCGCCGAGGGCGGGCGGTCGCGCTATCGACGCGGTGGCGGCGCGCGGCAGTCAGCACCGCGCCATGGAGCAGCCCCGCGCGCCGCCCGCGCGGCCGCTCGTCGACCCGCACGAGCTCGGCGAGGTGGACACCACCAGGTGCGCCCCCCGCCAGCTCGCACACACAACACACCGGTCCCCACAGCTGTCCCCACACGCGTCACCACTACCTTACGACGAGACAATCTCGTTCCCTGTACCTACCGATGTACGTAAATGTCGGCGGCTCCGTCTGCTTCCCTGTCGTACACCGTCCCCAGTACACGTCCCACTATTGGACGTCCACCGTGGGACGTGCACCTCACGCCACAATCGCCGCGCTCCGCTCGCCAGACGAGTACGCGACTATAACAGATATTATAAGTATGGTGCTGACAGTTTCGCCCTCGTCTTGTACCGTGGTATGTCGTGTCGGCACACTGTGTGGTTGTTCAGTGAGCGCACATGTATGTATTGTCGTAGGTCATGTTCAACTACATGAACTGTAACTTGTTGTATGACAGGGGGGGGGGGGCCTGGCTCACGTTGTGATGCGAGACCTAAAACTTGCGAGAAAAGCATGCATCAGCAAGTGATTACGTCACGTACACACGCACGCTGACGATATACAAAATAGATATGTAGTGTGTCCTTGCGACCTAGACTGAGTGTTGTGAGGCCCGCCCCGCCCCGCCGTACTGGGCGATAGCACGATGGCACGGGGCTCCATAACGCGCCGTGACACTTCTCCCCCCTCTTGAGCCCAGTAGCCCGCCCCACCGTACTGGGCGATAGCGCGACGGCACGGGGCTCCATAACGCGCCGTGCCACTTCTCCCCCCTCTTGCCCCGCAGACCTTCCATGAATTTTTTTATGGTTTTGGTGTTAACGGAGAGATCACTTTACTTACACCAGTACATTGATGTGTGTAACGCGAGTGGACGACGTCACGTCGCCTGTGGCCGGCCATTAACGAACAAAATGATTCATGGCTTCGTTTGAGCCTTAGTTTAATTTATTAAACGATCGTTAGAGCAGTACATGACAGCAGCGCTTCGCCCCCAGGTACCCCGAGCCGAAGGACGCCACTCACAAGGTGCGCGGGCGCACCGACCTGTTGGAGCTGGTGTGCGGCGCGGGCGCAGTCGACCCCGAACTGCTCACCGTCAAGACCTTCTACTTCTTCTTCTACTCGGCGTTCGGCTCGCTGTTCCCGCTGATGGGCGTCTACTTCAAGCAGATGGGCATGAACGCGGGCCAGTGCGGGCTGTTGATCGGCACTCGGCCCTTCGTCGAGTTCCTGTCGGCACCCTTCTGGGGCGGGCTCGCAGACCGCTGGCGCAAGGGGCGCACGCTGCTGCTCGCGTCGCTGGGCGCGTGGATCGTGTTCACGCTGCCACTGAGCTGGGTGCAGCCGTCGGCCGTCTCGTGCGTGCAGCCGCTGAACGCCACCGCCTACAACCTGACGGAGCCGCGCTACGACGAGGAGGCGTGGGGCGCGACGCCGCGCGCCTGGCGCGGGCCCGCCGCCGCGCCGCGCTCTGGCTCTCCACTACCCGTGTCGGACGCACTCAACTACAATGCACGGCAGAACGGCGACTGGGTGACGCCGCTGCACTCGTTCATCGTCTACAGCACACCCGACATACAGAAGACCTTCTTCCTACTGTTGCTGCTCGTCGTCATCGGCGAGTTCTTCAGCGCGCCCGCCATCACGCTCGCTGACTCGGCGGTCATCACGTTGTTGGGCGAGGACGCGGACAGGTGAGCCTTGCCCGCTCGGCGGTCGCCCCGTGCGGGGCCGGCAGGCTGACGGGCGCGTCGTGTACAGGTACGGGCACCAGCGCATGTTCGGCTCGCTCGGCTGGGGGCTGGCCATGTTCTTCGTGGGCATTGCGCTGGACCACAGCACGGCGTTCAGCTCACACCCGTGCGGTGGTCCGCAGCGGTACGAGAAGAACTACACCATCTGCTTCGCCACCTTCTCCGTGCTGATGGGCGCCGCCCTAATCACCGCTACGCAGGTACATTATCCTCGTGGTCCCTGTAGGCGCACCGCTCACCGCCACTACCATCTGTACCACACTCAACCCGAGCTCACCCGTCACTCTCTGTAGTTAGCCGGACCTCATCCGCGTCGCGTTGCAGATCCGGTTCAAGTACGAGTTCGCGGCAGTGGAGGTAGCGCCGCCACCGCCACCCGCGGAGCCGTCGCGGGAGGAGCGCCTGCAGCAGCAGCTGGCCGAGCAACTGCAGCTTCCGGGGCTGGACACGGGCGCTGCACCGCGCCCAGCCGCGGCGCCGCTCGAGCATGCTGAGGTGTTCGCGCAGACAACGCGCGAGATGCCCGAGTGGGTCACCGTGTTGCGCCAATTTCAGAACGTCAAGGCGGCATCGTTCCTTTTCGTGGCCTGGTTCATGGGCTTCGGCATCGGCCTCATCTTCACGTTCCTGTTCTGGCACCTGCAGGTGAGCGAGCGAGGCACGCGACGTCCCCATGTCCCCTGGCTTGACCACGTCTCTTTCTGTCGCAGGACATCGGCGGCTCCCCGACTCTGTTCGGAGTGGCGTCCGTCATCAACCACATCTCCGAGATATTCGCGTACTTCTTCAGCTTCAAGCTGATCACGCAGATGGGTCACGTTAAGGTCAGGCCATCACTAAACCCCCGCCCCCTAACCTTCTCCCATCCGTCCTCCACTAGGCTGTACACCTGTCGCCACTCACTCGTTTGATGAAGTAATCTAATTTTTTTTTTTATATATTTTATAATCTAATTTTTTTTTTTATATATGTTCTAATGGAATAAATGAGTATTAAAACCGATGCTGGTACATCGTCGTATGGTTCCGTGGCGCTGACGATGTCACTGCCGTGCGCAGGTGCTGTGTCTGTGGCTGGCGGGTAACGTGCTGCGGTTCCTGTACATTGCGTGGCTGAGTGACCCGTGGTGGGTGCTGCCCTTCGAGTTCGTGCAGGGCGTGACGCATGCGGCGGTGTGGGCCGCCTGCTGCTCCTACATCGCGCACGGCGCGCCACCCGGCTTGCGCTCGTCGGCGCAGGGCGTGCTGCAAGGTGCGATCGCGCCGCCCTCGGGCCACACACATAGCCTGGACCCCCGGCGCGGCCCCACTGACCACGGCGATGTGCGCAGGGTTGCACCATGGGCTGGGCCGCGGCTGCGGCGCCGTGCTGGGCGGCATCGCAGTAGCCAAGTGGGGCACGACGCGCACGTTCGCCGGCTACGGGCTGCTGTGCACTGTGGTGCTCGCCGCCTTCGCGTTCATCAACTTCCGCGGCGCGCCGGACGCCGCGAACGAGGCGGCTGCCGTCGGCGCCGACGAGGAGGCGCGCGCTGTTGCGGAGGCGGGTGTGCTGGCGCCGCACGGCGTGCCGTCCAACCCGCTGCCGCGGGCGCTATCGTCCACCCGCCTGGCGGACCTGGCGCACCACGACTCGTACGGCGCCACGCAGGTACGTGTGCGCGCCCCCGCCCCACTCTCACTCTAGACCGGGGCCTAGCCTCACGCGTCGCCTGTCCACAGAGCTACGGCGGCGCCAGCGAGCTGAGCGTGCCGGGGCAGGCGGCACCGCGCCCCAACAACCCGTTCCTGGCGGAGCAGGCAGCGCCGGGCTACAGATAGAGCGCGCCCGCAGCAGCCACCGCTCCGTGTACCTCGCTTTAGCCGCAGCTCGCGCCGTCGGTCCGCCGCGTGCACCCGTGGGCCCCCTGTCGTCACAGTACAACAAGACGCTCCTACATGTGCTTAAGAACTTTGTATTTAATTACAACATAATGTATTTGTTTCAGCTGACATATCAAACAGTACCGCTAGGGGGCGCGCCCGCCGCGTTATGTTACAGCTATGTTACGATACGAGCGTGATTTGGAGCTGACCATAAGATGACAAGCTACGCCCCGACATACAGTTGCGCGGCCTATGGATATATCAAGATATGTTTCGTTCTATAACTTGCCATGTTCATGTTTAATGACATTGTTTGAACAAAGCGGAGGGGCGACACCGTCCATCCGTCCGTCCATCCATCCATCATAAAACGAAACACATTTTGATACATCACTACAGGTGTCTCGCGACAGTGTGCGCTCGGCTGCGAGTATTTCTTATTTAACGTTCCTTGCGCCGCAACGTGTTGCTGTGTCTTAAAAAATATTACTTCAATAATTGTAACCTCACAGTGTGTCTGTTTGATTGCACTGGTGTGTGTGTGTGTATGTGTGTGTGTGTGTGTGTGTGTGTGTGCCTGTGTTTGTGCGTATGTGTGCGTGTGCATATGTGTGTGTGTGTGTGCTATACGTTCCAGCCCCATCACCGCGGCAGTCGCAGGGGACGTAAGCAGATACCACCAGTGCAACAATAAACCAACACGGGGTCGGACCGTGCGCGGTGTGCGAGCGCGGCGTGTAGCCGACAGCCGGCGGCGCGACGTTGTTCTGTTGTCGTGTAATAGATATTGCTATATCGATAGCTATATGTAACATAACGTTTGTTGTAAAGAGTAAGTACTAGCGCGAGAGTTGTCTCTCTCGCAGCACCAGTTATATATTTTTGCACACTCTGTAGCGATATTTTCAATTTCCTGTGTATAATAAATAAATGTTGAACTATTCACCGCCGACTTTCATTATACTCGTACACCTTACACTACTGCACTACGAGTCAACTACACAACTAGAACAGATACTTGCTTGTCGCCGCCGACGTACAAACGAAATAAACCGCAGTCCTAGGTAACACTTATATAATAAAAAATATGTATATACATATAGGTACATATTACGAGAAAGCATTTATTGAACAATAAAATATTCCCATGTAGGTACTTAAATACATACATATCATCACGTCATATCCCTTGAAGGGTAGGCAGAGAGTACAGAGTGCCAGAGAACTCTATCCTTGCATACTTCACTCGCTTGCTCAACATTCATAATTCTCTTCATACACGCTCGCCGGTTTCGGAGACTCTTGACTCCACCTTCATTCAGTACGTGACCAATCTGGTCTAGGTAGGTTAGTCTTCCCCGGTACCTACATCCTTCCACTTTCGCATTGTATATCTTCTTAATCAGACGTTCGTTCGGCATTCTTTCCACATGTCCGAACCATCGGAGCATTCCCTTTCGCATCTTTACACCAATACTCTCTTTCATACCTACTCGCTCTCTTACGTCGTCGTTACGAATGCGGTCGGTCAGCCTAACTCCACAGATTTTCCGTAGAGATTGCATTTCGACCGCATTAATTTTACTTTCATACTCTTTTCTGCATACCCAACTCTCGCTTCCATACAGTAATGTTGGGACAAGCACTGCGTTATGTATTGCTACACGTGCCTTCTGGCTGAGGTGGTGGCTGCCGAGAAGTTGCCCCAACGCTCCGTTCACTCTATTTCCCGCATTCAATCTTCGCTCTATATCAGTGGTGTACCTTCCATCTCGGCTAAATCCTCATCCAGGATATACAAATTTATCCACTTGTTCTTTTTATTTTTGTGTGTCTTAGTTGTTAGCCTCAGATGGCTATGACAACTTTACCCGGACTGTGGGTGAGCGCTGAGGGCTCTCAACCCGTAAAAGTCAAGCGATTGTTCCCGAGGGCACCCCCTGTGGGGTACGGACCTCGGCTCGGGTGGTCGCTGGCAAAGTGGGTTCTCCCACGTTTAGGATTTGAACGCGACACGACTTCCGACCTCGACGACGAGGACGGAATCGTGGATACTTATTTGTCAGGGCCGCGCGGGCTTTGTATGCCTCCGTTTGGGCGAGCGTGATAATATCGTCAGGTTCGTCGTGTATTAATCGCGGTATGAAGCGAAATTTGCATGTCCTAAAGTAGTTCACGATGGTGTAAGTGGCAGCACGGTTGGGCCGGATTCCTAATAAGCGCGGGTTCGAACCCCGCTTGTGACATCATTTTTCGTTTCGTAATCGGGTATTTATAAATAAGTAAGCATATTAAATGCTAAAAATTTCAGTAATTTGAATCTATAAGCTATAAAAAAGCCGTACATTAATAATTAGTCGTAATTCCGCACTTGTACCTGAGAAATTCCATTTCCTCCCGCACCCACCTGTACCGCTCAGTAATGACGGCATAGCGCTCGGAGTTGTTTTATGATATAGTAACAGCCTTCTAAGCGTTATTCACGTTGGTTCATTTTTCCATGAGCTTGTAGTCTAATATCATTGAGTTGAAAATATATTTTAATCAAAATATACTTTTAAAGTATTTGTTCATAGTATTTATTTCTGTATTCGTCGGATATTATAATTATAATAAAGCAGTAGGTACTTAAAAGAAGCAAAATATTGCGTAAGTCTTCAGCTTCAGTGGCTCACAGGCACAGCGAGCGCCTGAGATTAATATTTTATTGGTAAATAAAACCTTTTTTAGAAAAAAAATATTTTAATTGAGACCCTTTGTCACTACAAAATATTAAAACTGAGATATTATTTATAGAAATATTATTTTCAGTCTAAAGTAATGGCAAACACCTATTATGGTGATTCTATCAGTGCAGGCATCGCTAATGATGGTATCACAGTTTACTTTGTTGCCGCGTATACCTACCACCTACCACCTACCACCTACTTCCTCATTTTGGCGGTCTGTGGGAGGCTGGTGTCAAATTGGCCCAATATCATTTTATTTACAACGAGTGAGTGTTCGGCAACTGTAATTTGACGTGTGAGGTACTACACCAAGTTAGCACAAATAGAGGCAATATTAAATTCAGACACACTGACGCCGCTGTCATCGGATCCCGCTGATTGCACTCACTGCCTCCAGGTCATGTCGACCAGTTACACCATACCACATGCTGAAGGCGCCTGCGTCCAACCAATAGTTGGCAAGCTGCGATGGTGAGCTCGCGCTACTTACTGTGTACTGTCTGTGTAAGACGTTCATTAAACTCATTGCAATAACGTATTCTGGCTGTATTATATATTTTTAACCGACGGAAAAGACGGAGGAGGTTCTCAAGTCGACGCGTGTATTTTTTGAAGTGAATACTTCTAATGCGACTTCCAAAAAGGTTGCGTTAAACGTTTAAAGCAACGGCACTGGAACGCATGCGTGTAGTATACCTGCTACAGGCCAGCGCAAGCGTTAGCAACGAGTAGCGTCCAATATTCCAACGCAAGAGGGAGAGAGAAAGAAAGATACACAAAGGGAGAAAGTAGGAGAGAGAAAGAGAGTGAGTCGGTAGATCCCAAGCACATTGTGCGTGATATTCTTGTTATGCAGCGAAGCAAACAGTGTGAGCGTCGTGAAATTAGCTGAAATACGCACTTGTTGTTCTATTTTAATTTATAATATTCATTATTTTCACAGGTTTAAAGTTTCACTTCTGTCGGCAGTCCTCATGACTGCTTTGATTTTGTTTTATGTATGACCAGCACAACTTTTTATAGAGTAGTCCAATTTTAACAATTCTTGAGATGGGTATACCTCAAAGTTGGTCCCATATCAATTTGGAAAAAGAAATCTAACCCTAAGGAAGGAAAACAGGAATTGATTTATAGTTCATTTACAGATTCTAATGCTGAGTTGTGTCAACTTGTGTATTACAAATAAAAGTAATCAGAAATTAAGCACGTAGTAACTAGTAGGTACACTATAGATACGAAAAAATTATAAAATAGAAACTTGTAACAAAAAATTTAACCGCCGAAAAACCGAAAAGCAAAATATACCTAATAAAGTTAGTTTTTATTGACCTTAATAACTAAGTTCTTGTACTACACCTCATTATATTGGGCGCCATAATCGCTGGAGATGTCACATCGCATTGTTAATTTGATTTGGTTATTTCTTTAAATAGGTACCTAATTTAGTGATCGTTGTTCATTGATTGTTTGGCGCCGACTCAGTCGAGCCGCAAGTGAATTTAAACAATTGTATAAATGAGTGTTCATTTAGTTAAATCAATGTTTTTGTTCTATTACAATACCCACAGTTTCTAATAAACTATTTGGAACGAAGCTGTACGGACTACGGAAGTAACCACAGACAATAAACAATAATTACCTATAGCTTCCTTCATTTCATTTTGTTTCTGGTGTGTACCTACATGTGGATGTGGACACATTAAGTTTGTTACCAGCGACCCGGCCTCGCTTCGCTTCGGTTTCTGTCGCTCTGACCCGCGTTTTCAATCTCTAATTAATACCTTTTATACTTTAATAATTTCCTGTAAAAATCCCTTTTGATCTTTATCAAATGCACCACGTCTAATGTAAATATTTAATTGGATAAAAAATAATACTGTATTTTTTAAAATAGCTTCGTAAATAACACATAGTAATAAATATATAAAAGATAGAAGCTGTGTGGTAGCGGCTACGAATACTACCAACCCATACTTTGCTCGTGGATGTCGTAAAAGACGACTAAGAGCCTTATAACGACCTGGACCAACACCATCTGATGCCGTTTGGTCAACAATTACATTCTGAAAGAGGGTCTGGCAGGTGGCCGGTCCTAACGCCGGCAAAGGAGTGCTGTTGGCGGTGTCGTTGGACATCGCCAACGCCTTCAATAGTCTGCCATTCAGCTGCATCAGGGAGGCACTCCGGTTCCATGGAGTGCCCCTGTACCTCAGGCGGCTGGTGGCAGACTATTTGGAGGGGCGCAGTGTCCTCTACGCGAGCCCCGCAGGGGACATTGTGTGGACGCCCATGTCGTGCGGTGTTCCGCAGGGGTCAGTTCTGGGGCCGACTCTGTGGGACATCGGTTACGACTGGGCGTTAAGAGGGAGTCTCCCCCCCGGGCTGAGCGTTATTTGCTATGCCGACGACACGCTCGTCACAGCCCGGGGCAGGACACTCGAAGAGGCGGCGAGCCTGGCCACTCTCGGCACCAAGGAGATGGTCAGGCGAATTGAGGCGCTGGGGCTCAGGGTGGCCCTAAACAAGACGGAGGCCCTACTATTCCATGGGCCCCGTGTGAGGCTGCCCATCGGCGCCTCGTTAGTCGTCAACTCCATCCACATCAGTATCCAGGCCCATATGAGGTACTTGGGCCTGGTGCTCGACGGGCGATGGTGGTTCCGGGAGCATTTCCGTCAAATTGCTCCCCGGCTGGTCGGCGCGGCGTCCGCCCTTTCTCGGCTCATGCCGAACGTGGGCGGACCCAGTTTCGAGGGCCGACGGCTGTATGCGGGGGTGATCCGCTCAATGGCCATGTACGGCGCACCCGTGTGGGCGAGGGCTCTGAACGCCCAGCTCAGGGCGGTGCTGTGGAGGCCACAGCGAGCCATGGCGGTCAGAGCCATTCGCGGGTACCGCACGGTGTCTACCGAGGCGGCATGCCTATTGGCCGGGACACCCCCGTGGGACCTAGAGGCGGAGATGCTCTCCGACCTCTACCGGCGGGTTACCTCAATGCGCGAAGAGGGTGGCTCCCCATCGTTCAACGAGATAGCCACCTGGCGCGAGGACGCCCGCCGAGAAGTCATCGCCCGTTGGGCTACGCGGCTGGAGAGGCCTAGACACGGTGTTTTTACCGTTGAGGCCCTCCGGCCCGTACTGATGGAGTGGATGGAGCGGCGGCACGGAGTCCTCTCTTTCCGGTTGGTGCAGGTCTTGTCGGGGCATGGTTGCTTCGGCAAGTACCTGCACACGGTCGTGCGGAGGGAGTGGACTCCGTCCTGCCACCATTGCAGTAGCGACGAGGACACGGCGCAACATACGCTCGAGGTATGTTCGGGCTGGGACGGGCAGCGCCGTGACCTCGTCGCTGTCATCGGTGCCGACCTGACGCTGCCGACTGTTGCGCGAGCGATGGTCGACAGCGTCAGGAATTGGGACGCGGTCGCCGCCTTCTGCGAGGCTGTCATCTCGCAGAAGGAGGCGGCGGAACGGGCCCGGGAGGATTCCCGTGACCCGGGCCGCCGCCCGCGGCCGGGGCGGCACAGGCGCGAGTACCTGCGCCTGATGCCGCCCTAACCGAGGCTTCGGGTGATCGGACCGGGGAATTGTCCGGTCACCCGACGTGAGGCCACCGCGTGAGGACGACGCCTCGACGGCGAAAGCTGTCGGGGCGTCGACAAGAGAGGAGCCCGAGAGGGCATACCGCCGAGCGGGCCACCGAAGACAAAGATCGGGTACCGGTGGCCCGCTCGCACGGCGAAGAAGAGGTGCTTGCAGGGTGGGTCAATGGGGTTGTGCGCCGCCTCTTCCGTCACCCCGGACCGATTTGGCGGTGTGCGACGTCCATAACCCACCGCAAAAAAAAAAAAAAAAAAAAAAAAAAAGGTGGCCGGTCCTAAAACTATTGCCAATAACTTTTACAATATGTACTATGAAAGAAAAGTACATATTGTATCGACCCCAAGTAATTGGGATGAGAGTAGGTGAATGATGATGATACATAAAAGATAGCTTTTGCCCGCTACTTGGTCCATGTAGAAGTCATCTCTGACGGAGGTAAATAGAAAAAGCAATGCAAGGTGTTGAAGGTTTGTCGTTAGGACGATGGTCGACACGTCACAATCTGGGATGTGGTCGCGGCCTTCTGCGAGGTAGTTGTCTCGCGGCATTAGGCGATAGGGCGGCCCCGAGAGAAAATCCTCCAGTGTCACACACTCTGCCGGCGGCGCGTTAGGCGTGAGTAGCTGCGCCAGATGCCGCTCTAGCCAAGGCCGCAGGTGATTGGACCGTCACCCGTAGTGAGGTTCACTGGAGACGCCTCGACAGCGAAAGCAGCCAGAGCTTCGACTCGAGATGATACCCAAAAGAGTAACCCGCCGGACGGGCCACCGCTGACAAACATCCGATTGCGGTGGCCCACCCGCACGGTGTAGACAGGTACGTCTAGGGCAGGTTAAGCGGTTGCGCGCCGCCCCTTCCATCACCCCGTACGGATTGTGACTATATACCATAGTATGTCACCTCGTTTCATCTATGAGGTAGGCGTCCAATAGTGAATGGAATATATTCTGTGAACAGTGAACGGAATATGTTCTGCCGGGCCGGCCACAGATTTTAGTGAGTCTCTTGGAAAAAAGTTAGGTGTGCAGTAACCTACTTGTGCTAAATTTTAATCCTATAATGAAATAAATGTATCACCGCAGAATATTAAATCTTTAAGCAAAAAACATACCGTAAAAAACGAAATTATCTAAAACTATTAAAGATTAAATTTTTTTAGTGATAAAGCAATAGAATAAAAATCGGCCAAGTGCGAGTTGAACTCGCGCACGAAGGGTTCCATAAAACTTAAAAAATGTTTATGCAGTAGTTTTGTTTTTATATTAATTCAAGTTTTTTTTTTTTACTGTGATGGTAGCGGCTACGAATACTACCAACCCTTACTTTGCTCGTGGATGTCGTAAAAGACGACTAAGAGCTTTTAACGACCTGGGCCACCTCCATCTGATGCCGTTTGGTCAACAATTACATTCCCAAGGAAGGTTGACGTCTGGCAGGCGGCCAGTCATAAAACTATTGCCAATAACTTTTACAATATGTACTATGAAAGTATATATTGTATCGACGCCAAGTAATTGGGATAAGAGTAGGAGAATGATGATGATGAATTCAAGTTTTTTTTTTCTTTGATAATAATTCAAGTTACACCTATTTATTAAAACTACTAATTTATTAAAACATTTAAAGTATACGTTTTTAAACTGTTTTATTTATAATATTATTAAATTATTATAAACTAGCTGATGCCCGCGACTTTGTCCGCGTGACATTCACTTTTACTACGCACCCCTATTTGAAACTTAAAAATTCAAACTCGACCAAGTATTTGCGGCAGCCACTTGACCATTTTCATGAAGGAGGACGCTTTCTTCAATTTTCTTTAAAACATCGGCAAATTCTTAAGCATGTGAATTAGTGTTGCCCAAATGCAAGACTCTTGCGAGGCTCGCAAATCTTGCAGCTTTTGCTTTTAGAATAACAGAAAGTCACTTGTTTTGATAGAAATAAAAAATCCCCATAGACATTAAAAATCCAACTAAATTAATGAAATTCTATTCATCTAGTGGCAGTAACTGTACAACTGTCAATAATTAGGTACATACAACTAAACGGAAGTAGGGCTATTATTCTTCCGTGTACTGGTATTACTTGTAAGAATACGAAATCTTGACAATCCTTTCTTTGCTAAGAAAATCGTAAAATCACGTCTAAGGGAGCACTGCGAAACTCTTGCAGCAAGTCTTGGTCTTGCATTTGGTCAACACTAATGTGAATGGTGACCTTGGATTTGCTTGCATGTTGATGGTTAGGGTCAGCTTTCCTACTTGGGGCCACAGATAAGAATACTTCAGTGAATTTGCATTGATTTGCATTGATCTCGTCAGTTTTATTTCCTAGAGTTTTAACAGGAAGGATTTGCCGAAAATCTCCAAAGAAAAACACCATTGACTTTTCATTACGATCTCGTAGTGCCAGTGCCGTGGGTTCGATTCTCATGCAGGACATTACTTTGTGTGATCCACAAAGTGTTGTTCTGAGTCTGGGTGTAATTTGTCTGCGTTAATTGCATGTTTGTAAAGTCCCCCGCAATACAAGGTTTATTGCCTTAGTGCAGGGTGGTGTTTTAAAAAAAAAAAAAAAAAAAAAAAAATCAACGCAAACGATTAGACAGCAATCCCTAATAAAAACACTAATAGTGGTAAAGCCACAGTTAATAGTATTCTTTCTACAGCCACGGGCCGGTCCGAGCCCCCGTTGGACCTAGAGTACCCCACTCTTGCATAAAAGCAACGTCTGAACAGTGGCAATGTGTTATTTCCGCTTCATTTGTAAGAGGCGGCGGAGCGGCGCAGGCGCGATTACCTGCGTCTATTTGCCTTAGCCGAAGCCGCAGGTAACTGGAACGGGGAATAGTCCGTCACCCGCGAAGAGGCTGACCACGTGAGGGTGAAGCCCGATGTCCCGGGGCGTCATCGGGGATGGTACTCGAAAGGCCTAATAGTGATGGGGAGGGAAAACCTTGGGTTATGGGGCCACGCGGACGGAATGCAAGGCGTGTGTCCAGACCATGGCCTGCCAAAAAAATAAGTGCATGCTGCTTGCTCGTTTACCACCGAACACAATAAAACAAAAGACGTGTGGCACTCGGGGACTGCCGCGGTAAAGCTATTGCATAGCATTTTGTATCAACTTATGCAATTATAATTTTTTTTTTATTTATTTATTTTATTCATGCAGTATTGCTTTTTCTTTGATATTAATTCAAGTTACACTTTTTGAGCGTGGTGACCGATAAGAAAACAAATTTTTCTATTATTAAATAAATATAAAAAGTTAATATTGTTTATTTAAAATATTTTTATTGAAGTAAAACTTCTTTAGGCGCGACTAGGGAGTAACTCAGATTTTTTAAATAGGATCATAATTTATTACTAGATGGCGCTGTAACAAAGTTAATGGATTCTAAGAGGACATGTATTAGAGTCTAAATCGCGCTATAGAAATTTTTGCAAATTTTAACTATATATATTAAAATTTATAAAAAACTACTGTACTTGCTTCAATTACCTGTTTCGAATGAATAATATTAATATAACATTTGAATAATGAATAATCTTTGTAAAGCACATGAATAATAAATATAATTAAATTAAATATAATAATAATAACAATATAATATTTATTTAAGTTAATATTTAGTCATTTCAGTGATATATGTCGTCAACGCCAAAGAAGTTTTACTTCAATCGCGCGTAAAGGTTACACGCACTTTTTTTTATTTTACAATACATGTGGGTTTTATTATTTTACAGTAGCTGTTGGTTATTCAGGAATATTTATCATTGAAACTATAGGTTTATGGTAACTGAAATAAGAAACATAAGTTTGCGACTTAATATCCTCTAAATACCTAGAAAATACCGCGTCAATGGTGGTCCCATATTTTGTTGTGGACTCTTGTGGATCATTATTATGTTTAAAGATCTTTATTTCTCATACAAACTTAATGATAGTTCACTTATAATGAGATACAAAATAAACTTAGGTACAATATTATTTCATTCATTTTCAAATTCAATGTTTTTGATAGAAAAGTTGTCAACCGCTCTGATTTTTTATCAGCGAAGTTAATGTTGAAATCGCCAGCCAAGATAATTGGAAATTTATTACGTAGAGTCGTACAATACGTCTAATCGCACACAACGCCGTGTCGAAGACTGCCGAACTGAAACGACGTTAGACGATGCACGGCCTTCAAGCCACACCTCCTTGCCCGTCGGAGTGGGGAGCGTGAGGTTTTTTCGTTACGGAATTTCTGGATTCGGTCCCCGCGCTCAAGGCCCGCGATAGAAGCTATGCAATAGCTTAAAAAACACTTTCAATGTGTCGCAGTTTCGTGTTATTGAACATCTCGGTGTTTCATTGCTTTATAAATCTATCGGATTTATAAACAATGTGCATAAATCTATCGGGTTTTTAAACAAAGCTCTTTTACCACCAAGAATTAATGCAGCTGCAGTTTCTGACGTAGTTACTTCCAAAGTTATTTTACGCTGTCTCCTCATTTTGGTAAGATTGCTCTGCTCAGATAAGTCTTTTCAGGGCTACCTAGGGACATGGACATCTATCATCTCAGCTTATATACGTTCCACTATTGGGCTCAAGCGTCGTCCGTAATGGGGGGGAAATTGACCTACTATATCACGCTGGTCAAACGTGTTGGTATAGGGTTTTGTTTCGAGTTTTCCGTTTCTTCCATAGATGTATATCCTTTACCTAGTAGTCTCGTGGGTGATCGACCCACGGGTAAGAAAGCGGTTGGTGAATTGTATTCTAACTGCGCAACCGCACGGATAAATATATAATAAATGGCTTTCATTACGAAAGAATTAATAAAAATGAAATTTTTGGTTCATGTCGCGTTTTAGTAGCGTAGAATATCTTCAGATGGATATCTTTTATATTTTATAATAATGTTAAAGGATTTGAAAGACTATAAAACAATAACATCATTAAAAGCAAAAGACTCAAACGAATGGGGCTATGACTGTTACAGGCCTACTCAAGGGTGTCATCTCCGCGCTGACCTTCAAGTGCTGTGCAAGCTGCTTGAAACGTATTCTATGCTATCAACAGTGTATAAAAATGTAAAAAAGTAGGCCCTCGCACAATATGCAGCAACAGGCGGCAGTAATAGCACTATTGCTAAAGTGACTGATGTAGTGATGAGGCATGGTTGCTTCGGCGTGTACCTGCTCACGGTCGCAAGGAGGGAGAGCACACCGTCTAACCACTACTGCGATTGCGAGGTGGATACGGCGCTGCAGACGCTTAAAGTTTGCGTGGCCTGGGCAAAGCAGCGCCATGCACTCATCGCAATCATCGGTGCCAAACTGACACTGTCGACTATCGCAAAGACGATGCTCGATAGCATCAGGAACTCGGACTCGGTCGCCGCCTTTTGCGAGACAGTCGTCCCACAGAAAAAGGCGGCGGAACGTGTCACAGAGGAGACTCTCCATGCTGACACAGTCTGCCGCCGGCGCATCGGACGTCACAGGCGCGGTACCTGCACCTGTTGCTATCCTAACTGAGGTCGCGGGCAGATGGACCATGGGAATTAATCTACCACCCGCAGAGACACCCACCGCGTGAGCGCGATACAACACTGTTGTTTGCCGGGGTGTAGACGGAGACGATACCTGGAAGGGTAAACCCCCGGACCGGCCACGGATGTCAAGTAAGCGATACCAGAGGCCAGCCTGATGGTTTGGACAGAGAACGCGATGAGTTATGGGACCACACGACGCCCTTCTGTTACCCCGGAAGGAATGGCCGTGTCCAGACCATAGTTTACCAAACAAATACAAAAACGGGTGCACTTTGCATACTCGCCCCAAAGTAGCATCTTAACTAAGAATGTACATTTTGTATGCTCTATGATGTGGACTTTACTTTTCTTTTTCGTGTGCATAGTGCGCGTGTTAAGTGAGTGCTGAGAGCTTTCCACCCAAAATACCTTTACTAAGCTTAAGAAGTTAATGTAGTAGCTTTTGGAAATATAATGAAAAAATTGTTTAAAGTTTTAAACTAAATTATAGCGCCATCTATTGCTCATTTAACAAACTAAATAAATTATGCATTTTATTAATTTATAGCTAAATTATATATATTATTAACTAATTAAAACATTATTTTTTATCACAAATAGTTTTAATAGTTATTTTGACTACCTGACTAATGTTATGTATTATGTCAACTTCCCCTCAACTTTAAAGGAGGTTTGAGCCCAGCAGTGGGATGTATATGAGCTGAATTGATGAAACTACTATATATTAAGTAATACAAATACTTTCCTTACACTATAGATAAATTAAATAATTATTTTGAATTGAACCTTCTAGTGACATAAAAGGCGAGCGGGGGTTTTAAAAACTTAAATGACCATAACTTTTTTTACAGATTTCAATGAAACAAAGACTAAATGTTGCTCTAAATTGGGCTTAATATTTTTATCAAAACTGCGAAATAATCCGTTCAGTAACTTCGGAGATTAGCGATTACAAACATACAGACACACAGACATATAGACACACAGTCATACAGACAGACAAGAAATTCCAAAAAATGTTTTTTGTTTTCTGTTAGTGTTTTCTTACTGCCTAGATTAATTTTTTTATAAATTTATCAAATGTATAGACACGGGGTTTCTACTGATTTATTATACAGGGTGTAAGGGGACCGCTCCCGAAAACAAAGACAGGTGACCCTACTACTCCTACTTGTAATGATAGGCTAGAAAAAAAATCGATTCGGATGAAAAAAAAATTTTTTTTTCACCACGTGAGGTCGTTGAACTCTTGAACATATGATCGTGAGTTTTGAATAGATTGCGTTTTTTCTCATCTGAGTATAGTTACGCATTTTTTATCGAGTTATCGTTACATGGTACTGTCCTAATACGATGGAATGTGAAAAAACTTAAAAATAATTGTGAAAAAAAAATTTTTATTTCATCCTGAACGATTTTTTTATAGCCTATCATTACAAGTAGGACTAGTAGGGTTACCTGTCTTTGTTTTTGGGAGCGAAATACTCAGGTATTTGATATAAATTTCAGCTTGATACCTCCACGCGTTCCTGAAAGAAAAAGAGTCTTGACAGACAGACAGCCCGACAGACGGACAACAAAGTGATCTTATAAGGGTTCAGTTTTTTCCTTTCGAGGTACGGTCTACGGAACCCTAAAAATCGTCTAATAGAAGTATCACTCAATAGATTAAGCAATGGCCGATATTAATAATTTAAAAAGTAATCTTCAGGTACTGAAATAGTTTTAAATCTATAGTTAATATTATAAAGAGGAAAGGTTTGTATGTATGTTTGTAATGAATTGGCTCAAAAAGTACTGCACCGATTTAAATAATTCTTTTACCATTTGAATGCAACATTATCACTGATTATTATAGGCTATTTTAATTGTAAGAAAAATATAAGGATCCCTACTAAAATTACAATAATGTTACCCAAGGTGTAAAAAAACGCCCATAAAATATCTTTCATCGCATGTGCTGCGAAAACTATTGATAATAGAACCAAAAATGTTCCACAATATTAAAGAACATATCAATATCTACAAAAAATGTCGCAATAGCATGTGTCTAACTATTGTAGTTATGTCACTCTAACTACTTTTTAACATTTTAAAATTTGATAGAAATTTCGACCATAATCAGACCAAGTTATTTATACCTTTGCCTTAATCCTTACCTAAATAAATGATTTCTTAAGTAAGGCTGTTTAAATACCTGTAAATAACTTTTTATTTTATTAAAATCGGACACTCCATTCGAAAGATATTACGAGTTTAATAAAATTGAAATAAAATTAATTCGCCGCCGTGACGCGCCGGTGCGGCGGGGGCAGAGTGCAGGAGAGGGGCACATCTATGAAATAGGTAGCTGCGCGGCTCGCTCTAAGAGATTTAAGCCCTCCCAATATGTGTAATGGAACAAGACTTTTGGTTATGGAATTGCGAGACAATGTGATTGTAGCTACTATCATCACCGGCCCCGCGGCCGGTCAACTTGCTCACTTTCCGCGGATCCCGATGATACCGACGGATTGTCCTATATATTTTAAAAGATTACAGTTTCCTGTAAAGATATCGTTTGCCCTTACAATAAATAAATCCCAGGGACAAACTTTTTCTATGGTTGGCATCGATCTAAGAAAAGAGTGCTTTTCTCATGGCCAACTATACGTTGCACTTTCTCCAGTAGGGTCTCCTGAAAATCAATATGTTTTATTGCCATCTACAAATACCACTGCTAACATAGTGTATAGTGCATTAAGGTAAAAATGGAAAATTAAAATAAAAATCTAATAAAATTTAAAACCTTTAAAATAAAAGATGTACTTGAATAAAGAAATGATACACAAATAAAAAAAACTACGTTAAAGTAAATAAAAAATATAAATAAAAAAAAAAATGTAAAAAAAAACTGAGCACATAAGTCGGGATGCTATATTTTTTATTCTATGAAATATGTGATAATCAGTACTTATACAGTAATAGTAGGTATATAAGGTATATAATTATTATTAGTATACCTATACTCTAAACCTCAGTGAAACGTTTTTAAAAATTACCAGTTCATGTCATTTATTCTGTTTACTCATTTTGTTTTCAAATATCAACCCAAGGGAAGCCAGCGATACGCTATTGCTAAATACATTATTATTTAGGTATGCACTGCATTTACTGTACGTTTATGCCAAAATGTTTAATAAATTGGGTGGAGGGAGGTGGAGTCAAGAGTCTCCGAAACCGGCGAGCGTGTATGAAGAGAATTATGAATGTTGAGGAAGCGAGTGAAGTATGCAGAGATAGAGTTCTTTGGCACTCTGTTCTCTCTGCTTACCCTGCAAGGGATATGGCG
The DNA here is from genome assembly GCA_905163515.2 of Lymantria monacha. Lineage (NCBI taxonomy): Eukaryota > Metazoa > Arthropoda > Insecta > Lepidoptera > Erebidae > Lymantria > Lymantria monacha. The sequence goes on from LR991090.1 coordinate 191,492, forward strand.
TGATGATATGTATGCATGTTTAATAAATAAATGTTCACCCGTGCGAAGCCGGGTCGGGCCGCTAGTAATAAATAATTTATTTGGATAAGGATTAATACAAAGACATGAATAAAGTGGTATTTTAGGCATGGTTTGGATTTTGTTAACATTTCTTTTAAAAAAGTAGTTATAGTGACATAACTACAATAGTTAGACATATGGTACCGCAAAGTTTTTTTAGATATTTATATATACGGCGGCACGGGGTGCTCTCCTTCCGACTGGTGCAGGTTTTGACGGGGCATGGATGCTTCGCCAAATACCTGTACACGGTCGTCAGGAGGGAGAGTACACCGTCCTGCCACCACTACGATTGCGACGAGGATACAGCGCAGCATACGCTCGAGGCGTGGGCCGCTTGGGCAGAGCAGCGCCGTGAACTCGTCGCAATCATCGGTGCCGACCTGACGCTGCCGACCATCGCCAGGGCGATGCTCGACAGCGTCAGGAACTGGGACGCGGTCGCAGCCTTCTGCGAGGCAGTAGTCTCGCGGAAGGAGGCGGCGGAGCGCGTGCGCGAGGAGCGTCTCCTCGACGACGCGAACCGCCGCCGGCGACTGGGGCGGCGTAGGCGCGATTACCTGCGCCTGATGCCGCCCTAGCCGAGGCCGCGGGTGACTGGACCGGGGAATTAGTCCGTCACCCGCCGAGAGGCTGACCGCGCGAGGAGGGACCGACGTGCGCCCCGGGGGGGGGGGGGACGTCGCTCAAGGGGAGGGTACCTCTCAGGGGGTATTCCGTCGGGCCGGCCACTGACGACAAGTTCACGCTGCTCCAGTGGCCGGTCCAACGACGTAGGCGAGGTTCGTGGGTGGGTTACGGGTATGCGTGCTTACGCCCCTCTGGCGCCCCGGACGGAGTGGTGCGAGAAGAGCGCCGACCATAACCCACCCCAAAAAAAAAAAAAAAAAGATATTTATATATTCATTAGTATTGTAGAACATTCTTTTGTTTTAACATTCATAGTTTCCGCAGCGATTGCGATGAAAGATATTTTATGGCAAGTTTTTTCATACCTTGGTTTACATTATTGAAGTTTTAGTGGGGAATTGTATAAGAATACAACAAACAAATGACATAGATATACACTTAAACATTTATAACTACATATAACTTATTAACAGACTTTCTACCACAGATTAGATATCACAACAGAATCCCGTCTAGGCGTCTGTAACCGCTATTTATACCCGTTTTCGCCACGAAACCACTCAACCGTAACGCTAATGTTGCCAGAGCATACTCCTTGAATCGCCACCTTCCAATGGGCGATAACATCCGGCCGTCCTGTGGCTGCATCCGTCCCTGGATGCCGTGATAGTCCACTGCGCTTGCTGAGAACAAAATTATAAACCATCATCATTTTCCGCTCTTATCCAAATTACTCTGAGTCGAAGCAATATGCATTCCTCCTCCATCGTACATATTGCAAAAGTTATTGGCAGCAGTTCTACGATCAGCCACCTGCCTGACGTCAACCCTCTCTAGGAGAGTAATTGTTGACCAAACGACATCACGTGTGTTGGCCCAAGTCAACATAAGACTCGTATATTGCGTTTGAGATTTGCATGAACAAAGCGAAGGCCGATAGTATTCGTAACTAATACCACATAGCATTCGTAAATCATCATAATATACAAATAATGAAATAACACAAAATCGTAAACCATCGTTAACAATGTCTTATCTTTCAATCTTGCTAACTCTCGTAATCGCCACCTTTCGAGGGGCGACACATCCGGCCGTCCTGTGATGGCATTCGTCCCTGGATGCCATGATAGTCTGATGCGATTGCTGAGGACAAACAACGTACACAAAATTATGTCAGTATTCTGCAACTTGTGGATACTTTGTGACAAGCGTTTAAGATACGCCTTATCCAAGGCCATTATCTTTCAAATTTTGCCAAACTATTCGTTTATATCATGGAAATCGACCAAAGATGCAAACAGCCTCTTGAGCTATTCCATCGGCGGCCAGCTCAAGACCTAATCTGCCAACTTTGTTCGACTATCTGTATACATTATTGGATTACAAGCAAAACATTCGGCAATTGAACTAGTATTACTCATCAATGTGATCACAGTTTGCATTTTCCTCTAGGCGATGCCTTTGGCCAACCCTAGTTGCATCTTAGCACAACCGACAACATTAAGACAATTATTCCTTTGATACATTGTCTGACGAGGCAACCACCTACAGTTCAATTGTCCAAAGCAAGAGCATTAACCGTGAATTAAAGAAAACATTAAATCGGCTACCTTCAATAATGTATACAAACAAAGCTGTCGGAAAATGAACAAGCAAGATAGCCACTCATCAATGTGATCACAGTTTGTGTTTTCCCTAGGCGATGCCTTTGGCCAACCCTAGTTACCTTTCAACACAAACTGACAACATTAAGACAATTCTCCTTAATACATTGTCCGACGAGATAACCACTCACAGTTCATTTATCCGAGGCAAGAGCATTAGACGAATCCTGAGATTATATATACCAACACAAATTTTAGTCCATCATCCGTGTCATAACCTATAATACTCTTTTAGCTCGGCCACACCTGACTTTTAGTGACTAACACGATGTCATCAATAATAAATTACTCGTGAAGCATGGTCGTCAGATAATCTCGACAATTACTTTGACAACATTAGAAGTTCCAGGGCTGGTACATAATGCCTGTTTTATGTCGTGGGTTTGAAGACCTTTTTTCATCTCTGGGAATACATGGCCATTTTACATATACAATTAACAGTAAATACCCCAAGAATACAGTGTCATCCTATTATCGGTCAACATACTTATCACTTACAATGTTTCAATAGATCAACAGACTATTGTCATAGTATACCTTCCAATTTTTGGCATCTCTATTGCAATGCCTACTAAACAGACCGTGCACACGCAGGTACATATGCACAGTCCGTCCAGCAAGCATTGTGTAGGTACACAAACAGTTTGAGAGTGGCTTGAACTGAATGATGTTCATTAGATGAATAGTTTTGTATTATCACTACCAATAGTTTTCATAACACTTTTTTTTTTTTTTTTTTTTTTTTGGGGGGTTGGCTACGGTCGGCGCACTCCTCGCACCACTCCATCCGGGGTGACAGAGGGGCGTAAGCGCGCACACCCGTAACCCACCCGTGACGTCGCCTTCGTCGTTGGGCCGACCACCGGAGCAGAGTGACTTGACGTCAGTGGTCGGCCCGACGGAATACCCCTGAGGAGTACCCTCTCCTCGACCGACATCCCCCCCTCGGGTAGGATGTCGGTCTTTCCTCACGCGGTCGGCCTCTCGGCGGGTGACGGACTAATTCCCCGATCCAGTCACCCGCGGCCTCGGCTAGGGCGGCATCAGGCGCAGGTAATCGCGCCTGCGCCGCCCCAGTCGCCGGCGGCGGCTCGCGCCGTCGAGGAGACGCTCCTCGCGCACGCGCTCCGCCGCCTCCTTCCGCGAGACTACTGCCTCGCAGAAGGTTGCGACCGCGTCCCAGTTCCTGACGCTGTCGAGCATCGCCCTGGCGATGGTCGGCAGCGTCAGGTCGGCACCGATGATTGCGACGAGTTCACGACGCTGCTCTGCCCAAGCGGCACAAACCTCGAGCGTATGCTGCGCCGTGTCTTCGTCGCAATCGCAGTGGTGGCAGGACGGTGTACTCTCCCTCCTGACGACCTTGTGCAGGTATTTGGCGAAGCATCCATGCCCCGTCAAAACCTGCACCAGTCGGAAGGAGAGCACCCCGTGCCGCCGTTCCAACCACTGCATCAGCACCGGCCGGAAGGCCTCTACGGTCCGCACACCGAACCGAGGCCTCTCCAGCCGGACTGCCCAACGGGCAATGACATCTAGGCGGGCGTCAACGCGCCAGGCGGTGAGTTCCCTCAAAGAGACCACACCGCCCTCCGCGCGCACCCCCGACACCCGCCGATACAAATCGGCGAGCATTTCCGCCTCCAGGTCCCACGGGGGACTCCCGGCCAACAGGCACGCTGCCTCCGTCGCCACCGTGCGGTACCCGCGTACAGCCCTGACCGCCATGGCCCTCTGTGGTCGCCACAGAAGAGCCCTGAGTCGGACGGTCAGGGACCCCGCCCACACCGGTGCGCCGTACAGGGCCATCGACCGGACGACCCCCGTGTACAGCTGTCGGCACGTAGCGCTCGGTCCGCCCACATTCGGCATTAGCCATGAAAGGGCGGACGCCGCGCCGACGAGCCGCGGAGCGAGCCTGCGGAAATGCTCCCGAAACCACCAATGCCCGTCGAGCACCAGGCCCAAATACCTCATATGGGCCCGGATGCTGATGTCAACCGAATTGACGGTGATCGAAACGCCGATGGGAGGGCCCATGCGGGGCCCATGGAACAAGAGGGCCTCCGTCTTGTCCAGGGCCACCCTCAACCCCAGCGCCTCGATCCGCCTGACGATCTCTTCGGTGCCGAGAGTCGCCAGGCCTGCCGCCTCCTCCAGCGTCCCACCGCGGGCTGTGACGAGCGTGTCGTCGGCGTAACAGATCACGCCCATTTTTAAGGCATTTATGCAGTACCACTTTTGCATCGTGCCTTTACCGACATATACACTTTGTCCATAAACTAATCTCAGCATTTTTACCATAATCGTACAATGGATGGATCTCACCACATGATGGACGGTCGCACCTATCCACTTCAGATCGATCAACTTTGTGTCACAGTAGCCTTCTGCAGCCACAGCGGTATCATACGCAGATACATGGTTCATCCGACTGCACTTTTGACATATTGAAACTTATTCGGTTTGGTTAATACACCATTATTTTACCTTTCACTAATAGATTTGTATCACATTAAGATGAGCTATGTTCAATGCGTTGTCATTATCTTAGTATATAGGTATGTATACCGTGAGAAAACATACGCTTCTAACTTTGTTTACATGCGAGGGTAGCATAAGAATTCCTAAATTGCAGAACAGTTATTTTATATATGCATTCATTATCATTTCCTAGTTATGATACTCAACAAAACTCGTGTCATTTTTGTATACAAAGGAACATATGGCCCGGTCTTCACTAAACGTTACAATCCATCGCTAATTTTACAATATAACCTGCTCACGATTACAATTGTTAGTGGTACGCGCTACCTATGGTTTCAGATTATCCCTTTACATACAACATTCCAAAATAAATCATATATTTTAATATACAATCATCACACTTACATATTTTACAATACAATTATCACCTTTACGTATTTTATATATACATACAGTGAATAAATACCGGGACATCCAAAATCACTTTACAATATTTAGCAAATATTTTTTTTTTACGTTACCCGCATACATGTATCCTTGCAGAATGGAGCACAGTGGATTTTGTGTGGGCAGTGATTCAGAGCACTTCTGATATAAGAATACAACAAACAAATGACATAGATATACACTTAAACATTTATAACTACATATAACTTATTAACAGACTTTCTACCACAGATTAGATATCACAACAGAATCCCGTCTACGCGTCTGTAACCGCTATTTATACCCGTTTTCGCCACGAAACCACTCAACCGTAACGCTAATGTTGCCAGAGCATACTCCTTGAATCGCCACCTTCCAATGGGCGATAACAATTGTATTTTTTGTAATAAAATATATATCCTATGCCACTCACAAATAACGTGGTTTTCTATTGGTAAAAGAATTTTCAAAATCGGTTGGGTAGATCCAGAGATTACCCCCTACAACGTCACAAACTCACAAACTTTACCTCTTTATAATATTAATATAGAAGTAGGTATATTCGTAATGAAAGTAATCAACTTGACGTCGTTGTTGATGAGCGCAGCAGTGTGCTCGGGGCCAAGATACTATAAATTAGAAAGCTCGGGGTTTTATATCGAGTTTTCCTTCTCGCGGAGTGATCTATCTGCTCGCATCCCTTAGCCGTCTCTTGCGATCGCCCACGGGTAAGGGAGAGAGTGGTTAACTGTATTCTTACGTCATCACCACACGCATTACAGTGGATTTTATAAAAATTAGTAGAGGAAAGGAAGGTAATATGGAATATGCAGTTAATATGGGATACTGAGATTTTATAAAAACTAGTAGTGCCATCTATGCCGCGATGTTGTGAATTGAAGCGTCAAATGAACCTATTAATCTGTGCAAATGACAGTAATCCGCCATATTGTTCTTTTCTTTTTGAGACACGATCAACTAGAAGGCTCTACGACAAATTTTTTTTGTTACGTTTTAATTTTTGTGTTATCATAACGTATAATTATTTTATTTTTTATAACTGGTATTCAAACAATGCTTAGGGTACTAAAGTTTAAGGATGTGTATTGATTTTCTTCGTATTTTGAAACCCCTAAATCAAAAATTATTTTTTTGCGTATGCTGCCTTGTTGCTAATATGGAATACTGTTAGTGCATATAATATGGTATAGTATTCCATATTATATGAATTATATGAGCCATGACATATAAGGCTCATATAAGCCTTGAATTGTCGCAGTTCAAAAAATCTGCAGATTTTAAAAGCGATTTAAAAAGCACAATAGCTATAAGTCAAGTGAAAGGGAAAGAAAAAGTGCAGAAACAGAGCAAAGGCAAGGGTAAATCGTCAAAAAGAGATCAAAGGAAGTTTACTCAGTTAGCGACTCTTCAGATAATAGTTTAAATGAAAATTTTAATATTCATGACGAGGATGACGACCTCTTATCATATGACGAGAATATAAGCGGGGTACCGCCTCAAAATGGTTCAGAATGCTTTTTTGCAATAGAAAGTATAGCCAAGATGATAAAGGAGAAGAATGGGTTCAGTGCCTTATTTGCCAATTGTGGATGCATTGTGACTGCGCGGGCTATGAATTTGGTAACTACGTTTGTGATTATTGCAAATAATTTACATTTTTAAATTCTGATCTTTTTTTTATATCGTCGACTAATATGATTTATAATTAGTTTGATTTTTACTTATTCATATAAGTAATAAAATATTCAAAAATCAACATAGATTTTTGAATATTTTATTAATTCTAAGATTGCCATACAAAATACTGTGATTAATAAAATTACTATTATAAAAAGGATTTTGTTTGAGTTAATAAAATAACTGTTAAAAGTGTGTACGATTTTGGTGCAGATAATATGGAATACCATATTCCATATTATCTGCACTTTGGGTCGGTTGTCATTTTACAACATTTTTGATTTATGGTTGTTTTTTGTCAAGAAAATATTGTTATATTATTTTTGTAATGATTATTATTAAAGCTAATTAATGTTCCAACAAATTAGTGTGTGTATTTCAATTTTAACTCTGAGGAATATTTTTTTATACTCAAAAAAGAAAATGGTATTCCATATTACCTTCCTTTCCTCTAATAAAATTTCTTTGATTGTGAACTGAATCGTGTGATGAACGTTCAACTTTGGCTGAAATTTCGCTCACTCGATCCAGTGCATTTACAATCCAGTGTCCATTCAAACGGTACTCGCATTCAATTCAGTGTGTTTACAATCTCGTGATTACTAATACAAATTTTATTTCTGCTTTTTATAAAACTTTTTTTTATATGCAACTCATACATGTTTTTATATAGCGTGTTGCCCTTTAGAGAATGTTTACTGTTGTACCAGTAGCTACTTACAGCAGTTCGGTGTTGTCAGGTATGCGAGTGTTGTCATTGGAAGCAATACAATATTGTAGTAGTATCTGTAACGTATGCACTTACTTAGCAATATTTTCAATTCAGCGAGCGCCGGCGGCACCTTCGTATTGTATTACCTGCATAGGCAATGGGATACGATCGGCAACGGTGAGCGATGGGTATTTCATATTGATAAGCAATGGGATACGATCAGCAACGGTGAGCGATGGGTATTTCATATTGATAGGCAATGGGATACGATCGGCAACGGTGAGCGATGGGTATTTAATATTGATAGGCAATAGGATACGATCGGCAACGGTGAGCGATGGGTATTTCATATTGATAGGCAATGGGATACGATCGGCAACGGTGAGCAATGGGTATTTCATATTGATAGGCAATGGGATACGATCGGCAAGGGTGAGCGATGGGTATTTCATATTGATAGGCAATGGGATACGATCGGCAACGGTGAGCGATGGGTATTTAATATTGATAAGCAATGGGATACGATCGGCAACGGTGAGCGATGGGTATTTCATATTGATAGGCAATGGGATACGATCGGCAACGGTGAGCGATGGGTATTTAATATTGATAGGCAATGGGATACGATCGGCAACGGTGAGCGATGGGTATTTCATATTGATAGGCAATGGGATACGATCGGCAACGGTGAGCGATGGGTATTTCATATTGATAGGCAATGGGATACGATCGGCAACGGTGAGCGATGGGTATTTAATATTGATAAGCAATGGGATACGGTCGGCAACGGTGAGCGATGGGTATTTCATATTGATAGGCAATGGGATACGATCGGCAACGGTGAGCGATGGGTATTTCATATTGATAGGCAATGGGATACGATCGGCAAGGGTGAGCGATGGGTATTTCATATTGATAGGCAATGGGATACGATCGGCAACGGTGAGCGATGGGTATTTAATATTGATAAGCAATGGGATACGATCGGCAACGGTGAGCGATGGGTATTTCATATTGATAGGCCATGGGATACGATCGGCAACGGTGAGCGATGGGTATTTCATATTGATAGGCAATGGGATGCGATCGGCAACGGTGAGCGATGGGTATTTAATATTGATAAGCAATGGGATACGATCGGCAACGGTGAGCGATGGGTATTTCATATTGATAGGCCATGGGATACGATCGGCAACGGTGAGCGATGGGTATTTCATATTGATAGGCAATGGGATGCGATCGGCAACGGTGAGCGATGGGTATTTCATATTGATAGGCAATGGGATGCGATCGGCAACGGTGAGCGATGGGTATTTCATATTGATAGGCAATGGGATGCGATCGGCAACGGTGAGCGATGGGTACTATCGATAAATATATTAATAGTTATTGTGGACAACAGTAATACTTCAGAACTTGAATGAAGTCGAAGGCTTCAGTTAATTATTTATTTTCATTGTCTCACTCAGCATCATCCAATGGCGTCTAGGTGTAACGAAATAATACAAAATGAAACTTATAAATGTATTTATTTGTGTCCTTATACCTACCTACTTACATACATATATTACTTTACTTAAGTCTATATTCGTACAAAAGCACCACAGAGTCATGTGCCTCCCACTATCGCCGCACTACAGCAGCACGATGCGGCCGCCGCGGTAGGCGGTGCGCGGCCGCAGCGGGGCCGCCTCGACGCCGCCCGCCCCGGGACCGCCGGCGCCGGCGCTGCACAGAGAGCGGACCGGTGAGGGCCGGTAGTGTATGGTCACCACGTACGTGACGCGCCGCGCGCTGCGGACCAACAGTCACACCATACGCGACCATAGCCATATCTATTAGTCGCCCCCCCACCAGCGGCAAGCTCACGATACACGTGGATGTTGTTAACTATGTCATATGTATAACATCCACGTAAGAAAAAAAAAGGATTTATGTCCTATAGACCAACCCAGCGAGAGTACGTCACTGTCCCTCCCGCGGTGCAAGAGACTCGACCCGACAACAAGCTGGGATGATAATGACAACGGTGATGAATAAATGTCAATAATAACTTTAAACGCGCCGCCCGCGCCCTCACGTCACCCCCGGGGGGGACGGGCGGCGTGTGTCCACATCATAGCGTGGCAAAACAACATATATGATCACTTGTAAGTGGCAAAACGTTGATACCGGACTGGTCACACCGGTGAGGCACATGGATGGAGTGGCATGTTCGCTATCGGTAGATCACCGCCGCCCTGTCGACAGGTGAGTGTCGGTAGGGTTGTGCACGACGCCGGCGAGGTCACACGCATCCTCCATAATACTCGTAAGCCGGCGCGAGAGGAACACAACGACACTCACCTAGGTTTATCGGCGCGGCGGGCGCGGCGGCGCGCTGAGTGCGCAGCCCAGAGCGCCAACACCACGGCGAGCGCCTGCAGCAGTGCCAACACGGCGGCGGCGCCCACCGCCGCCTGCATGTTGCGCGGCGCATCCTCCTGCGCCTCGTGCAACAGGTCGTTGACGCGCTGCGGCAGCGCGTACCAGCGGCTCAGGTACTCGAGCAGGGGCTGCAGGTCGCGCGTGAGCAGCAGTCCCTCCTGGAGCTGCACGCCGGCCGGCCCGTTCAGCCACACCTGCACACGTTGCGCCATCCACGCGCTGAACGCTGCTTCGAGCACCGCCAGCATCGACACCAGCCCTGCATACTGACGCCACCGATGTAAGCGATTATGTGGTGTGGATTAAATGGGGAGTGCAGCCCCGTTGGGACAGCGAGCGACCCACGTCCATGACAGATGAGCGTCGGCAGGCGAATTAGCTGTACGGGTGGCCTTAGCTGGTGGGTAACGTCCGCTAATGGCCTCTGACGACACCCGCGCGGAGACGTCGTGAACAGTGATGTCGGTATATCGCAACGTTCAGCTCTCGCCAACATGTGGAGTCGTTACGGTACGTCGACTGCGCGTGGGTCGCGCTTGCAACACCTCAGAACAGAGTTGGAGCCGATATACTCTCTGGGAGAGTATCGGGGGGCGGGACGAGTCCGTCGTGGGCCGCCCACGTCTCCATTCGTTCGTCGAAGGGCTCTAAGAGTAAGCGGTACAAGGTGCGCTGTACTCACGAGGTAGAGCAGTGCTGGCGCGAAGGAGCGCGCGTGCGGGGCGAGGGCCGCCAGCTGAGGCAGCAGCACCAGTGCGAAGCCGGCGGCGGTGAGAGCGGCGGCGGCGGCGCGGTACTCGAGCGGCAGCGCCTCGCGCAGTGGCACGTACGCGCTCGGGTCCCACTTGAGCCGCGCGGCCATCACCAGCGCCGCGCCACCGAACACCTGCCACAAACATTCAAACTTAGCACCGTGCGGGGTGCTCTGTAAATGACCAGCAAACAGTGTACACACTATCGATGACAGACTCCGATGTACCAAGTTGCACAGAACTGTTCGGAAACGAAACGATCGTATGATATAGAATTATAGATATATGTCGGTCGGCGGCCGGATACGTCGATGCCGACGACGGAGACGACGTCGCCCGTCGAGGTACAATACTGATTCTTATCTATTGGTAATCACACACACAGGTGAGTCATGTATAACGTTGTATGTGTGAGTGTGTGACACACACCCGTACACACACCACATGTATCACCGCGTGTACGAGCTCCGTGTCTGAGCACCGAGTCGAGGATGTATCACGAGAACGTCATATCTCTGTCATTCAGAATGTACGAGATCGGTACGAGGATGCAGTTTGTCGGCGCACCTATTTAATGTTATCGGTGAACATATTGTGAAGATAGCTGATGATACACGACAGAAGGCGGATCGGGTCAATGGTGACCCTTATCTATTCAATCTGTTTATTTACTTGTGAAACGGCGAGTTTTAAGGGAATTTTATCAAAGAGCAAACTTGTTGCGAGCACAACGCACTCGACACATGGCAGGGCGTCGGCGTACAGTACAGTAGGGGCATGTGCGATGTGCTGGGGGCTCGGCCACCTACACCGACAATACCAACACAGAGGTCCGTGGCGGTCGCGCGCGCACTCACCGCCAGCAGCAGGTTGACGTGGTGCAGCAGCGCCGCCGCGCGCGCCATGCCGCCGCGCGCCTGCGGCCCGTCCACCGCACGCCCTTGCTACACGAAAACTTTGTACTTTTGTATACACAAGTGTTTTACGTTCCTGCAGCCGCAAACAGCTCCTCACCGCCGAAGGGTACGTAATCTCTTCGAATGCGGCTCGATCACAAACAGGTCGCGGGTGCCACGAGCGAGCGAGCGGCCCGTGCGGCGGAGACTCGCGGCGTGCGGACGGAACGCGCGCGTTATCTTATCTACGCTATCGGCGGCCGCGCCCCGCACCCCGCAACGCGCCCGTACACCAGGGTCGATGATGACTCCCGTGCCTCGTTCTCAAACTGCGGCAGTTCACTTATTGTCTCCCAATGTCCTCCCAAATCTCCAAATTAAATACTCCTCTTCCATTTCCTCATTCATATTTATACTTTATCTATAACTAATATTACTATCAATTATTTGTGTGATAACGAGATCGAGAATGAACTGTGTTACACCCCACCACTCCACCACTGCACGCCCCGAATGTCATATGAAAGGACACGGTGCGCGGTGACGTAAACAGATAACATCAGTGCGAGTGAACGCAAACAGCGCGCGGACCCGCCGCTTGCGTTGTAAACGGCACTCGTACCTGACTGTGGAAGGTATATCCACAAATCGAGGAAAAACACAACAATATTGAAAGGATCGGATTAGAGTGACCAGATCCGCAACACATATTTTACAACTAGCTTTTGCCCGCGACTTCATCCACGCAGTCATCTCTGACAGAGTTAAATAGAAAAAGCAATGCAAGGTGTTGCAGGTTTGTCGCTAGGACGATAATCAACAGCGTCAGAAACTGGGATGAGGTCGCCGCTTTCTGCGAGTTAGTTGTCTAACGGAATTGGGCAATAGGGTGGGGCCGAGAGAAAATACTCTAGGTTGACACACTCTGCCGTCGGTGCTTTGGGCGGTGCAAACGTAAGTACCTGTATTGAAGTTCACTGCATGAGGGCTTCGACTCGAGATCATACCCGGTCGTGGTGGCCCGCCCGCATAACGTAGATGTACGTGTAGCGCGCGCTATGGGGTCACGCGTCTATATACCACATACCGTGTGCCTATATACCATAGCCAGTCACTAAAGGAAAATGTTCAAAGTTCTATCCATTCTACAAATTATATTGCCTTTAATATACTATTTACGGTATGACCTTGGGATAAAAATGTAATTATCGCCACCCTTTATTTGACTGTTTTGTTTCACCAGCAGAGTTGCGACCTCGTTAGATATTATTTATTATTTGAGTTATAGAGTGAACATTTTTGAAGTTAAACTTAACCTGTATCTTAAACCATTAGGGAAGAACCTATTGTCGTCTACTATGTGTATCGTGTGAGCTCTCACGACGGCACTGGTCGCCACAACGGCACTGGTGCGGGGTTGATGGAGAGGGAGAGAGAAACACGTGTTTATTTATTTTTACCGAAGAATATTTGTACGTGATTTGAAAAGAATCGATAAAGAAATTCTTCCCATACACACTTTGCCACTTTTTTACACCCCTTAGGGGTGGAATTCATAAAATCCTTTCATATTGAATCTCTATGTCATAAAAAGAAACGTGCGTTAAAATTTAATGTTTCTAGCTTTAATAGTTTCGGTTTGGCGGTAATGAGTCGTTCAACCCGCTTCACAGGCCTAATTTACACAACCAGAGGGTGAAAATTCACAAATGCTGGATATTACCATAGAATATTTGATTCGACTCGTAATTTGAATCGATAGTTTTTTTTCTCCCCATACAAACTTTGCCACTCTGTTCCACTCCCTTAGGGGTGCAATTTCGTAAAATCCTTTCTTAGTAAATCTGTACGTCATAGAAAGAAACCACTGTCAAAATTTCAAGTTGCCAGCTTCAGTAATATCGGCTTGGCGCTAATGACTTAATGAGTCGTCCAACCCGCTTCGCAGGCCTAATTTACACCCCCAGAGGGTGAAAATTAACAAATGCTGTAACACGTGTTTATTTATTTTTACTGAAGAATATTTGTACATAATTTGAAAAGAATCGATAAAGATTTTTTTCACCGAGCATTTTTTAAATTGAAACATGAAATTAAGGGTGTAGATTGTTGGCCTGAGATCTCGATTTCGAGCGACCGCAGCGCCAAAGTTTAATGTAACATCCGACGGGGCGGATGAATGACCTAGAGAGCGCGATTTTCAAAATGTTTTGCTACAAACGTTCCACGTTGAGAAATTGTTATTGAACTTGAATATTTACAGCATAACAATAACGTTGAATTTTTGGAAACTAGCTGTTGATTCTTTTTAATAGATTAATAAGAGTAGTTGAGACACAATTTTTATGTTTTTCTATCATTACATTACATAGTATAAAACAAAGTCGCTATCCGCCGTCTGTCTGTCCCTATGCATGCTTAGATCTTTAAAACTACGCAACGGATTTTGATGCAGTTTTTTTTAATAAATAGAATGATTCTTAAGGAAGGTTTATATGTATAATACATGCATAATATAGTAGAGAAACGCTGATTAATTTAGAGGTTTCTAATGTGATGTCGTAAATAAGCACGTTTTTTTGCGCTTATATTGCAAACGTTGGCTGAACCCTACGAGATAGACCAAAATAATGTACTACAGTATTATCCATCTTAAAAAATTCAACAAAAAAGTCCACGATGGCATATGTCTATCTCTTAGGGATAACCCACCATAACCATTTTTTATCCTCTACTAAAAAATGATTATTTACTAAGTGATTTTATACAACAATACAGCATTAATCCTTATCCAATTAAGTACCTTAAATAAATTGTGCATTTATTATAGATCAATATGCTTTTTATAGTATGTAATTTAAGTGAATATTGCCGAAGATAGCGAAGATAGCGAGGGCGGGTTACTAGTTTATAATATAATATACAATCAAGAGCAGGTCCGGACTGACATTTTTGTATTCTACTTACCTAAAATTCCAACTATGTATTTATTTGTAATTTCACTACCAAAATTTATTCTAATTCGTAAAATATTCAATAAAATAATTGCAAATTCAGTAGGAAGTGTGTTTATCTCTACGCAAGGAAATGTGCCTATTGCGTAAACTCAAATACTTACTTTTTGTTTACGATCACCTCGTCGATATCTAAAAAAAATCCTAGGGTTTTAAAAAAAATGTCAATAAATGAAACACAAGTATAAAAATGATTTATTTACTACACAATAACAAATATGAGTCGCCATTACTCGCTATCTCAAAAGCGTGCTAGGGTTGTACAAAAATTAGTAAATAATTCATTTATTTACTAATTTTAACAGAAGTTTGTAAATTATTAATATACTAATTAAAAGTATGTAATTAAACAATAACGAAATATGAGTTCAAAATTCTAATGTTTTTTCATTCGATTACGGATCAAGTTCTGATTTCTGCTAATTTGATGATAAAATCAATGGCTATCACAAAACCTATCAGAATGAAAACGTTACCAGCTGCCCGATTCACGTAAGTAATAAAAACCGTAGCGCAGTGACGTCACTTCGTTTTTTGCAAATTTAGCCCTTTTAACCGACTTAAAAAAAGGAGAATTCTCAATTCGCTGTATTTTTGAACCAATTTTTATGATTCTTTACACCAGGTAACTCAGAAATTGTATAGTAATTGAGCTATTGGAAGATTTATGACAATCCAAGACTAGATAAGTAAGTGCGTTTAAAACAGAAAACCAAAAGGCGATTTCTAAGTTCCTAAGTTAAAACGACTTTTGGACTGGCGTGTTTACGTGAATCGACTAGCTGGGTAGTTAAGTTACCTGTATCTTTCAAAATCATTAGGCGTTCTTCTCTTTCATAACACGTAAAGCTCTTTCTTTCCTCTCTTTCATAGCCTCTATGATACTGGGCGCGTCACGAATGGGCATGCTTCGTGACTGCCGAGGATCAACTAATTCTGGAAGTAGGCAATCGTAATAAAACCTAACTAATTTCATCTCCATTTTCTCCTCCCAAAATTTGTCGTCCTTTTCTATAATATAAACTTTCATAGGTACAGTAGCACCAAACCAGATGCCAAGCATGCAAACGTTTCTTTTAGTAATATGTACCTGTCCCTGAATTTGGAAATACCAGTTATGATTTTTATTTTTGACATAACCCTTGGAAGCCTTGTCCTTAACCCAAAAGGTATGTTTGGCCATTGCTTCATCAAGAGTCATGCCAACTAAAGAATGTGGGCACTTAATTTCAATTAAACCGTTTGCATAAATGCCATCTGGTGTAGTACCAAGAAATTCATATTGATCGTCGACGAACAAACCGCAACCTTGTATACTAATATTCTCTTGAATTTCTAACTGTTTAATTGCGGTTTCTTCGTTTTCGATACCGTACCGTACAGCAGGCAAACTGGAGATATTACTACCATAAACGATTTTACGAACAAGAACAGCACAACTTGTGCTCTCTCGTTTTTTACAAACTTCCCCGAACGATGATGAGGTTAGTAATTTTCTCCTTGTACTCATCCACTCAGAACTACTTCTTTGCAAATGGGTCGACCTTTCAAGCTCCTCTCTTTCAGCACAAGACAACTTTAAATCGGCTAAAAAAGATGACTTGGCTTTCTCATATAATTCTGGACTCAGATCAGGTTTTTCGCAGTTTGGTCCATAGTGAGCGTCTTTCGATACAGCGCTGTGGCTCTTTTTCAATCTTAATTTAGGTTTAGCAATTAAACGGATTCTACGATTACAATTTTCCACTTTCGCGATCAAAGGATTAGGACTAGATTTAAATATTACTTCATGAGTTTTACTATGAATCGATCCTGTATTAAAAGACACAACAGCAGCTGCGCATCGGCCCGCATAAGAACCACGGGAAGAATAATTTACACGCTTACCCCCTACTAATTTGGCAATCACTGCGTTAAAACTTTCAACTATATTACTTGTACAATTATGAATTAAACTTCTAGAATGATATGACAGTCTTTTACTTAAAATGTGTACCGCGTCCATTAATCCGCATCCAACAATTGCTGGAAGCAACCCAACAGGTTCTATTCGACGAGTATCAGGTCTACAGAAATACTCCTTGCAATATTGGTGATTACCAAATACGTGTTGTGGACCATTTAGGATATCTTCACTAAGATTTTTTATTTTTTCTTCGAGTGACTGATTTTGATCGCCCCAATATTTAATAGCGCATTTTATACCCGTTCTTAAACGCAAATACCTTTCTTTTAGGAATTTCCGCAATTCGCAAGGATACTTAGTGTCTTTCGACAGTTTCTCCAAGCTATTGCAGTAGTTTCGTAAAAGATGATTTTTGCATTCAATTTTCTCTACTGTTAAATTACCGTACGGTCGCGAATCTAATATTTTTTTATAAGTACTGGAATCGCCGTCTGCTACAAATTTATTATAAATTACACCGTGATCAACAATGGAACGTTTAAACCCCTCAACTATTATGGTCGATTCCATACCGGTAGATGATCCCGAATAATTCTTGAAACAACGGTGTTCCGAGGGCTGACTGTCGTTCTTTGCGGCTCGTGCACAAACTACGCAGTATTTATTTTTAACTCCAAAAAACAATACTTTATTAGTTTTAATGCCAATTATCGCAGCTGCGCCGGACAAGGCGGAAAAATTCTTACCATAAGATCTCTTGCTCCAACAACCGTCAAAAGCAACAGATATTAATGGTGTACCATTTTTATCAACACTATCTATAGACACTGCGTACTCCGCTTCTTCCTTGACAGCTTCTGCCATGGAATGTGCTGCTGTCTTTTCCCACCAATCGCAAACCGTATTATTAATTTCATTGTATAATGAAGGTGACATGATTGGTAGGGCTACTGCGGCAGTTAATGTTTTTAACTGATAGTAGCTCCCATCAGATGATATGATACCAGATACAATTTGATGATTCACTTCCATTCTATCTTCTTTCTTTTCAATCAAACACACAGTAAATTTCATACTACACATACTACATTTCATGATGAGTTTTGAGTCCAGACCAACTTTTACTTCACCTATTATACTGAGGTAACTTAACTTACAATCCATTGGACCGTGGTCCCCTATGGCCTGAAGAGCTTTAAAAAAAAAAGAAACGTCTACAACTCTACGCCCAACTTCCATTTCATCCACCTTTCCCTCTTGGTCGTTTTCAATAACTAGTTCCTGTAAAGAAAGATAATGGCTTGATTTTTTTTATAAAAAATAATTAAAAATTTAAAAAAATGCAAAAGAATTAATACAATATTAGGTTCCTGATGAATAGAAATTATAATTTCTTTACGCATTAGGTATTGTTTTTTTTATGACGTCACCTATTTGAACGTAAATTTTCTTTTGAGAAAGTAATTGAGAAGTATTTCGGTACTAAGGTGTTTGTCTCTCGATGAAAATAATAAATATTGCAAGAAAAACTCTATAGGTAGGTATTGAGATTTTGTCTTCGCCCATCACTAACTAAGTAGTTTGTTTATTTATGTAACAAGTCTACAAGAATTACGTATAACAACTTACCTCTATACAGCGCGTAGCATTGTTGCTCAGAGTCTCGGCCCCAAGGTTTTCTTTATTTTCAATACTGGAAATATTATTCATCAATATTATCCACTTTTTATTTATTTTGTACAACCCTAAGCCAGACGCTAGGCGCCTCGCGTCTGTTTGGCAGTATAGGTATAGGTATGTTGACAAAGTTGCGCTGTCGCCTACCTACTTCCACAATTTGATATTTAGACAATACTAGCCGACCCGGCGAACTCCGTATCGCCTTTGTTTTTTTAAAAAATCCTATTATTTTGATATTACATACAGATACTTCAATTTTATTTATCAGTATAGATATAGATAATACAAACCAATATTTACATGTTATTGTAGGTATATGTCTGAATCGGGCGATCTAAATCATATGACATATTGTATTAGCTTTGTAATGTACCCTGTTCAAATGCGTTAATAAATAAGTAGGGAGGAACTTACATTTTATTCCGAGATCTTTTGGCTTTCATATTTTTATAATGCGTACAAAACTTTCTTTTCCCTGGCATGACACTCAAATTCAATCAGTCCTGCGAAAAAAATAGCCTATGTTACTCAGTGATAATGTAGCTTTCGAATGAATCGGTCCAGTACTTTTTGAGTTTATTCGTTACATACAAAAATCCAAATCTTTCCTCTTTATAATACCTATTAGTGTAGATATTGTATTTTTTAGGATTTATATCTAGTTCCATCATGGTTTTCTTTCAGACATTCATTATATCGATACTTTCTACTAACTGAAAATAAATTAATTATAAAAATGTTATACTTACAGTTTTTTACAAAAAACACAAATTCACAATACGTAATTCTGCTGTCTGCAGCCGACAAGCGTGGTGTCGCGTTCACTTACAGAAAGGAACTGCCGTTAGTGACCGCCGAGATTGCACGAATGAAACGAACGCTTTATCCCATACATTTGTGTATGAAAAATTTACCTTAAAATATATCTAGATTTTAGGGCTTTAAAAGAGGAAGTCTTTGTTTGTAAAGGTATAAAAAGAAATATAAGTAAGCTATACTTATTGGTTTCTTCAGTGTTCAAAAAGTGTTTCTTTTTATCAATTTGTGTTGATTTATGGGGTTAAATCTGAAAAATACGAAGTCATGTTTTTGCATTTTTACTCAATTTTGTGCGTTTGTTGACGTTTATTATGTAACAACTATTAGGTTTAAGAGTTTAATATAAGCATGAACATACTTATTGGTCTTTGATTGTAATACACTAGTCACAAAAATTAAGGGATATAAAAAAAATTCCAAATTTTTGGGTTATTTTTAACGAGCTGTAACTCCGAAGAAAATGGTCGTACAGAAAAAATAAAAAAAGTAAATTGTAGCTCCAAGTGTCTAGTTTTCAGATATGACTATAAAAAAATTTTGTCATGTCCAGGTCTTGAGAAATCCTAAGAAAACAACCAAAAAAAAAATTTTTCAAATATATTCTCGTCTAAAAAAAGGTCCACGGGCTTCAAAAAATTTTTTTTGATTGTTTCGTTCAAAAACTCTTTTAGACAATTTAATACTCTTTAATTTGACGTATTCAAAAAGCTTGTACAACGATTTGTCGCGGAGTTATCGTCAATCAAAGCAAAAAAGATCTTTTTAACTTTGATAATCAATATCTCTTGAAATAATGACTGATCTTTTTTTTTTAAACTTCTTAAACAGTTAATCTTTTTGATCAAAAACATAAAGGTTTTAGAGAGAAAAAAATTTTTCCATTGAAAAAATTAATAAAAATCACAAAATTGCTCATAATGGTGATTTTTGCAAAAACAAAGAATTTGAAGCTTCGGGGCACAATGAAAAAAAAATCGCAGCGCTTTGAATTTTTGAGGGATTTTAGGGGACACTTTGAGGTTAAAAAATTACCGACGATATCTTTCGTTCATCCATTTTATCCAAAGTTATACCAAGTTATCCAAATATCCTTAATTATGCGAATTTTTGTCTTTTTTTCAGTCCGAGTTTGCAATTCAAAAATTTTTTTTTTCTAAAAGATGTTTCCATTTTCTTATAGAGAATATTGTGCAGTTTTCAAAACCTTCCTTCAATTTTCTATACAATCGTTATTTCCGGAGTTATTGATTATCAAAGTTAAAAAGATCTTTTTTGCTTTGATGGACGATAACTCCGCGGCAAATCATTGTACCTACAGGCTTTTTGAATACGTCAAATTAAAGAGTATTAAATTCTCTAAAAGAGCTTTTGAACGAAACACTCAAAAAAATTTTTTTGAAGCCCGTGGACCTTTTTTTAGACGAAAAAAAAATTTGAAAAATTTTTTTTAGGTTGTTTTTTTAGAATTTCTCCAGACCTGGACATGATAAAAAAAAATTATAGTCATATCTGAAAACTAGACACTTAGAGCTACAATTTGCTTTTTTTATTTTTTCTGTACAACTATTTTCCTCGGAGTTACAGCTCGTTGAAAATCACCCAAAAATTTGGATTTTTTTTATATCCTTTAATTTTTGTGACTAGTATATATACAAATTATCATTGATATCAATCATATGTAAATAGGTTAAATATGAAAAATCGTAACACTCTTTTCGGTGATTTTCACGATCTACACCCTTAAGCCTAAATGTTAAGTGAAGCTTACCACAATATATTAGCGAAAACCGCGTCTAAATCGGATAAGCCATTTCTGAGATGAGCGTGCACAAACGCACAGACAAACAGATAAACAGACAAAAATTTTAACAATCATTGTTTTGGGTTCTCTTGTGTTGATAAAGGTCCCAGTAATATTTTTTCTCATATATTTTCCATGTACAGACAGCGATCTGTTACATTTTTCTCATATATCTTCCATGTACGGACAGCGATACGTTACATTTTTCTCATATATCTTCCATGTACGGACAGCGATACGTTACATTTTTCTCATATATCTTCCATGTACGGACAGCGATACGTTACATTTTTCTCATATATCTTCCATGTACGGACAGCGATACGTTACATTTTTCTCATATATCTTCCATGTACGGACAGCGATACGTTACATTTTTCTCATATATCTTCCATGTACGGACAGCGATACGTTACATTTTTCTCATATATCTTCCATGTACGGACAGCGATACGTTACATTTTTCTCATATATCTTCCATGTACGGACAGCGATACGTTACATTTTTCTCATATATCTTCCATGTACGGACAGCGATACGTTACATTTTTCTCATATATCTTCCATGTACGGACAGCGATACGTTACATTTTTCTCATATATCTTCCATGTACAGACAGCGATCCGTTACATTTCTATTATATGTATAGATTACACCTACGTTCAGCTGTGGACGGCAATAGGCTGATATTTTTTTTTAAAAGTCTAGCACTAAAGAAATAATAACTTTTGTATCGCGGGGGACTTAACATGCAATTAACGCAGACAAATTACACCCAGACACAGAATAACACTTTGTGGGTCGCACAAAAACGTGGGAATCGAACCCATGGCACTGACACGGAAGGTCGGTATTTTAACCACTACGCCATCTGTGAAGTCAAATGATGATGATGATTTTATATTTGACTAGTTTTAAAATAAAATATTAGTTTGTTATGAAACATAGAACCTCCTCCTTTTTGAAGTCGATTAAAAACTTATTGATGACGAGTCTACCGCAACACATTTTTTTTATTGAAAATGTTGAGGTTATAAAACGTATGACTCGCATGACGGACGTTTTTAGTTTTTTGAATGAATTTTACAGAGACCAGTATTTTGCTGTCATAAGGAACACAATAATCATAAAAATATAGTAATTCATGTTACCTGTAAGACAGAGGGATGTTTTCGTTTTATGTGCTTTTTTTAAATTTGTAGTATAAATACAATTTTTTAACCGACTTCAAAAAGGAGGAGGTTCTATGTTTCATTATATGTATTTTTTTTTTATGTATGTTCAGCGATATTTTTGTCTATGGTGGGCCGATTTTCAAAATTCTTTTTTCTTTCTAAAGGGTATACTCCAGAGGTGGTCCCATTGTCACCAAGTCATGATCTGATGATGGGAAGTCATGGAAATCGAGGGCAACCCTCAAATTTTATATGCACATATTACGTGTCTCATGTATTTTCAAAAGCTCTTCAAATATTTGCATCTGACAGTGATAAACTCATTTAGGTGAGCTGATGATGGAAGGTACATCTCCTTAACGGTTAGGAGTTGGAGGATAATTCTTTCAATATCATACGCACGCATAGACCTTTAGCTGTATTCTTTCAAGTTAACTCCCGAGGTAGTCCCATTGTCACCAAATCATGATCTGATGATGGGAATTCTTGGAAATAAAGGGCAAACCTTAAATTTTATTGGCACATATTACACGTCTCATGTATATTTCAAAGCTATTCAAATATTTGCATCTGGCAGTGATCATTTCATTTAGGTGAGCTGGTGATGGAAGGTACATCTCCTGAACGGTTAGGAGTTGCAGGATAATTCTTTTAATATCATATGCACGCATAGACCTTTAACTGTATTCTTTCAAGTTAACTCCCGAGGTTGCCCCATTGTCACCAAATCATGATCTGATGATGGAAATTCCTGGAAATAGAGGGCAACCCTCAAATTTTATAGGCACATATTACGTGTCTCATATATTTTCAAAAGCTCTTCAAATATTTGCATCTGGCAGTGATAAACTCATTTAGATGAGCTGGTGATGGAAGGTACATCTCCTTAGCGGTTAGGAGTTGGAGGATAATTCTTTCAATATCATATGCACGCATAGACCTTTAACTGTATTCTTTCAAGTTAATCACGTAAGCTGATAATGTAAGGTACTACTCCATAATGATTAGGAGTTAGGTAATTATTTATGTTGCCGATATATGATCTTTGTTACGAGACCCACATTTTCCTGTCATTAATCATCACTGTTCATAGACTTGTGCCTTCAGACACTGAGATATATTAGGTAAGATGATCAGATCCAGCCTTATTGGATAATTGTATCGTACCTATTTAGAACCGTCTTATTCTTTGGCTTACGCTTTCTCCTGGTATAGTCTTTTGATTTGAGTAGTTTATTAGACCCTAAGTCGCAAAAAGCTGTCCCTCTAGAGTCATTACACAACTCAGTGCAATATAAAACTGATCTTTGCCAATTTATTTTTGGCTAAATCAATGATAGCTTTGTTTAAGGCTTTGTAAAGTACCCTAGAGTTTATATACCGTAACCGCCCAACAGAGGATTAGCGGAGCATTTTCCATTCATTATCCCGTAACCTTTCGTTGCCTGATATAAGGTTGACACAGGCGCTATGGCAACTAACCCGTCACTGTCTTTCACTTTCGTGCCAATAGTGTCGTCATTAAATTTTATAATAACCAAATCAGGTAACTAGCCTGTTTCTAGTTGGTCACAACGAAGGGGAAGCCTACAAGTTTGGATATTATCCCTATTGCTCGCTTACCAAGCCCTTAATGACAGAGATATTGCATCCTACCATGACTCTGGAGCCTATGTCTAGTTTTAACAATTGCATCAAACCGTCACAATTATTTACATCACTTGGATGTTGGTAGTATCTCATACCTAAGTTGTTGCCTCACGTGACGTATCGATAGTACATATGGTGTTATACGCGAATTGATTGAAACAGTGAAATTTAAACCATTGGCAACGAGATACAGCATTTCGTTTCCATTTTTTCGAAATACATTCTTTATTCTCTACTCCTCTACTCTATTCTTCCTCGTGCCATGTGCATTTTTTTAGTCGATCAACTCATAGTGCTATATTTAATAAATAATTTAATTTATATGAACTAGTTAAAATTATTACTTAACTACAATTATTTACACTAAAAATTCAAAAATAATTAAACTTTTTATAAAAAAAATGTAAACCGACTTCAAAATAGGATCAGCCAAAAACCATACTTATTTAAAACACTAAAAACCGAAAAATAAGATGAACTATTTAATTCTTGTCTAATTCTAATTATGTATTAATTTTTATAAAATAAAATTACAGTGTATGCTAGAAATCACTCGCTACAACAAATATTTATTTCTATGTCTATGGCTGGAGGAGTTATTTTTTGGCAGCAGTATGGAAATACTTGTCGCGCTCCTGAATTATATTCATTATTTTAGCTTCTTGTTGTGTATGATTTTGTTGGTGTTTGATATGGCGTGGTGCGGGTGGGGTGCTAGGATGTAATAATTTTGGTTGCGTATTTTGTACATGTTTTTCAACAAATAACACCCAATTAATGGTAAAAGCTTGATTTACTGGCGGTCAATTAAATATGAACAGACAATTCAATATTAGGAGGATAACTTGTTGGGAAATAGTATAAAAAGTTGGCTGTATGGTGTTTCATTTCTTTTCCTGTCGGAATGTACGGACAGAGCAGCAAACTATTATTATTATTCCACATCTATTTTTTATAAGAATATTGTACCTAATCTTCACTTGATTGTCAGATTATATATTGTCATTTAGTAGAGTGATGGCTATGCCATTAACAATTCCTTCTGGCAATTTTGGCTTAGCTGTCTCTCGCGTTGAGCATTGGTGCTTTGCATTTGTCACAGTTTGGCGCCTTTTCCGCGTTTGCACCGCATGGAATAAATAAATTCATTGTTGTTTTAACTTGGTTGTTTAATTGTTCGTGATTGTTAATAGCCTTTTTTTAATACATATGTAGATAAGTATAGATTGTTAAGTAATTTTATTATATTTAAGTTTTTGTATTATATGTTACTTTAATAGATTGTTACAAGTTACCTATGTATTGTAAGTCCTCAGATGTCGTCATGTTAATATTACTGTGTTTGTTTTTTAATGTACCTACTTTGCTGACGGACGTCACAGGACGCTGCAGAATAACAGCGTTGTGGTGTCACTTTTATAGTAGATACCACAACATTAAGCTGAGCAGCCATCCTTTTCCTCATTTGCGGACGGGACGCCACTGTTATTATTTATATTAACTACTCTCGTTTTGTAAATGTATTTTATTGTTTATTAACTTTTACTTTTTAGTGCTTCTTATGTTTTATATACTTTTATTATTTACTTTACTTTAACCATCATTTTGTTTTGTGTCCTTTCCGTGAAAGAGCAATAAATTATTTTTCTTCTTTCTTCTTCCAAATCCACTAACACGATTTGAAGTCGGTGCCAAGCATAAATTAACAAAAAACAATAAGCTTAATGATATACACACAGAGTGAAAAATTAACAAAAATCTAATTATTAAAGGAAATAAGAATTAAAAGATGTATTCAGAACACTATAACGCCACAAATTTAATACCATTTGACACAACCGTCAACGACGTCTGCCCGTATGGATCAAATCGCGTAACCACTTGCGCGTTCAGATCACTTCAGTCACAAGCGCGGCATGGTTTTAATGCGATATAGTATACCTATTTGGCTTGGCACCGACTTCAAATCGTGTTAGTGGATTTCTAGCATACATTGTAATTATATTTTATAAAAATTAATACATAATTAGAATTAGACAAGAATTAAATAGTTCATCTTATTTTTCGGTTTTTAGTGTTTTAAATAAGTATGGTTTTTGGCTGATCCTATTTTGAAGTCGGTTTACATTTTTTTTATAAAACGTTTAATTAATTCCTTCGGACAGTACATGCATATTGCTGTGGTTTTCTCCATCTTCGTTATAAAATATTTTCGCCAGCTGCTTTTAACTGTTTTACGGTTAGAAGACATTTTTGTTTTATCAACAACTATAATATATTATTATCTCACTCTTAACTTGTAAATATTAATGAATTTACTGCCGAGTTTTATTCATCCGTCGCATAGATGGCGCTGTTTATAAAAATCGATTTTAACACGTAATTTATATATTCGATTTATTAAAAATCGATTAATATTACTATAAAAATTATACATATATATTATAAAAAATCGATTATTAAAATTACTGAAATTTTTAGCATTTAATATGCTTAATTATTTATAAATACCCGATTACGAAACGAAATATGATACGAAGCGAGATTCGCATGTCCTACAATAGTTCACGGTAGTGTAAGTGGCAGCCCGATTGGCCCGGACTCCCAATAGGTGCGGGTTCGAACCCCGCTTGTGACATCATTTTTCGTTTCGTAATCGGCTATTTATAAATCGATTATTAGAAAATAATAATCGATTTAAATAAAAATCGATTACTTTTTAACATCCCTAGTTAAGGCGTCCCCCGAAGGAGACGCGTACCGACCCGCCCGCATCGGTACGAAAATCGGCAGATGCGGCGATGGGCGCCGCCACCCATCACGCCTTGCCCAGTCAGGCGAGTCGAGGAGAGCAGAGTGCCAGGTGGGTACGTGGAATGTAAGAGGATGTGTGGAAGGTAAGTTGCACGAGCTGATATCCGTCATGGCGGACAAACAGCTAGACGTGCTCTGTGTAACAGAGACCAAGCGAAGGGGCAGCGACGCCTGCGATCTTCCTGGTGGCGGGATGGCTCTGTGGTCTGGTGTACCACAGAGCAATCGAGCCAGCATGGGGGTAGGAGTGCTGTTGTCCTCTCGCTTGGCCTCAGGTGTGAAGGATTACGGAATGTATGATCCCAGACTTCTTTGGGTCCGTATAAAACTAGGTGTCACCTTTCACGATTGTAGCATATGCTCCGGTAGGATCCTCGGTGGCATCAGACCTGGAGAAGTTTTGGGATAATGTTAGGGAAGTTCTGGATATGTCAGAAACCAGTGAACGCGTGATTGTATGCGGAGATTTGAACGGATGGGTGGGAACCAAGCGTCCCGACTATGAGGATGTACTTGGTCCATTTGGTGATAAGAGAGTGAACGACGCAGGTAGGCTCATTGCGGATGTATGCATGGAGAGAAACCTTATTGTGTCAAACACATTTTTCAACATAAGGACATACATATGTATACATGGAGAAGGAATGAACAGAAAAGTATAATAGATTTAATTTTGGAAGACAGTCGCCTCCGAAGCAAAATATTGGACGCAAGAGCCTACAGGGGCCCCACAGTCGATAGGGACCACTATCTCGTTATTGCGACATTTAGTGGTCTGTTCAGAAAGTGCAGGCACTGGCGAGAGCGTGTCCATTTCGAAGGGCTTGAAAGAATAAAGATTGTAAGTTTGCAAGAGAAAAGTATGCAAAGGGTGTCGGAGAACGGCTGACAATGGCAAGCCAGCCGCAATCGGACATAGAAGAATGCTGGAGAATATTGAAAGAGAGTATGGTAGATACAGCGAAAGAAGTACGTGGAACCTCAAAGAAGCATAGAAAAATTAATGGTGATGCTTGGTGGGATGCGGAAGTGGCCGCTTCCGTAGAGCAAAAGATGAAAGCGTGGCTGGACTATGTCTCTTCTTTGAATTTGAATGACAGTATAACTGAACAGAAGAAAGAAATATATCGGCAATGTAAGAATGACACCGAGGCCTTAGTGAAAGAGAAATATGATAGGGCAAATATGAGTGCAAAGATAGGCTGACTAAAAACTTTGAGGGTAACACCAACACCAAACTCTTTTGGAGGGAGGTAAAGAAGTCTCGGGGTGGTTGCTCAGCCTTCAGAATGAATAAAATAAGGTCTACCATAAAGGTGGAGACATTCTTACACAAACACAAGACGTGTTAAGCCGATGGAGTGAATATTTTGGCGATATGTATGCGGATACTCGGGTTGGCGCCGGTGTTGCATGTGGTCTAGTAGATCAACATTCAGCACTGGCGTCCTCCGATGGCATCAGTATGGATGAAGTTGAATGGGCGATAAGAGGTTTGAAAAATGGTGAGGCAGCGGGCATTGATATGGTGTCTGCCGAGATGATCAAGCTTGGCGGCTCCTGTGTCTGGGAGGCGTTCCTATTGCTCCTCAATTTATGTTGGAGCTCGGGAATGGTTCTCAGGGTCTGGAATAGCGCAGTCATTGTGCCTTTGTTTAAAAACAAAGGTTCACGTTATGACTGCGCAAATTACAGAGCCATTAGCTTGACCAGTTTGGCAACAAATGTGTATGCTAAAATTATTGAAAGGAGAATGAGGATGGTGTCCGATGGTAAACTGTGTGAGCCACAAGGAGATTTCAGGAGTGGAAGGGGATGCATGGATCAAGTGTTCTCTTTGCGCAACATTGTGGAGAAGCATCTAGCTCTAGGTCAGAGGGTTTTCTGCAGTTTTGTGGATCTGGAGAGAGCATTTGACACGGTTGTACGAAAGGAACTTTGGGACATTTTACCGGAGTATGGTATTAACGGTAAACTGCTGCAGGCTGTGCAGTCCAGTTACATGGGCTGTAGAGCTTGTGTGCGGCTGGATGATGGAATGTCGCCTTGGTTTGATGTCAATATCGGCGTTAAACAGGGGTGCGTTCTATCAGCCAGGCTGTTTATCATATATCTGGATAAATATCTTCAAAGGTTGAACGATATGAATGTGGGTGTTCAGATGGGCGATTCAGTGGTCAGTGCTCTGCTCTATGTAGATGATGCAGTCCTGCTGGCGTAGTCAGCGACTGACCTGCAGACCCTAGTCGACACAATGAGAAGATTGTAAGAAAAGGGGTCTAGGCATGAATATGAGCAAAACCAAAATAATGGTCTTTGAAAGAGATGAAGCCAGAATAGATGTAAGAGTAACAATAGGTAATGATGTACTAGAACAAGTGGATGAATTTGTATATCTTGGATGTGGATTTAGCCGAGACGGAAGGTACACCACTGATATAGAGCGAAGAGTAAATGCGGGAAATAGAGTGAACGAAGCGTTAGGACAACTTCTCGGTAGCCACCACCTCAGCCAGTAGGCACGTATAGCAATATATAACGCAGTGCTTGTCCCAACATTACTGTATGGCAGCGAGAGTTGGGTATGCAGAAAAGAGGATGAAAGTAAAATTAATGCGGTTGAAATGCGATCTCTACGGATAATCTGTGGAGTTAGGCTGACCGACTGCATTCGTAACGACGACGTAAGAGAGCGAGTAGGTATGAAAGAGAGTATTGGTGTAAAGATGCGAAAGGGAATGCTCCGATGGTTCGGAGATGTGGAAAGAATGCCGAACGAACGTCTGGTTAAGAAGATATACAATGCGAAAGTGGAAGGAAGGAGGAAGGTACCGGGGGAGACCGAGAATCGTCTACCTAGACCAGATTGGTCACGTACTGAAGGAAGGTGGAGTCAAAAGTCTCCGAAACCGGCGAGCGTGTATGAAGAGAATTATGAATGTTGAGGAAGCGAGTGAAGGACGTCGCCCTCACCTCACGCGATCAATCTGTGTGCGGATGACGGACTATTCCCCCGTCCAATCACCACCGGTCTCGGCTAAAGCGGTAGCAGGCGCAGATACTCGCACCAGCGCCGCCCAGAGTCTCCTCTCTAACACGCCCCGCCGCTTCCTGCGAGACGGGTGCCTCACAGAAGGCGGCGACCACGTCCAAGTTCCTGATGCTGTCGTCCATCGCTAAGGCGATGGACGACAGCGTCAGGTCGGTACCGACGATTGCGACAAGGTCACGGCGCTGCCCTGCCCAGGCCGTACAAACCTAGAGTGTATGCTGCGCCGTGTCCTCATCGCAATCGCAGTGGTGGCAGGACGGTGTCCTCTCCCTCCTCGCGACCGTGTGCAGCTACTTGCCGAAGCCAACACGCACGGTCCGCCCGACCGGCGCGCCGCGGGCACTGGACGCCGCACCAGACGTAAGAGACACCTCTAACACAACAATTAATGACAATTTATTTATACAGGGTAAGTATGTCGGGTGATAGCGAATTCAAACATTACAATATTAATGAAACGTGAGTGTGTTGAACAAAATATGGAGGGGGGGAATGGGGCGAGTCAATGAAACGACACGTATACAAAAATATCACTTTATTGCTTTGATTATAACGTGTGTAATATATACGTGTGTGAACAGAGACGCCTGTGCGTATCGCTGGCTTATTGTCTAGTGGGGGGCGGGCGAAGGAGGGGAGATGGGCTGGGATAGGGGTGGAGGGGGAAAGGGGGGCGGACTTAACACTACTTGGCACCACAACTTGCGCTGAACACATCACAGCGACACGCTATCACATGAGCGCGTCGTGACCCGACCGACGGGCCCCTCTACACAGAACGCTACATAACATATTTCAAAAATATAATTTGTTACAGCTAATAATACAAACTACGCACCGTCTCGTAATAACGTTACACTAAACCTAACGTAAGTAGTAGGAGTACGGGCGGCCCCGGGCCCCCGGGCCCCTGGCCCCCCGGCCCCCGGGGCCCCGCTTACTATAATACCTTAACTAATACACAATATGGCAGTCTGTATTCGATCGTTACAACATATGTAGGTACTAAACAATATAAACGATATGAGATATGCATAGAGCGGTGTGCGCGCCGCTACAGCTCCGCGTGCAGGATGAGCAGCGTCGCGGCCGGCGGCGGCGGAGCGGGCGCGGCTCGAGCACGCAGCTGCGCCTGCACCGCGCCCCAGGCCGCATCACGCGCCGCCTCGCGTGCGTCCTGCGCACCGCGCGCGCCCGCACGGCGTCGCGGCGCACGCTTGCTGCGTCGGCCGCGGGGCGCGCGCGTGGTTCGCGCCGACGCCGGCGACGCCGCGCCCTCGCCCTCGCCGCTACCCACCTCCTCCTGTAACACATTATACAACTGATCACATTCGCGTCCATCGCATGCAATATATTTATTTATTTAAATAGAAAAATCAGTTGAACTACGACAGTGTAACACGGACAACATCGCACCCTCGCGGTGAAGCGTGCACATGACTTCACATACATTTGTGAGACGCGCGCTCGTCTTGGACTGTCCACGCACGCGCATACGCACGAGCACACACGCACGCACACACACACTGTAGTGTATACTATATAATCTATATGCTCCTTAAGTTGATTTTAGTATGTATGTTGTTTTATAATACAATTTTGTTAAGCTTGCACTTTACATTATAATGCGCATTATGTTAACATAAGTTTTTATACATGGAATATAGACAGCACTCAAACAGTATGGTTGTATTATTTAATCAAACCTAAAATACCAACATTACACACACACACACACTGTGTCAAGGTAAATACTGTACTATGTGATACAATACAGAGTGGAAGGGGACCGCTCCCGAAAACAAAGACAGGTGACCCTACTAGTCCTACTTGTAATGATAGGCTAGGAAAAAAATCGATTCGGATGAAAAAAAATATATTTTCACAACGAATTTTAAGATTTTTTCACATTCTATCGTATTAGGACAGTGCCATGTAACGATAATTGCATAAAAAAATACGTAACTTTACTCAGATGAGAAAAGACGCAATCTATTCAAAACTCACGATCATATGTTCAAGAGTTCAACGACCTCGCGTGGTGAAAAAAAATTGTTTTTCATCCGTTTCGATTTTTTTTCTAGCCTATCATTACAAGTAGGACTAGTAGGGTCACCTGTCTTTGTTTTCGGGAGCGGTCCCCTTCCACTCTGTATATAAGTTGACGTGAGCTTCAACTGTCATAGTGTTAGCTTTTATTATAATTTTGCAATAGTTTCAAATTATGTGTTTATTTTATTGCTTATGGCGGCAAACGAGCAGCACACCTAATGGTAAGTGTCACTGCCGCCCATGGCCCACCGCAATACCGAGGGTATAGCGTAGGTCGCTGCCTACGAATAACATCCCCAAACCCATCTAGTCAGGCTGTTGCGAATATAACTAACATTGTATGTCAAAATAACTATTAGCCGCAGATGGCTTTTACAGCTTAGCCCGAACTGTGGGTCACCGCTGAGGGCTCTCAACCCGAAAAAATGCTTTAAGCGACACCGCCCACGTGGACACAGCCCATTAATGGCGGCTGAATCCATCCACCTCCTGCAGGCCAACATCAGCCATGCCGCCGCACAGTGGGAAAATGGCATATGTTTCGTCTCAAAACTCAGTTGTTTTAAAACTAAATGAGCTAAAATTTTGCACACATATACTTGAATGTTTAAAGTTTAAATGACATAACTTTGATTTTAAAAATTCTGTTTATAAATTAATTAAAAAAATAAAAATTAAAAATACATGCATAATGCATAAGAAAAAAATACAAAATATGCTTGTTTAATTTACATAAAATGGTAGAACATAGTACCAAACTAGAAAAAAAATTATATACACAATTCAGCAAGCTCCTACAGATTTTCATTGACAGCAAGAAGGGCCTTGGCTTCATCTAATAGTTCTTTCGATATTGTTTCTGAGGTATTTCTCAAACTTCATATATATGGATTTATAAGGTATAGAACAATAAGGTATAGAACACGTCTTCATTGGTAGCCGCTCTTGAACACCTTCTAGAATGATGCAGTCTAAACTTTTTAGAATCCTTATTTCGGGAATCTTGCGCGTCTTCGGACAATTAACCGGTAGGTAAAATATTATAATCGGCATAAGTGTATCAAGATACCGTCCTTGAGAAGGCAGTGAAGTCCCTTAACAACATGTATCAAGATACCGTCCTTGAGAAGGCAGTGAAGTCCCTTAACAACATGTATCAAGATACCGTCCTTGAGAAGGCAGTGAAGTCCCTTAACAACATGTATCAAGATACTATCCTTGAGAAGGCAGTGAAGTCCCTTAACAACATGTATCAAGATACCGTCCTTGAGAAGGCAGTGAAGTCCCTTAACAACATGTATCAAGATACCGTCCTTGAGAAGGCAGTGAAGTCCCTTAACAACATGTATCAAGATACCGTCCTTGAGAAGGCAGTGAAGTCCCTTAACAACATGTATCAAGATACCGTCCTTGAGAAGACAGTGAAGTCCCTTAACAACATGTATCAAGATACCGTCCTTGAGAAGGCAGTGAAGTCCCTTAACAACATGTATCAAGATACCGTCCTTGAGAAGGCAGTGAAGTCCCTTAACAACATGTATCAAGATACCGTCCTTGAGAAGGCAGTGAAGTCCCTTAACAACATGTATCAAGATACCGTCCTTGAGAAGGCAGTGAAGTCCCTTAACAACATGTATCAAGAGACCGTCCTTGAGAAGGCAGTGAAGTCCCTTAACAACATGTATCAAGATACCGTCCTTGAGAAGGCAGTGAAGTCCCTTAACAACATGTATCAAGAGACCGTCCTTGAGAAGGCAGTGAAGTCCCTTAACAACATGTATCAAGATACCGTCCTTGAGAAGGCAGTGAAGTCCCTTAACAATATGTATCAAGATACCGTCCTTGAGAAGGCAGTGAAGTCCCTTAACAACATGTATCAAGATACCGTCCTTGAGAAGGCAGTGAAGTCCCTTAACAACATGTATCAAGATACCGTCCTTGAGAAGGCAGTGAAGTCCCTTAACAACATGTATCAAGATACCGTCCTTGAGAAGGCAGTGAAGTCCCTTAACAACATGTATCAAGATACCGTCCTTGAGAAGGCAGTGAAGTCCCTTAACAACATGTATCAAGATACCGTCCTTGAGAAGGCAGTGAAGTCCCTTAACAACATGTATCAAGATACCGTCCTTGAGAAGGCAGTGAAGTCCCTTAACAACATGTATCAAGATACCGTCCTTGAGAAGGCAGTGAAGTCCCTTAACAACATGTATCAAGATACCGTCCTTGAGAAGGCAGTGAAGTCCCTTAACAACATGTATCAAGATACCGTCCTTGAGAAGGCAGTGAAGTCCCTTAACAACATGTATCAAGATACCGTCCTTGAGAAGGCAGTGAAGTCCCTTAACAACATGTATCAAGATACCGTCCTTGAGAAGGCAGTGAAGTCCCTTAACAACATGTATCACGATACCGTCCTTGAGAAGGCAGTGAAGTCCCTTAACAACATGTATCAAGATACCGTCCTTGAGAAGGCAGTGAAGTCCCTTAACAACATGTATCAAGATACCGTCCTTGAGAAGGCAGTGAAGTCCCTTAACAACATGTATCAAGATACCGTCCTTGAGAAGGCAGTGAAGTCCCTTAACAACATGTATCAAGATACCGTCCTTGAGAAGGCAGTGAAGTCCCTTAACAACATGTATCAAGATACCGTCCTTGAGAAGGCAGTGAAGTCCCTTAACAACATGTATCAAGATACCGTCCTTGAGAAGGCAGTGAAGTCCCTTAACAACATGTATCAAGATACCGTCCTTGAGAAGGCAGTGAAGTCCCTTAACAACATGTATCAAGATACCGTCCTTGAGAAGGCAGTGAAGTCCCTTAACAACATGTATCAAGATACCGTCCTTGAGAAGGCAGTGAAGTCCCTTAACAACATGTATCAAGATACCGTCCTTGAGAAGGCAGTGAAGTCCCTTAACAACACCATGTTCAATAACCAAGAATGATCCTTCCAGCAAGAGTCGGCGCCGGGTCATAAAGCTCGGTCTACGCAGTCTTGGTTGGAAACGAACGTTTCGGACTTCATCACAGCTGAAGACTGGCCGTCGTCTAGTCCCGATCTTAATCCGCTGGATTATGATGTATGGTCAGTTTTAGAGAGTACGGCTTGCACTAAACGCCATGATGATTTGGAGTCCCTAAAACTATCCATACGATTGGCAGTGAAGAATTTTCCCATTGAAAGAGAGCGTACTTCTATTGATAGCTGGCCTCAACTTTTAAAGGGCTGTATTGCAACCAATGGAGACCACTTCGAATAAGCTTTTTATATTGTACACACTGTAATTGTAATAAATGTCGTTTTGTAATGTTTACGCGAGTGTTTCACATTTGAAATAAAACTACTTTTACGGATTCTATCGCGTTTGTATTTGATTTTTGATTTGAAATCAGTAATAAATGTTATTTGCAATAGAATTTTTTTTTCTTTGTTACAAGTATTTATGGCAAGACTAGGTATACATATACCTACACAGCGCCTGACTGATGAACATATTAAATCTATATATATAAAAGAAAGTTGTGTTAGTTACAACACTTATAACTTGAGAACGGCTGAACCAATTTTTATGTTTTTGAGTTTGTTGTTGTCGGGAATATAATATAGGATATTAAAATATGATATAAATAAACGAAAAACACACAGGCACAGGACACAGTGGCACAGGACCGTTATAGATGGCATTCTCGTGGGGAGGCCTATGTCCAACAGTGGACGTTTACGGGCTGATGGATGGATGGATGGAAACGAAAAAAATCATTAAAAAACATCAGTTCTAAACGTTTATTTGTTGGTGATGTAACAAACCGCAGCTGACAGCTCACGTCATTATAGTTCATCTAATCTAAGAAGTGCATTTTGACGTTTTGCATTTTTTAATACACAATAACCTCCGTCAAACGTATACACATGATTGTAAACACTAAATCTGAAATTTTAAACAACTATTAAGTTATTTACTTAATTAACATTGCGGGTGACTTTCTTATACAATAATCTAATGTTGAAACTCCTAAAACTAATTTAAAATAGAAATAACATGGTAAATAGTTATTGTTAGTGACGACCTAACAATGTCACTTCATCACGTTCTAGACAGTAGTGCTTGACAACTTCCAATTCACGAATATCCAAATAATCGGTAAAAATATTAGAATAATACAATTAATCGAATAGAGATTTTGACAGAGATGTACATTTCGACACTTTGATTGATGAGGAAATAATTATTAATGTTCGCGACGCTGATAATTCAAGTAATAGTAGTAATTCTAAATAAATAGCCATTTTCAAATCCAGTTTTTGTTTTTAATTAACCTAATCCTACTAAATATGATGAAAAGATTCTATGCTGAAATAATTAAATTTGTTTAGTACTAATTTAGCACTTAATTTATTCATCACCTTTTTGAAAAATAAAAAATAAACCGATTATTAATTATAAAGAATCAATATCGATTTCTCAGTAAAATCGGATATTTTCGATAGCGATTATTTGGTTCACATACCTAGACAACTTACTCAGACAGCTGTCAAAGTGCACTTCTTAGATTAGACAGACTATAGGTAGTATATAGTTTGTTTGGTAAATACCGCGAAAAGTTGAAATTAAATTGACCGGCCAGTGTTCGTTTTGTGCTGGGGGGGCACACTTAAAACATTACTTATTTTTACTGACCGTCGCGCCGCCTACAGATTGGTTGTACAAACTTAACTGCTGCCATTTTGTCCTGCCTGTCAAACGTTTGACAACTGAGAATTGTTATTTTTTGTTCCTAGCGTAGGTACTTATTGTCATCGATCTATTTTCGGTTATTGATATTCTTTCTGAAAATTATCTCAAGTTTCATTGTTAGGCTGATATTATTATTGTTTAGTTATCAGCTGATAGGTTTTTTTTTATATTTCAGGGTAGCTTTTATAGTAAAAGAAAATTCTATGTAATTACACATACACATGTAGATATGTATATATATTACTTCAACTTTAGTTCACCGCCTAAACTCTGAGTGGCAGCACTTTCCGTACATGCATATTTTATCATCGAGTTGCCACTCTTTTTCAGTTTAATAACTTTACTCTTTGGTTTTGTGCGAGTGTTAGGATTTTTTACGAATATTGCTATAATAAATCATATCGTGTCCGGGCGTTTTCATAAAAATGTGCGCGCGGCGTGTTCAGGGTTGTCCCTCTAAAACATATTTTTTTTTAAACAATTAATTCTATTTGAAACTAGAACAAAATTTTACATTGGGTTTATTATACATTTAACTAATATTTTATAATATTACTAAAGCCAATCGTAGTATAACATTGTCCCGTGTCCCAGCAGGTGTTGCCGCCAGACGATATGTCAACATCGAATTTAAGTATTAGTGTTTAAAATTTGCTATCAGTGCAGTATTTTATTTTTCTAGTGATAATGTAGGGTCATTTTAAGAAAAATATATAGTATCACAACGCAAATTAAAAAAAAATAAATATAATTTAATTACCGGAGTGCATTTTAAAAACCCTGACACAGTCAGTTTTGTTACCACATTTTTTTCTAAAATACTACACTTTTTGTATGTTTTATGTAATAACAACAATAACAGTCCTTTATTTGGTGCCTATTTTGTAAACATTGTTTAATTTCTTCCAAAATTTCATGTGAGTAGCACATTATGATGCTTCGTGTGGGCGTACTTTGTTTGTCAAGGTGTGTTACCAATATTTCTTGACGCATTAATTAGTAAACATATTTTTGTGGTTATTTTCAAAATATTTATCATCTAATACAACTTATAAAACTGTTGATGAGACGTCACCACAATCGTATATTTTTTAAATAATTATTAATCATGCGAGGGTAAGGTAACGTTACGTCAGTTTTGTATGGTAACATATAGTATGACCTAAAAAGTAACAAAACTGACTATAAAGGAGACTGGCCATTACACTTTTTACCAACTTACCAAAAAGAGGTATGTATGCCTCCCATGTTTTATTAAAATTCGTTCAGCTCTTAAAGTTGTTACGTAACAAAAGTGACAGATGGACAGACAGATAAGATGAAACCGGATTGTCGATGACATATTTTTAATAAACATACTTTTTGATATTTACAATTTTAATAGAGTATCGATATAATATAAAAAAAAAACATAATTCATCCTTCTACACACATTTTATTTTGTCGAAATACTGTTTTGGATGCTAAAAGAAGGTCCTGGCTTCAGATTTATGATTATTATACTTCTTTCTGCCAATGAGTCTACAGAACATCAAATTCTTTATAAAGATGCCTTATTTTTGGTGTACTTATTGTGATTTTAGTGTCTATGATCATTATCCAGCAGACGAATGCCAGCAATGTTTGATATTTTAATTTATTATATAGTAGTCTGTCTAATCTAAGAAGTGCACTTTGACAGCTGTCTGAGTAAGTCGTCTAGGTATGTGAACCAAATAATCGCTATCGAAAATATCCGATTTTACTGAGAAATCGATATTGATTCTTTATAATTAATAATCGGTTTATTTTTCAAAAGGTGATGAATAAATTAAGTGCTAAATTAGTACTAAACAAATTTAATTATTTCAGCATAGAATCTATTCATTATATTTAGTAAGATTAGGTCAATTAAAAACAAAAACTGGATTTGAAAATGGCTATTTATTAAGAATTACTACTATTACTTGAATTATCAGCGTCGCGAATATTAATACAGTCAAAACCGTTTACTGCGACATCGTTTAGAACAACATGCTGGTTATAATAACCTAGAACAAAGGTCCCGGCTGAATGCTATATGACCGCCTTATGAAAAACATTCCTTTTAACGACATACCGCATTAAACGACCACAATTAACTAATATTTCGGCGAATTAGATCTGTTAGAACGACCGGCTAAGCTGTATTGTAAACAATTTGAATAGGTATCCACATCTGTCTTCAATGGCTATTAAAATCAGGAAAGAAAACAATAGGATTTAGTTTAGTGTGGGGTCTTTTCTAATTCTTAGAAACAAAACACGTGCGTGTAGTAGAGTCAAAGCCCGCTTCTTCATATCTCTTCAGTTACTTTGTTACTTATCTTTGCACAGAAGTGTTCCAAACAGACTAAAATTACCGATTTTATGCACATAGAAAAATAATATGCATTCAAATTACTGAAATTTTTAGCATTTAATATGCTTAATTATTTATAAATACCCGATACGAAACGAAAAATGATGTCACAAGCGGGGTTCGAACCCGCACCTATTGGGAATCCGGCCCAACCGTGCTGCCATTTACACCATCGTTCACCTGCACTGCGGGTTCGAACCCCGCTTGTGACATCATTTTTCGTTTCGTATCGGGTATTTATAAATAATATGCATTGTACTTATGTGTAATAAACAAAATGTTACATAGTTGAATGAATATATTT
The DNA here is from genome assembly GCA_905163515.2 of Lymantria monacha. NCBI lineage: Eukaryota > Metazoa > Arthropoda > Insecta > Lepidoptera > Erebidae > Lymantria > Lymantria monacha. The sequence continues at coordinate 230,634 of LR991090.1, forward strand.
TTCCAATATTTACCTATCGATTTGTTTGTACTTGCACGATACACATTAAACATCACGATACACATTAAACATCACGATACACATTAAACATCACGATACACATTAAACATCACGATACACATTAAACATCACGATACACATTAAACATCACGATACACATTAAACATCACGATACACATTAAACATCACGATACACATTAAACATCACCGGTTGTTACGACTATCGGTTTTTTCGACTGAATATGAGCAGTCCCTTCGATGTCGTTATAACAGATTTTGACTGTAATTATTTTCTCATCAATCAAAGTGTCGAAATGTACATCTCTGTCAAAATCTCTATTCGATTAATTGTATTATTCTAATATTTTTACGGATTATTTAGTCCAATTCACGAATATCCAAATAATCCGTAAGTCAAGCACTACTGTATAGAACGTGATGACGTGACATTGTTAGGTCGTCAATGACAATTACCATTTACCATGTTATTTTTATTTTAAATGATTTTTACGAGTTTCAACATTAGATTATTGTACAAGAAAGTTACCCGCAATGTTAATTATGTAAATAACTTAATAGTTGTTTAAAATTTCAGACTTAGTGTTTACAATCATGTGTATACGTTTGACGGAGGTTATTGTGTATTAAAAAATGCAAAACGTCAAAATGCACTTCTTAGATTAGATGAACTATAAATATTTTTATTTTAATGACGAAGAGTAATATATATAATACTGTTGTGCGAGTTAGTATGTTTAATAACATACTAACTCGATGATAACTGTTTTATTATCATAATTATATTAAAAGAAACTTAGTTTTACATAAAAAAAAAATGTTTCTTCAGTTATCAACAGTAACAAAACTTGCTAATTATTGTCATATTTTTAGTATTTTTTCAAGTTTGACGAAGTTACATCATTAGGTAGTTCAACCATGTTCTTTTTGGTTTTTTATTAAAAAGAGAGGTATTCCATTTATTGTTTCATTTTAATCATGTTATACAAAAGTATCAAACCTGACATCTTTTTGTCTGACTAGGCCTACGTTTTTGCTTGTTTTTAATAAATTATGCAATCAATCCAAGTTAAAAACTGAAATTCGATAAATATGTAAATTAGACTATTACTAACAAATATAATATCACCTTAAAATGAAAGTTTAAAAAAATCATATGTTTTTTTTGGTACTGCCTATTTTTGTGAAAATGCCCGTCTATATTGTCATCAACAATGCCGCGACCAATAAGATCAAATCTTTCACGACAAAGCCGTCACGGAATTAGAATTCCAAACATCACGAATGTAACCACGGGAGAAGGTAGAACAAGATATTGCACAGGAAGACCGCCGCGTTAATATAACCCAACTTCGAGTTTCTTAATCACAAGAGCAAAGCGAGGCAGCCCGTGAAACCGCTCGGTTGACAATGCGAAATCGTCGAGCAAATCTCAGAGATCAACAATTAAATAATTTGCAATGCGCATGGAGTAAAATGCCGTATAATACAAGTACTACTTCCTCTTGCTAGCACGTAATTAAAATACTTGATTTTTTTTTAATTTATGTAACATTCATATTTATTATCATAATAAAAAAATAACGTAATAATCTGCTCATCTCATTCATAGGTGGAACGAAGTGCCGGGTCCGCTAATAGTTTACAAACCAATGTTTACAAATACATATATATACACATCTAAGTAATTACACAACACAACGTCTATATATATTGGTGTAGTTAACTAAACCGAACAAATCTGTAGACAAGGTCACGGAACACGACCCACTCCAGACGGTTGACCCACTACCACTGCCTCGCCATCGACACACACACACACACACACACAAATGCCATTAATTTAATTAATTTCACATTTCTTCCCGGGCGTGAACACGACCGCGTCATGTCGCCCGCATGTGTGTACGAGTATATATATATATATATACATAATACAGTTGTTGAACAAACAACACCTCGGCCCCGTCCGTCACCGTGTCCACCACGCCGGTCACACCTGTACGTGTATACTACGGGCGATGGTGGCGGTGAGCACGCGTGTAATGTACAGTAGACAGACACTCATCGTCGCTGCGCCAGTTTTTATTTCTCTTGCGGTGATGTTGACGTCGACTTTATCGTCATCCGTTGTGTTGTACACTCAGGCTGGGCCGTTTGCAAGCGGATGGACCGGCAATAAATCTGACATCGAGATAGAGGCTGAACGCGTGAGGGTGACGTCCCGAAAACGTTGTCATTTGTTGCTGAGGTGGCAACAGGGACGATACCCAGCACACCCGCTGGTGAGTGATACAGCTGCACATGGACCTTAGCAACACAAGGGGCACAGCCAGACCGCTGCCTACCGTGAAGAAAGTGCTCGTCTTAAACTTCGTTTGAAGGACATTTTTTTCATTTCCAGGTGAAATGGTTGAACCCTGCTACGGTATCGAGTGGTACGGTGGTAAAACGGTGACGGTGGTACCAAGTCAAACAGTTCCTCAGAGCACTCCCGTTGAAGAGCCGGTAGAATACACAGAGTGACCCAAAGTCTCTCCGCTGCTTGCACTTCTTTGCCTTCGTATAGCACAAAGTGTTGTCTTGTGTCATGTTGTTGGCGGCGGCGTGAAGTACCGCCTAGCTCTACTCAGCACGCCTAGCTTTTTGCTTGCCACTTTGGCTTTGTCCTCCAAATGACTCCCAAAGTGAACTTTGCTCGACAGTTCGATTCTAAGGATCCCAATACTCTCGGCAATTTGGAGAGTTACTCCTTGGAACGGAGGCGTTATAATAAACGGATCCTTCTTCGCAGTGAACGCGCAAACTTGTGTCTTTGGGATTGAATTGCACTAAATTCCGTTCAAACCATTCCGAGGCCCGCCTCATAGAGCGTTCACCTTCAGACACAAGATGAGTCCCTCTTTCCTGTAACATAGTCCGAGGGACATTCTGATGCTGTGTGTACGACGGTGTACCACTGTATCCGTCGTCGGGGAGAGCACCGAGCCGTGTGGTACCCCAGCATTAATGGTCAAGGTCTCGGAGCAGAGGCCGTCGACGACTACTTGTAGAAAGCTGGTGATCGAATTACAGAGTCCCTCGGATTTTCCATATGATGGTATCTTCGACAGAGGGCCCAATGCTAGACCCTGTCCAGCGGCTTCGCGATATCTAGGCTGAATGTTAGCGTTTCACCCTTGCCCTCCAAGGCCTCTGTCCAACGGTATGTGAGGTACACGAGAAGATCACCAGCCAACCGACCATGACGAAACCCATATTGGCGATCACTGATCAGCTGATGATCCTCGAGGTACTGCAGAAACTGACGGTTAATTATTTTCTCTAATACCTTGGAGAGCAAGGATGTTCTCGCAATTGGCCTGTAATTCGACAGGTCCGACCGGTCGGACCGGTTGAGGCGCTCAAGGAATGCAATGCTGATAGAAAGTGGAGCGGGGCACCGAACTGCCTCTCTCCGACTGGTACAATTAGGGGCATGGTTGTTTCAGCAAATACCAGTGCACGATCGCAAGAAGAAAAACGACTGCATTCTACCAACTGTACGGTTGCAGGACATCTCACAGTACACCCTCGAGATCTGCTTCACTTGGGCAGAGTACTGCCGGGAACTCGTCGCAACCATAAATGCCAACATAAAGTTGATAGAGCGATGATCGACAGCATCAGGAAGTGTAATGTAGCATCCACCTTCTATCAAGTAGTCGTCTCGCAGGAGGCGGCGGCGGAGCAGGTCAGGGAGAAATTGTGCAACGGTAACACGCACCACCGCCGGCGCACATGCTACCTGCGTCCTAACCGAGGCAAGTGGTGATTGGGCCGGAGAATAGCTCGTCACCCGCGGAGCAGATAACTACGAGGCTCCGGAAGCAAACGTTGTTGCCGGGACGTCGACAGGAGATAGTATCTGAAAGGGTCACCGATGCCAAGGACCGGGCGCCTGTGGTCCGTCTGTATGACGATAGAGGCACGTGTATGGGATGGTACGGCGAACCCATAGCTTGTCCCAAAACAAGAGATAATGGGTGAGTCATTTATTCTTACAACATGTATGTATACAACGGCCGCACGTCACGTACCTGCTAGAAAATTTTGTCGAGTATGGTGTACATGCGCAGGTTTGCCTTCTTGCGCCACCCGGGAGGCGGGTCATGGTCGGCCGCGTCGCTGTCCTCGTCCGTTGCGTGCACGGGGCGAGTCCGGGGCGAGTCCGAGCCGGGGCCGCGCCCCGCCAGCCGCCACGCGGTGACAAGCGCCGCGACCTGCAGCACCAGCGCGCCCAGACCGAACACCACGATCACGTACGCGTTGTTGGGCGCCTCGCGTTCCACCTCCTGCGGCAAGCGATACATGTGGTGGTCACACGCGGCGGTCATACGTGGCGGACACACGCGGTGGTCACACGAAAATACCTCACCTCTATCATGTCGTAGAGCGGGCGCGCCACGTCGCGGTACCGCTCGACGGCGAGCAGCGCCGGCTTCAGGTCGTGCAGCAGGTCGAGCGCTCGCCGAGCGAGCTCCGCCTGCGGCGCGCTGCGCCACCACTGCGCGAGCGAGGCGCCCATCCACGCGCCGTACGCGAGCTGACTCAGCAGCAGGCACACGAGCCCCGCGCAGTAAAGACGTAGCGGCGTTGTGGGCGAGGCCGGCGCGCCCCGGCGCGGCGCTGCCGCCGCCAGGTAGACGAGGGCCGCGAGCCACAGTCCGGCGGCGAGCACGTACGCGGCGGACACGCGGTACTGCGCCTCGCACAGGAACCGGAACCAGGTGTATGTGCTGGGGTCCCACGCGAGCCGCGCCGCCGTCGCCAGCAGCGCGCCGCTGTACATCTGTAGACACACAGCCCGTACAACGTACCGACACCACCAGGCTCGAGCCGGCGACGGAGTCACACAATATATTAGAATTAGACAACCACGTGTGGGTATATCTATTGCCCACGTTGGTGCCGAATGAGGACACGTGGGATGAGTGAGTATGAATGGGGATGGTATGATGGGCGTGAGCGAGTATCGGTAAGAATGTACAGGGTGACTGGGGACGATTTGAGATGGATGCCACAGGTGGGGAATGATAATGGATAGCATGAGTGGCGATGGATGTGATGAGTGGGAAGGATAGTACTTGACTGCAGAAATGGCGTAGTAGTTAGGATATATTGACCTATCGTGTCAGTGTCCTGAGTTCGATGCTCACATAGGACAACACCTCGTGCGAATCACAATATGTTGTCCGGAGATTGTTTGTAGTTCGTGTCCGTTAACTATATATATTTATTTATTTATAAAGTCCCCGCAATACAAAGATTATTTCCTCAATGCCAGGTGTTCCCCTTTTCTATAAAAAAGAACATATAATTTATTAGTGGTAAGAGTGGTCTTAACAATGTGAAGTGTTGACAGTAGTCTGTCTACGGCCGCGGGCCGGTCCATCCGGGGCAGTACCACACTGAGCAGAAAATCAACGTCTGGGCAGTGACAGTGTGCTTCGTTCGGTGAGTGAGAGCCGGAAGCCCAACTTTCTGGGTGGGTTTGGGATTTTTATTGGTAGGCAGCGGCCTAGCTGTACCCCTGGTATTGCAAAGGGCCATGGGTTGCAGTAACACTTGCCATCAGGTGTGCTGCTCGCTGTATGTTGTTTACCACCAAGAGCAATATAAAATAAAAAACAAATCCGAGCATGACTATAGTATTGGTGTCTGTTCGCGTCAAGTCCGCGACGTATCGCGCGCGGCTCGCGGCCGAGAGTGCCCGAGGCCTCGTCCCCTAGGCACACAACTGGGTACCACTATACACAATACGCATCTGTTTAAAGTTAAATCATGAGCTCCGTCTATAGATCGCGCCGTCCACACGTTGGACATAGACCACAAACTGGTCCCTCGGTACAACTGGCAGCTACTTTAGTAAAGTCGTCAATCACTCGACAATGTGTGGTCCCTAACGGTTGTCCACCTCGGTTCGACGAGCGATGTGACCTAACACCCAGTGGCACATCGATGTGCTAATTGTTCGGGTCAGTGTTAGCAAAAAGTTAATCTGATTAACGATTAAAAATTACGATTAAATAGTTAATCGTAACTTTTTAGATTAAAACTAATTTAATCGTAATCAAAAAATTGTTCATTATGATTATTAGTCGTTAGTCACGATTAAAAATGTTCAATTAAAACAATTGAAACAAGTCCAAATATAAAACGGTAGTAATCACATTTTCCATTTGAATATTTATGAAAAACACACACACACACACGCACGCACGCACGCACGCACGCACGCACGCACACACACACAGGTACAATAGAACAGTTATTATAGTTAATGCCAATACTATGAGAAACGTGAAAGATTGTGAGTATTTGTAGATGTTTGTAACTCTTTCACGCAAAAAGTACTGAACGGATTTTGATGAAACTTTACAGTTATATAGCTTATAAACCAGAATAACAAATAAACTACAAATTATAACGATATCGTGTTTATAAATATATATATCCCAAATTATAACAATAAGTATTAAAAAATCTGGGCATTCGTGAGCACTAGGGCGGAGCCGCGGTCACTGTCAACAATACAATAAATAAATAAATAAAAATTTAATATTTCAACATTTTTAAAATTAAACAGGTAAATTATTAAAATTACATTTCATAATAAACCATTTCTCACATAATTCATATGATATTTTGTGAGACTTAGGTAAATTGAGCATGGTTGTAATTTAGTTACTCTGTTACACATCACGTATCTGCATCGAGAGTCTATAAGCTTTGAGAGTAAAATGTAGTTAGAGTAATTTTTGCTTGTCATTAAAGTACTTTAATCTGTTTAATGGAATTAACGATTAATGATTAGTGATTGATTTTTTAATCACGATTACGATTAATATTTTAAATCACGATTAAGTTTAATTCGATTCAAGTAATCAAATTAAGTAACCGATTGACAAATAAATCGATTAATGACAACATTGGTTCGGATTGTACGGATGTCCGTATTCCTTTCCACGTGTTGTGTGTATGCGTACGTGTGTTGGCCCGGAGCGAGGCCATACCGCGTGAGGACGACGCCCCATCGACTCGACAGTGTGTGTGCGTGTGTGTGTGTGTGTGTGTGTGTGCGTGCGTGCGTGTGTGTGTGCGTGTGTGTGCGCGTGCGTGTGTGTGCGTGTGTATGTGGGTGTGTGCGTGTGTGTGTGTGCGTGTGTGAGTATGCGTGCGTGCGTGCGTGAGTGTGCGTGCGTGTGTGAGTGTGCGTGCGTGTGTGCGTGTGCGTGCGTGCGTGTGCGTGCGTGCGTGTGTGCGTGCGTGCATGCGTGCGTGCGTGTGCGTGTGTGTGTGGGTCTCACACGTCACAACAAGAAATGAGTGTCAAAATGTAATATTTGTAACTTCAGTACAAGAGTTACTGCTGCGACTTCATTCTGTATTGTCCGGTGGGCCTTATTGTCTGAAGGTATATATTACTAAACTATATAAACACGTAGTATATTACTTTGCTACATCGATAGTGTCAGACCGCCGCACTATGCTCTATGGTCACTTTACTTGATAAAATATGGTCACTTATTATCTATTGAGGTCAAATTGAAAACAGGTTATGGGAAGAGTGCAAATTATTAGTTTCCTAGCTTTGTGCACATATCACTATTTCATTGGCCTATAAAAGGAAGGCGAACCTTGAAACATTCTGAGTTGTTGGTTAGACATTCAGTTGCCCTAAAAAGCAGAAGCACTTATTTTCAAATATTGGAAGAAGTCGACTGATTTGAAAAATGGGTGAATTTGTTTGTAGCAAACGAGAGTTGTGCAATTTATTGATAAATGGGCATAACATAGAAGACTACATACAAGAAAATTTCAATTTGTCACTAGAGGATATGGCTACTGTGGTCTCCTACATTCAAAGAAACTTGGTATCTAAATGTAACGAACGCTGGAGAAATGCATCTCGAACAAAAGAACGCTTTGAAAGTAAGAACGCCAACGGTTCGTGTTCCACTAGAGTGTCGAGTCACAGTTACTGACCCTAATACGCCTAGAAGTGGTGGTGGTGGCAGACCTTCGAAATCATACGAAGCATCTTCAGAAAAAACAAAGAAACGAAAAAACATGGAATTGATACAAGAGACTGGACTGTGTGCTCAATGCATATGCTCAAGAGTTACGGTCTATGGGTGAGACGGAGGAGGCCACAATCGTTAATATTATACGAACTTCATCAAGAAATGATAAGAACAAATTTCTTAAATATATAACCGAGAACCCTGAAGACGTTACACCTTTTACAAAGGAAGAAGCACTACGGACATTTATTGACTTAGACCTTAACAAAGAACAGTATGGGAAACTTCGACTTTGTTTGAAGGACAAAAATTGCTCAGTGTTTCCTTCTTATCCAACTTTACTCGAAGCGAAGAAGATGTGTTACCCACCAGATTCGAGCATAACCATTACTAACATAAGTGCAAAAGTGAATCTGCAAGACTTGTTGGATCATACTGTGATTACAAATTGGTTCAGTTTATAAAAACGGTTTAAGTTGAAACTATTCTGTAAATGGGGTTGTGACGGGTCATCAGGGCAGAGTGAATACAAGCAAGTTTTGCCCGAAGAAAGCGATTTAGACTCATAGATGAGACAACTAATATTGTTGTTTGGAAGAATGAAACCTGCTCATCTGTTAGATATTGCAGACCTATATTGTTAGAGTTTGCCAAAGAAACTCCTAAAAAAACCACGTCTGTTGTGGCTGATATCAACGATAAAAAAAACTGTCTCCTTCCCTGATAAATAAGAATGGTGAGGTAATCGAAATTACTCATGACCTATTTTTAACCATGATTGATGGTAAAGTGCCACAAGTTTTAACTGAAACTCGTTCGAGCGCTTCTTGTACAGTTTGTGGAGCTACTCCTCGGCAAATGAATAACTTAGAGGCAGTTAGGACACGAGATGTGAACGAAAGTTCATTTCAATACGGAGTGTCAACACTACATGCTTGGATTAGGAATATGGAGATGATCTTACACATTTCCTATATCTTGTCTTTTGAAAAGTGGTCAGCTACTACACCTGAAAATAAAAAAATCAAAGACGAAAAGAAAAAACTGGTGCAAAAGCGGTTTAGGGAAGAAATGGGACTACTTGTCGATAAACCTCGTCAAGGCACTGGAAATTGTAATGACGGAAACACCGCTCGGACATTTTTTCAGAATTACTCGTGCTCTGCAAACATTACAGGTGTAGACGTAGAACTTATAAAACAAATGTACATAATACTACAAACTATGTCATCTGGAATGGCAAATGAAAATGGAAAATGAATTTGATTCAAAAAAGTTCGGTGAATACGCATATAGTACAGCCCAACTATACGTAAATAATTATAATTGGTATTATATGCCTTCTTCCATACATAAAATACTTATTCACGGAGAAAAAATCATTGAGTACTACGCTATTTTACCTATCGGTCAATTGTCCGAAGACGCGCAAGAATCCCGAAATAAGGATTACAAAAAGTTAAGACTGCATCATTCTAGAAAGTGTTCAAGAGCGGCTACCAATGAAGACGTGTTCCATACGTTATTGTACACTTCTGATCCATATATATCAAGTTTGAGAAATACCTCAGAAACAATATCGAAAGAACTATTAGATGAAGCCAAGGCCCTTCTTGCTGTCAATGAAAATCTGTAGGAGCTTGCTGAATTGTGTATATAATTTTATTTTTTCTAGTTTGGTACTATGTTCTACCATTTTATCTAAATTAAACAAGCATATTTTGTATTTTTTTCTTATTTTCAGAATTTTTAAAATCAAAGTTATTTCATTTAAACTTTAAACATTCAAGTATATGTGTGCAAAATTACAGCTAATTTAGTTTTGAAACAACTGAGATACGGAGTTTTGAGACGAAACATACGCGATTTTCCCACTGTGCGCCGGGCGCCGGGCGCCGGCTGACGGACACAAAGTACCGTCAAACTGTATTAATTGTACGTCTTTATAAATTACCTCGGCACTGCACTCGCAACAAACGCGAAGACGTTGAAGCTGGAAGTGCTCAATTTGTGACGTATACAATACGGGTCGCCCACAAAGGACTACAAGATTGTCTAATCAGACAATGGATGGAGGATGTAGTGAGACGGCGCGCGGTGATGTGAAACATACACACACTTGTGACGTCACTTATTTAAAACTAAATCATATGATTTTGAAGTTGTCAGCGACGTAATGGTTTAATGAAGCCGTTTGTACTCTAAAATTATTTATCAATGTTTAGAGATGGAGCTCCCACCTCCCACAATACAACTAGACAGTGTGTGTGCCGTAACGACATACAATAAAACTGAAACTTCTTACATTTGACAAAAACAAACATGGTCGTGTAGATGGCACGTTTCCCATAAAGACGAAAATATAATACGAGTCGCAAATTGAATGTCATACGTCAGCTCACATTTGTCTTACTGGTGGACGACTGGAACGTATTTCCAATAGGTGTGGGTTCTAGTACCACGTGTGACATTCGTTTTTCGCTCGTAATCAAGTTACACGGCTACTACACTGCTGTACAAGTTATTGTACACTCAGTGCGACGTACTGTTGTATAAGGAGCAGTGACAATACAAATACTAGGTATATTGATACAGTACGAAGTGAACGCAATGACAATACAATTATAAACCAACTGATTTTTTTCCGTATGTTGACCTAGTAAGAATACAATTCATCACCCCTTATCTTACCCGTGGGTGATGGAAAGAGACGACTAAGGGATGTAAAACGCATATAAAATCTATGCGAGAGAAGTAAAACTTGAAACTAAATCCTATACCAACACGTCTGATCAGCTTGGTACAGTTGGTCAATTGCCCTCCCATTATAGAGGAGGTTCGTAAACCGCCACCACAGACAAAGATCGGGTACCGGTGGCCCGCTCGCACGGCGAAGAGAGGTGTTTGCAGGGTGGGTCTATGGGGTTACGCGCTGCCTCTTCTGTCGCCCTGGACTAATTTGGCAGGGCGCGACCACGTCCATAGTCCACCGCAAAAAAAAAAGGCTCGAGCCCAATAGGGGGACATAAATTGACATGAATTACCAAGCCATTTTCAAAAAGAAACAGCGCGTTGCGATTATGAAGCTTTTAAAAGAAATATTTTGATACATTAATTTTTACGGTCGTGACCGTGCCAGATCCAAAATATTTTATCCGACGTCCTCGAATATTTTTTTAATCAACTATTTTCTTACTTTAAACAAAATAATTGCTTTTTAAAAATATCAAATACGTTTAAATTTATGTTTTTCTTGACATATGTATGATAATATTACCCTATAAAATGTGAGAAAAATAAAATGATTTTTAGGTTTGAAAAGTGCTTGATTTTAATATATCGAGAGTAGAGCAAGACCTCAACGCTTCGTTTATGAGGCGTGCAAAATATAGCTTGATCTCTGTGACAGTTGTTTACTAGTGCTACACGCTTACGACGTAGTCCGTATTTTTGTCGATGAAATTTCTTATTTGCTAAAGTTTTGCTATTGCAATTGAAAAACAATGTATAAAATATTATTGAATTTCAATCAAATGGATGGGTGAAGCGTGATTATAATTGTTAAACAATCTATGAAAATGTTATTGAATTTAAATCAATGGATTTTATTTAATTTAAACTAAAGCTGTAACTTAATTATTTTTATTATTCTAAAGAAGTACATCCAAGTTCACCATTACTATTATCATCGTCACTGGAGCATTCCTGTACGTTGATGATGAGTTCTTGGTCACAGATTATTTCATGAATAATCATGATTATTTGATAACAGAAATTGTTTTATTAATATTATAACTTACGTCTGAATACTAAATTAACACAATTTATTTATTTTATAGAGTGGATCTGGTTTATATAGGTAATGTATTGGTTTTACTTGTTTTATAAATAATTAATAAACATGTTATCGATTGTCCCATCTCTACCTTATTCTCAGTCCAGTATGACCTTGTACTTGCGTAAGCATCATATTTTTATAAAATGATTACTAAGTATTTTAGAACATATGAGGTACAAGATTTGGTGTAAATATTCATATTTTATATTGTTATATATATAATATATAATGTATTGCTCTTCAGTTGAGATATAACTGGCACGTAAAGAATGAAAATATAGGCGACACAAATACAACATAAAATTGTAAACATGACGCGTATTCAATATTACTTCATCGGTTTTGTAGCTCTCTGTTACAGAGATCAAGCTATATAACTCCACGCCCCCGCCCCCGCCCGCCGCACACCAGGGACATGACTGGGGAGGGGGTTACAGCCAACATACAATATAGACAGGCGGATGGATGAATATCAATTGGTTTGTTTACAATCAAAATATCATTTTAATTAATTAAAAATCAAGTTCACCTTCGGCTTCGGTGACACGTGGCCGTGGCTCCGTGTCGTCATAGTACTACAACAATGACTTATCTCACATACAATATACGACAGATCTGTGACCGTTCTGCTACTACGACGAGATCTCCTCTACGCAATATTAAACCTTCACACTTTACTGTAAAGAACAGTGGTGCTACAATACCGCGGTGGTCAGACCGCATCACGTTTTACTTGGAGTGCACCTCACGGACTGTCCCCTAAGTAGATAGTAGGACCACACTGTCACAGCCGCGGACAAGGTCCCTCCGAGGTGGTACCATACTCTCACAGAAAATCGACGTCTAGGCAGCGGCAATGTGCCGTGGGCTTCGTTCGGTGAGCGAGAGCCGGCAGCCCAATATCTGGGTGGGTTTGTGGTGTTCATTGGTAGGCAGCGGCCAGCGGCCTAACTGTCCCACTGCCCTGGTATTACAAAGGCCCACGGCTGGCAGTAACACTTACCACGAGACACGCCGCTCGTTGGCCAACATCCGCAATAACACAACCCTATGTACAAGAGAACGTCTGGTCAAATTTATTCTTACACATTTAATAGGAAACTCGAAATATTTTGTGTAAAATTTTACGTCGAATAAACAATTATTATTATTAATAAAATCATTTTCAGCAAATTATATTTACGTAAAAGTCGTGACAAATTGCTTGTGTGCGGCTTAGATATACAGTATGTCATTATGTATTACTTGTTTTTATACAACATGCACGTATCGAGACCACGCGGAGGAAGTCGCAGGCAATAACTAGCATTTTAAAATAAGGTGAATTATAAAACTTTATATATTGTTTGATTTGTGAGGCGAGTGATGGCTGTGGTCGCGTGTTGACCCCGCGCGGTCACCTCTCGAACGTGTGCCCCAAGATATGTATAATTCTTGGAGTTTATCGACGCATACCTACACGTGTGTTCATGTGACACGCCGTCACCCACTCGGGACATTCCGGGAATGTTGTATTGTGAACAGCTTAGTCATTGGTTATGTTACTGCACGCTGTACCTACCGCGCATGCAATCATATGTCCAACACACACACATCTATAACGTTACCCACGTTCTTACAATATAAATACGTTATATGTCACTAACTATTGTGAATAATTAATATACCTACTAGGTAACTAATTATTTAATTACGCTATTACCGATTTAATTAATTAGCCGAGTTAATGGATAGCACAACACAATGTACACAATCAGATATAATACACAATCGTCTTCATTTGTATATGTTAGTCAAGAGCAACGTATTGCCGACGGACAACGGACGCTCGGCTCGATCGTATGACGCGAGGACGAAAGCTGCGAGTGGCGGGCGGGCCAGGGGGGGCGCATTGTTTACATCGCGCAGCGCCTGCAGCTGCACCGGCGGCAGGCGGCGGGCGGTGTCGCGGTGTCCCCCGGCGACACGGACACTTGTGGCGCGCGACACCGCGACACACACCAACACTACACACGTGGGCGCAACGCTTACTGCAGCTTAACGAACTTGTAGCTTACGTACGTATTGTGTGCACTTTGTACGCTCGATCGGTCAGACGCGACGGACTATGTCAATAACTGAGGTAATCGTAACTGACCGCAAAGGCGATGTTGATGAAGATGAACACGTTGTCTACGGAGCAGAGCCCTCGGGCGCACGCCATGGCGAGCTGTGTGCGGCAAGAGGGCGGCAAGAGCGGCGGCGCGAGCGAGCGTGCGGGGCGGGAGCACGCCGGAGACTGCGCTACATGTCGAGCGTCAGTCCGCGGGCGCGCCTCGTAAGGCACTGGCGCTGGGGCGCGGGGCCGCGGGCGGCGCGCGCCGGCCCCGCGCCCGCCCCGCGCGCTCCCCTCCCGACACATTCCACGCGCGACCTCCGGGCTCTGGACTCTGAGCGCCGCGCCACCCACGCGACCACTGGAACACTCCACCAGCCCTATATCGGTCCACGTCGAACTCCTTAACTTCACGGTTGTCAAGGAACACGTCTCTGATGGCGGCTAAAGCGATGTAACACGACAAGAGCCGCACCCCCGAGGTGAAACCTCTCTCCGTTCTGTGGGCACGAGGCTGTCTGTAGAGGGTTGCGTGAAGCCCGTCGTATCTGTAGACGTGTGCGTGCCGCGTCCTAGTGGTACACCGCTAACTACGAGCTTTAAGTTTCATCATTGACGTGACAGAGTTGTCGACGTGACGCACGCGACACGTTAGCCAACAATTAGATAATACACAGTAATGTCGGTCAATGTGTAAAACGTTTGTCTGAGCACTGAGCACACCTACCGGCACTAAGTTATGTTCCCAACGTACAATATGTTCTAGTTGATGGACCGACCTGTGTAGGGTAACAATACTGATATACCGACAGTGTACACGGGAGCAGCAGTGGGCAGCACCGAGCGACGACATCGAGGCGGACGGGCCGCTGTATAGTTTGCCTATGGCCTATGGGGTTGTCCGTCCTACCTGCACATAATATAAAACAAATTCGTTTCCCTCTTTGTGTGTGCGCCTACATCACAAACGCCGCTAACCGGCACCCAACTATGTATAGACCAATATAATGTGTACCCACCCACTACGAAGGGCTATATCCTAACAAATATGTTACTTTTATCACATTCATCTCCTAACAATAATTCGCAGTAAAACACTTTCATTGCACGCCTCACAATACAGTAAAAGCCCACGACGCGCGACGGCCAGACCTTCGTTAATTTATAAAAGTTGTTCTGTGCGTGTCCCCTATAGAGGTAAGAACGACCAGCGACTATGGAGTTGGGGTTGTGGGTACTTGGGCAGGTAACAGGTAGTAAAGGTGTATGTATGTATATTGTTGTGACACCACTGCTTCAAATACTGGTCGTATTAATGGTGCCTGCGCGCTTCTGGAACAAAAATTTAATAGGGATGTGCTTATTTTTACCCGACTGCAAAGGAGTGGTAGTGGTGGAATGTATGTATGTATGTTTGTATGTTCCTTTGAAGCACTATACCTATATACCAAACGCCTGGGCCGATTTTTATGATTCGCACGTCAATCGATTCCTCTTAATCCGGCGAGTATCACTAAAGATATGACGTTATTGAAAATTCAATATGGCGACTACCGGACGCCATATTGTTTTAAAAAAAAAATTAAAGTCAACAAACTATATCGAGTGGGGTATCGTTAAATAGGTATTTAAAAAGCATTTTTAGTTTTATCTCAACATTTTTCGATTTGACTGGCCGTTTAGGATCTATATCGATTTTTTTTTTTTTTTTTTTTTTTTTTTTTTTTTTTTTTTTTTTTTTTTTTTTTGGTGGACTATGGATTAGTCTCGCCCCGCCAAATCGGTCCGGGGTGACGGAAAAGGCGGCGCGTGACCCCATAGACCCACCGTAAAACTCCTCTCTCTTCGCCGTGCGAGCGGGTCACCGGGACCCGATTTTTAACTTCGGTGGCCCGCCCGGCGGTTCACCCTCGCGGGTTCCTCTCGTCGACGCCCCAACAGATTTCGCCGTCGGGGCGTCGCCCTCACGCGGTGGCCTCACGTCGGGTGACCGGACAATTCCCCGGTCCGATCACCCGAAGCCTCGGTTAGGGCGGCATCAGGCGCAGGTATTCGCGCCTGCGCCGCCCCGGCCGCTGGCGGCGGCCCGGGGCGCGGGAATCCTCCCTTGCCCGTTCCGCCGCTTCCTTCTGCGAGATGACAGCCTCGCAGAAGGCGGCGACCGCGTCCCAGTTCCTGATGCTGTCGACCATCGCTCTCGCGACGGCCGGCAGCGTCAGGTCGGCACCGATGACAGCGACGAGGTCACGGCGCTGCCGCTCCCATCCCGGACACACCTCCAGCGTGTGTTGCGCCGTGTCCTCGTCACTCCTGCAGTGGTGGCAGGCCGGAGTCCACTCCCTATACACGACCCTGTGCAGGTACAACCCGAAACACCCGTGCCCCGTCAATACCTGCACCAGCCGAAAGGTGAGGACTCCGTGCCGCCGCTCCATCCACTCTATCAGTACGGGCCGGAGGGCCTCAACGGTCTCCACACCGTGCCTAGGCCTCTCCAGCCGCGTAGCCCAACGGGCGATGACGTCTCGGCGGGCATCCACGCGCCAGGTGGCTATCTCGCTCAACGATGGGGAGCCACCTTCCTCGCGCGCTGTGATAACCCGCCGGTAGAGGTCGGAGAGCATCTCCGCCTCTAGGTCCCACGGGGGTGTCCCGGCCAACAGGCACGCCGCCTCTGTCGACACCGTGCGGTACCCGCGAATGGCTCTGACCGCCATGGCTCTCTGTGGCCTCCACAGAACCGCCCTGAGCTGGGCGTTCAGAGCCCTCGCCCACACGGGTGCGCCGTACATGGCCATCGAGCGGATGACCCCCGCATACAGCCGTCGGGCCTCAAAACTGGGTCCGCCCACATTCGGCATGAGACGAGAAAGGGCGGACGCCGCGCCGACAAGCCGGGGAGCAATCTGTCGGAAATGCTCCCGGAACCACCATCGCCCGTCGAGCACCAGACCCAAGTACCTCATATGGGCCTGGATGCTGATGTGGATGGAGTTTACCACTATCGAGGCGCCGATGGGTAGCCTCACACGGGGCCCATGGAAAAGTAGGGCCTCCGTCTTGTTTAGGGCCACCCTGAGCCCCAGCGCCTCGATCCGCCTGACCATCTCCTCGGTGCCGAGAGTGGCCAGGCTCGCCGCCTCTTCGAGTGTCCTGCCCCGGGCTGTGACGAGCGTGTCGTCAGCGTAGCACACCAAGCTCAGCCCGGGGGGGAGACTCCCTCTCAACGCCCAGTCGTACCCGATGTCCCACAGGGTCGGCCCCAGAACCGACCCCTGTGGAACGCCGCACGACATGGGCGTCCGCACAATGTCCCCTGCGGGACCCGCGCAGAGGATACTGCGGCCCTCCAAATAGTCTGCCACCAGCCGCCTGAGGTACAGGGGCACTCCATGGAACCGGAGCGCCTCCCTGATGCAGCCGAATGGCAGACTATTGAATGCGTTGGCGATGTCCAACGACACCGCCAACAGCACTCCCTTCCCGGCGACGGCCTCCGCGGCCGCCTGCCTCAGGCGTAATAGGGCCCCGATGGTCGAACGCCCCCTCCGAAACCCATACTGAGCGTCCGACAGATCGGGCCCCACCTCCTCCAGGTGTCGGACGATGCGGGCAGCGAGCACACGCTCCAGCAGCTTACCCACATCGTCGAGGAGCACGATGGGCCTGTAGGCCGACGGCAAATCCGGGGACCGTCCCGGCTTTGGCAGGAGAACCAACCTCCCTTCCTTCCAGCACTCAGGGAACCGTCCAGACGTCAGACAGGCGTTGAACAGCTGCCTGAGGCGAGGCTCGAAGTGCTCGAGGAGCGACGTCAGCACCCGGACTGGAATTCCGTCCGGGCCGGGGGCCGTGGTGGCGGAACGAATCTTCGCCACGGCCGCCCCCACTTCCGACTCCGTCACGGGCGGAACACTCTCGTCGTCGTCGGCCTCCCGGTCCTGATCTGGCGGAGCCATGACCGGGGGCGTGTGTTCCGACTGCCGTGGAAACAGCTCCTCGAATCTATATCGATTTAAAGTTTCGTAACAAACCTTCTCACATATAGGTTTTTTAGACAGTAGAAATTTACGATGAAAAGACGAAAAATTCATATAACTGGATGTGGATGGATATATACTGAAGTATCTAGTAGGTATATTGTCCAATATACCATAGGTAGTCCTACCTAAAGTATCTAATGTCTTACGCGGTCGCCCATCTCCAATTTCTAACGATTTAGTACTCAACTTCAGTCGAAAAACTATATATAGTTAGGTACTTACCTACTTATTAATAAATAAGATAACTATAGCTACCTAGGTATTTATAACTAAAAAGTATAAAATAAAAAAAATGATTGAAAAAATCAAAAAACCCGACTGCGTAAAAAGTCACTAAAACTTCGTACATAATAAAAAAACTGAAAAGAAATAAAAAAATGATTGAAAAAATCAAAAAACCCGACTCCGTAAAAAGTCACCAAAACTTCGTACATAATAAAAAAACTGAAAAGAAAAAAACAAGCACTTAGATGTCCGGTGGTCTAGAATTCCATAATATATTATTGAATAAATACTATTGCAGAAAATGAAATATATTTTAATAATAGAACATGACAACTGAACAGTGGGGATCCATTGAAAATTAGATTTGCTGTCGAATAAAGGACCGACTGTTCAGTTGTCATGTTCTATTATTAAAATATATTTCATTTTCTGCAATAGTATTTATTCAATAATATATTATGGAATTCCAGACCACCGGACATCTAAGTGCTTGTTTTTTTCTTTTCAGTTTTTTTATTATGTACGAAGTTTTGGTGACTTTTTACGCAATCGGGTTTTTTGATTTTTTCAATCATTTTTTTTATTGCTTGCCGTCATCACATCTATGAATTAGTATTGAAAGGAGTATTTGAAGCTAAAATTAGCCATGTGACTAACAACCCTGATATTCCATTATTCAAAAAATGCCGAGACAACTGGCGGAACATTGATCCCACGAAAATACAAAGTCCTGCAGAAAAGTTATCACACCTGAATGTTTCAGAAAATGACAAACTGTTAGAGTTTTACCGGACTGAATTGACGAAGGGAATTATTAGGGATGATTATAGAGAATTAATAGAACTCGTATCGACGAATCTATCATATTTCTTGGCGGAGATACGGAAAGGAAATATAAGATTCGGCCACCAGGTGCCATGCACCAGGCACGATGGATGGCGAGAGCAATTTATTCATTAAAAATATCATTACTTAGTTATCAATTTAAAATTACTAACAAAGACAAAGTGGCACTGTTAGATGACTGCATGTTCATCGTTACAGGCTAAGTTAAGCCTTGGATGCAATGTATTTTGGCAGTGAAAGCACCTTACCAAGATTTGTGTTTTTTAAAAACTATGAAAGCTTATGAAACAGTCGATAAAACGATCTCCAAAGCAGCTTTACAGAAGTTCTGTCAGCATTTATGGTATTTGGTTGATGAAGTAGCTGTTTTATCTCTATTTGACGATGATGTAGACCAAGAAACAAAAATAAAGATACCTAAAAGTCTATCTAAGGTTAATCCATCAGTTTACAGTAAACGCTACATTCATTCTAAAGAAGACCTGTGTGGTTTACTTTACGAGAAAGACATCGACGACTTTATTTCTAATAAAAGCAAGACCTTGTTTCATCGTTTTAAAATTGATGACAGTTTTCTGAACGACTGTCCTTTTTCATGGCCTAGTAATGCATCTTTTCTGCAAGTTAAGGGTCAGATGATGACATTGAGAGCCGTTAATGATACAGCAGAGAGAGCAGTTAAATTGATGCAAGATTTCCATGAAAAAATCACCGTGGAAGAGGAACAAAAGCAATTTTTACTGCGTTGCGTTCAGGAGCACAGACTCATATACACTGACTGTAAAAAGAAAACTTTAAAAAGAAAATATAATAAATAATGTTCTTTTATTAAAAAATATTGAATACATGTGACATAGTTGTTTAATTTAATATTAATAAAATAGTTCTAAAATTTTCTCCTACAATCTCCATACAATTTTTTTCTAAAAAGTTTGGCATGAAGTCGGCACGGGTTACTGTTATCCGATTTCGATAATATTTTACATTTTAGTTATTAGGGTCAATTAGAAAAATATAAAGTGTATGCATATTCAAAATCGAAAAAAAAAATTCGCCCTTATAGGCTGGGACATATATTGAAAAAAATTTTTTTTTTTTTATTCAATATATATTATTTATATATATTCACACATTTTGACAGAAACAAATGAAAAAAAACGGCGGGAAACAACATTTTACTAAATTGTTTCTTTTTTTTGAAATGTAACCTTTTTAATGTTATCAAAGCCAGCCAGACACAACTACTACAGACAAAGATATTTTATTCAAACTCTATACAGACTATATGCAAAATAGTTTAAATAGTACATTACTGCAGCGGCCAGCAAAAGAGGAATTGATGGACGAACGTATAAAAGTCTATCAATTCCTAGTTGTGGCCAAGGCTTGTATAGTGCTTTTCTCAAATAATGCGCGGAAATTAAAACTAAGTAGTAGGTACTAAGTAGAACTGTATACATGACGAACAACGAACATTTTTCACGTGCTAAAGGGTTCATTTGCTTTTTTTTCATTATCAAACAGGTTTCTTTTTCAAGCCAGTTCGAAATTTAAATAAAACTCTGATAAGTTACCTATTTGGTTACCTTATTTTGAAGTAACAAATCGTTCCATTTTTACCCGACTGCGCGACGCTAAGGAGTGGTATTGTGTTTAACAGGCTATGCATGTATGTTTGTATGTTCCTTTGAAGCACTATATAGGCCAAACGCCTGGACCGATTTTTATGATTCACACGTCAATCGATGCCTCTTAGTCCGGCGAGTGTCACTAAAGATATGACGTTAGTGAAAATTCAATATGGCGATTACTGGACGCCATATTGTGAAAATAATAAATATGAAAATCAATAAACTATGTCAAGTGAGGTATCGTTGAATAGGTATTTAAAAAATATTTTTAGTTTTCTCTCAACATTTTTTGATTTGACTGACCGTTTAGGATCTACATCGATTTAAAGTTTCGTAACAACCTTTCTCACATATAGGTTTTTAGACAGTAGAAATTTACGATGAAAAGACGAAAAATTCGTATGACTGTGCGTGTGAATTTGGATGGACATATACTAAAGTATTTAGTAGGTATATTGTACAATATACCATAGGTAGTCCTATCTAAAGTATCTAATGTCTGACGCGTTTGCCCATTTCCAACTTCTAACGATTTAGTATTCAACTTCAGTCGAAAAACTTATATAGTTATGTACCCACTTATTCATAAATAAATTAACTATAGCCACTTAGGTATTCATAACTAAAAAGTATAAAATATAAAAAAATAATTAAAAAAAAAAACAAAAAACCCGACTGCTTAAAAAGCGAACTAAACTACGTACATAATAAAAAACTGAAAAGAAAAAACAAGCACTTAGATGTCCGGTGGTCTAGAATTCTATAATATATTATTGTATGAATACTATTGCAGAAAATAATATATATTTTAATAATGGAACATGACAACTGGACAGTTGGGATTAGGGTTGCCACCTGTACTTTATTATAAAGTATTGTACGTTATTTCAGATAAATGTACTCTATACTTTATGAGAAAAATAAAGTATACGAAAATACTTTATTTCGTATGATATGAATTCTTTAGGATTTTGTAAAATTACGTCGTAGGTATTCTTTTATTAAGCACTCGTTTTTAATAATTTCTGAATACATTTTAACCTCAAATGTCAATTTCTTGGTGTTTTTGTACGAAATGGTTTGAGTGCACTCAGAATACGATTTAAAGTTTCATAGATTTATGCCGTGGTATATCATGGAAAAGGATACTCCTCATACACCTTGTAACACAACTTCGATAGTGAAACGGAGCAAATAGATAGTGAATATGATATATCGAAAAAAAAATAAAAAATGAAACAAAACAGAAAAATAAACTATTGCAGAAGTATAAAAATCAGTGGGAAATCGAAAATGGTAATTTGTTAATTAATGATCCACACAACAAATAAGAAAGGCAGGCTGCAAAAAGCAATAAAAAATATGATTTTAAGCATAATAATAAATATAAATAAATTGTACTTTATTTTGATACTGTGTACTTTTTTTTCTTACCCATAATAACCAATACCTATACTTTATTTGCAAAGAAAAAAGGTGGCAACCCCAGTTGGGATCTATTAAAAAAATAGATTTGCTGTCGAATAATGGATCCCAACTATCCAGTTGTTGTGTTCCATTATTAAAATATATTTTATTTCTTCCAATCCTATCCAACTTCCATAAAGGAGGAGGTTCTCAATTCGAACGCTATTTTTTAATTTTTTTTGTATGTGTGTTACGCGATAGCAACGCCAATTATGGATGGATTTTTATAATTCTTTCTTTGTTAGAAAGAGGATACTCTAAGGGTGGTCCCATATGCAGGGTATCAGGATCTGAAGCTGGAATTCTGGGAAAATCGAGAGTAATTCCTTAAAATGCAAAAATGCTGTTTCTGATACCTCTATACATAATTTATAGTTCATCTAATCTAAGAAGTGCATTTTGACGTTTTGCATTTTTAATACACAATAACGAGGTTATTGTGTATTAAACGTATACACATGATTGTAAACACTAAGTCTGAAATTTTAATCAACTATTAAGTTATTTACATAATTAACATTGCGGGTGACTTTCTTGTACAATAATCTAATGTTGAAACTCGTAAAACTAATTTAAAATAAAAATTACATGGTAAATAGTAATTGTTAATGACGACCTAACAATGTCACGTCATCACGTTCTAAACAGTAGTGCTTGACAACTTCCAATTCACGAATATCCAAACAATCGGTAAAAATATTAGAATAATACAATTAATCGAATAGAGATTTTAACAGAGATGTACATTTCGACACTTTGATTGATGAGGAAATAATTATTAATGTTCGCGACGCTGATAATTCAAGTAATAGTAGTAATTCTAAATAAATAGCCATTTTCAAATCCAGTTTTTGTTTTTAATTAACCTAATCCTACGAAATATGATGAAAAGATTCTATGCTGAAATAATTAAATTTGTTTAGTACTAATTTAGCACTTAATTTATTCATCACCTTTTTGAAAAATAAAAAATAAACCGATTATTAATTATAAAGAATCAATATCGATTTCTCAGTAAAATCTGATATTTTTGATAGCGATTATTTGGTTCACATACCTAGACAACTTACTCAGACAGCTGTCAAGGTGCACTTCTTAGATTAGACAGACTATAGTTTGATTATTTGTGTATGGAGATTATCTTTATGAGCTTTAGCTGATGGTAAAACAACAATGTTACTAAGGGGTAAAATAAGGGTCACGGGATGAACATTTATATGGAAGTTTATCATTTTCAAAGTTAGAAGTACGAAATTTCGCACACCTGCATCTTTTTAGAAATAAAAGAATATGTGTGTTAGCGTTTTTTCAAAATTACACTACTAAGGGGTAGTATAAGTATAATAAAATAGGTAAAACAAGTGAAAACAAATAAAATATTTTTTTTTAATGAATATTAATTATTTTTTAAATATTACCTATATTTTTTTTTTCAATTTTGATAAACTTTCGTGTATTAAGCCAATACGTTGAGATCGTTGCTCCTCGATTTGGTTTGATAACGTTCGCGAATCAAACTGAGTCGCTGAGAATGACTTTCTGTAGTTTCATTACGCCTAGATAAGTTTGTGTATGCCCTCATCTGAGAAAGCCTATTGACCCGCTGCTCGTCACTATCATTTGTAATATTTATCCCATTTCCTAACCCCATTTTTCTTTAAACGAGTGTCTTTCTCGTCACTCGTTTCTTCCAAACAGTGCTGTCTCATTTGAGCAGCCCGTTTACTAGGTCTACCTATTAAAAAAATCTGAATTCACTTATTTTCCACTAAAAACCGGCAAATAAAAAAATATTTTTAGAAAAAACAAAAACCGACTTCAAAACTATACCTACGATAAACGATATATAATAAACTTACACTAAAAAGTAGAAAATAATTCTTTTAATTAGTTTAATCTCAAAAGAATAATAGAACAATTTACGAAATTATAGTATACCTACCTATTTACAGGTAGGTATGTAAAAA
Organism: Lymantria monacha; assembly: GCA_905163515.2. Lineage (NCBI taxonomy): Eukaryota > Metazoa > Arthropoda > Insecta > Lepidoptera > Erebidae > Lymantria > Lymantria monacha. The sequence continues at coordinate 254,830 of LR991090.1, forward strand.
CTTATACTATGTCAAGAAAAATAGATAATAATATTATATTTTGTATTTCAAAGCAAGGAGCATTGAAATATAACAAACGAAATTATTAATATTTATTTACAAGTACTATTTTTTTGGAGTCGGTGCCAGCTAAATCAAAATGAAATTCCCTTGCATAAATCTTTTAAGCGCATTAAATCATCAACGAAATCTGCCCGCGTTCGGGTAGTTCACTCAGTGACATCGCCTCTCCTTTCTCGCACCTGCCTCGCTCCGGCTATCGCCCTATTCGCAGTGATCGTTCATCTTTGCATAGGTCAGGTAGGTACTGCGTGAGCCGCGTGATGTTCGCAAAGCAGAAAAACTGTCCTTGGCTGGCACCGACTCCAAAAAAATAGTACTCGTAAATAAATATTAATAATTTCGTTTATTATATTTCATTTTTTTTATTTAAGAGGTGGCGCAATTATCACGCAAATAATCTGCTCCGTTATAATTAATGTAAATATTTATTTATAATATATATTTATTAATTTTTAATTTTAATTATATTATTTATAATATTATTTATAATAAAATATATATTTATATAAAAATCGTTTAGGTTTTACGTTGTTTACATTTGTAAACAACGTAAAACCTAAACGATTTTTATATAAATATATATTTTCAATCAAGTAGTCTTAGTGAAAGTGTTATTAAAGTTAGATACTTACTGTGAACAAAGCTACCAGTGTGTTAGGAATATCGTTGCACATACACACACGAATCATTGTGTTTAATAGAACTGTACTTACATACACACACGAATCATTGTGTTTAATAGAACTGTACTTACATACACACACGAATCATTGTGTTTAATAGAACTGTACTTACATACACACACGAATCATTGTGTTTAATAGAACTGTACTTACATACACACACGAATCATTGTGTTTAATAGAACTGTACTTACATACACACACGAATCATTGTGTTTAATAGAACTGTACTTACATACACACACGAATCATTGTGTTTAATAGAACTGTACTTACATACACACACGAATCATTGTGTTTAATAGAACTGTACTTACATACACACACGAATCATTGTGTTTAATAGAACTGTACTTACATACACACACGAATCATTGTGTTTAATAGAACTGTACTTACATACACACACGAATCATTGTGTTTAATAGAACTGTACTTACATACACACACGAATCATTGTGTTTAATAGAACTGTACTTACATACACACACGAATCATTGTGTTTAATAGAACTGTACTTACATACACACACGAATCATTGTGTTTAATAGAACTGTACTTACATACACACACGAATCATTGTGTTTAATAGAACTGTACTTACATACACACACGAATCATTGTGTTTAATAGAACTGTACTTACATACACACACGAATCATTGTGTTTAATAGAACTGTACTTACATACACACACGAATCATTGTGTTTAATAGAACTGTACTTACATACACACACGAATCATTGTGTTTAATAGAACTGTACTTACATACACACACGAATCATTGTGTTTAATAGAACTGTACTTACATACACACACGAATCATTGTGTTTAATAGAACTGTACTTACATACACACACGAATCATTGTGTTTAATAGAACTGTACTTACATACACACACGAATCATTGTGTTTAATAGAACTGTACTTACATACACACACGAATCATTGTGTTTAATAGAACTGTACTTACATACACACACGAATCATTGTGTTTAATAGAACTGTACTTACATACACACACGAATCATTGTGTTTAATAGAACTGTACTTACATACACACACGAATCATTGTGTTTAATAGAACTGTACTTACATATACACACGAATCATTGTGTTTAATAGAACTGTACTTACATACACACACGAATCATTGTGTTTAATAGAACTGTACTTACATACACACACGAATCATTGTGTTTAATAGAACTGTACTTACATACACACACGAATCATTGTGTTTAATAGAACTGTACTTACATACACACACGAATCATTGTGTTTAATAGAACTGTACTTACATAATAAATATATTAATAACTAGTGAAGATTAAAAGCCAATGAGACAGTCACATTTAAATTTGTTATATCTTTAAAAACAGTGAAAAGTGTAAAACTATTCATCAGAACTACAAAGTTATTAAAATATTATGTGGGTGCACAAATACTTACAAAAGTCATAAAAATTAACTGTTCGAGTGTATCTCACATAATTCAATAAGAGTATCATAATTTTAATGCGATGACGTATGGTACGATTAGCGTGCTTATTATAGCTTGAGAAATTCGTGCGAAAGGCATCGAGTTCGCGTCCTACGACTGATTGACGATTTTTGTATGTTTACCAGGATTGTTATTTTCTTGTATTAGTATATAAATCTTCATAACACCTTAATAACTTTGATAAAATAAATATATAAGAATCATGAACTTCCTAGAGAATATAACGTTTCGTAGAAAACGAACACAGTCTGACTCAGATGCGATCAACGAAAGTGAAATGATTAATGATACCTTTAATGCAAGTAGTTTACCTGAGACAACGGACGAGGACATAGCGAGCTCGCATTTAGATCAAATTAGCCAATTAAAAGAGAAACTTGATCACCTTTTATTAGACCTAAAAAGCGCGCATCAGGCAATAGAAACATTGATAAGATAAGATAACTTTATTTGTCTCAACATGTGTACAAAATGGTGTTACAGCACTTTATGGAGCCAACATGTTCTGTCTATCATAAGACATACAAATTTATTATAATCCATACACTATATCGACCCAATACAACAAATACTATCAATATATTCATACATAGCAAGAATTAAATTAAATATAACAATGAGTCAAGATCTATTAAATAATTATTATTAGTAAATGTCAATAGTTGAATGCATTGATATTGAATTTAAATACAACAATTAATATAATTACATTACAATTTAAAATAAACAATCGCCATTCAAGAAATCTTTGATATTATAAAAACATTTATTCGTCAATAATTCTTTTAATGTCTTTTTTAATCGTGTGATATTTAGATCCTTTAAAATATTTGGTATCTTATTATAAATTATGGGGCCCATACAAATAATGCTATTCCCCAGGAGGGATGTTTTAGCCGTGTGCATGCATAGTCTATAATTGTCACGGCGACTACGAATACTAACGTCTGACATTTTAGGAAATAGATGTAAATTAGATTTCACAAATACAGCTGTCTCATAGATATATAGTGAGGGAAAAGTCAAAATTTTATGTTTTTCTAAATATGGTTTGCAACTATCTACTACTTGCAAGCCAAACATAGCACGAACGCATCGTTTTTGAAGTTTGAATAAAATCTCTTTATCAACAGAGTTACCCCAGAATATAACACCATATCTAAGTATCGATTCAACAAGGGCATGATATGCAGTAAGTAATGTAGATATATTTACTTCAGGGGCGAGTTTATAAAGCGCATAAGAGCGACTGCTTAATTTCTGAGCTAGGTGTGTAACATGTGCTTTCCAGTTGAGTTTAGCATCAATAATGACGCCCAAGAACTTTGCACTGTCGACTCTATTTATATTCTGATCTCCATATTTAATAGAGAGTTGATCAACACGTTTGTGTCATTATCATTGGAGAATCAAAAACTTAAAGAATATAATGCTGATTTGATAAAGAAAAATGAACTTTATAAACGAATTACGTGTAGCCCGATTAAGAAAATAACGACTCCAAAAAGGGGTCATAAAAAAACTAAATCCATACAAACGCAGACAAAAAATACTAGTACACAAAATTTACAATTGGATGCGACTGCCATTTTGAATCATTCCATATTAGAAGAACCTGTAGCAAACGTTCAACAAATCAGTGAATATTTACCTCGGCAAACAAAAACCAAATCGCAAATCAAAATTTCTACGACAAAACAAAAGTTAATACATCTAGAAAGATATGTATTTTAAGCAACAATAACAAAAATAACATATCGTCTATTGCAGAAAATGTCATTCAAAATAAAACGGAGATATGTCATTACATACTACCGCACTGTAATATGATTCAGTTAATACATAATATACGTAATAAAATAAAATCATTCACTATGAATGACTTTTGTATTATACTGTTAGGAAAAGAAGATTTCTACACCACATATAATCATAATGAATTGTTAATTTCTTTAAGGACTACTATAGAAAAAATTATACACACAAATATCATTATATGTAGACCGACATATAAATATGGGTACTATACAAATATGTTTAATAGTAGAATAGAAAACTTTAATAATCTGTTGGGTTCTGATATTATTACACACAAGTATGCATATTTCCTAGATTCAAACAAAAATTTAGTCTGTGATTATTCAATGTTCCTTAAACGTAATGGACTGCTAAATAACTACGGCATGCGAATTATATTTGAAGATTTAAATAAACTAATGGAAGAAATTATGAATTATAATATATAAGAATCAAAATCACAATGTGTCGATTCGGTACATAATCAGTTTTTCTATGAAAATTGTATACATATTATGCACCAAAATATTTCAGGCCTCTTGAGTAAATCAGATGCACTTACGGTCTGCTTAGAAGAACTAATGACTAAGGATGTGACAGTCGACGTTATCTGCGTAACCGAACATTTTATTATGTCAGGTTTTGAACTTTATCTCTCAATACCTAACTACCGACTAGCCGCGTGCTTCAGTCGTAGAAACATCAAACGAGGTGGTTCTTGCATATTGGTAAATAAAAAAAATTATTAAAAAAATCAAAAAACCCGACTGCGTAAAAAGTCACCAAAACTACGTACATAATAAAAAAAACTGAAAAGAAAAAAACAAGCACTTAGATGTCCGGTGGTCTAGAATTCCATAATATATTATTGAATAAATACTATTGCAGAAAATGAAATATATTTTAATAATAGAACATGACAACTGACAGTCGGGATCCTTTATTCGACAGCAAATCAAATTTTTCAATGGATCCCGACTGTTCAGTTGCCATGTTCTATTATTAAAATATATTTCATTATCTGCAATAGTATTTATTCAATAATATATTATGGAATTCTAGACCACCGGACATCTAAGTGCTTGTTTTTTCTTTTCAGTTTTTTATTATGTACGTAGTTTTGGTGACTTTTTACGCAGTCGGGTTTTTTGATTTTTTTAATATTTTTTTTTATTTTACACTTTTTAGTTATAAATACCTAGATGGCTATAAATATCTTATTTATTAATAAGTAGGTAAGTACCTAACTATGTAGTTTTTTGACTGAAGTTGAGTACTAAATCTTTAGAAATTGGAGATGGGCGACCGTGAAGACATTAGATACTTCAGGTAGGACTACCTATGGTATATTGGACAATATACCTACTAGATACTTCAGTATATGTCCATCCACATCCAGTTATATAAATTTTTCGTCTTTTCATCGTAAATTTCTACTGTCTAAAAAACCTATATGTGAGAAAGGTTGTTACGAAACTTTAAATCGATATAGATCCTAAACGGCCTAAAATCCTAAATACCTATTTAACGATACCCTACTCGATATAGTTTGTTGACTTTAATTTTTTTAATTTTCACAATATGGCGTCCAATAGTCGCCATATTGAATTTTCAATAACGTCATATCTTTAGTGATACTCGCCGGATTAAGAGGAATCGATTGACGTACGAATCATAAAAATCGGCCCAGGCGTTTGATATATATAGTGCTTCAAAGGAACATACAAACATACATACATACATACATAGACTGTTAAATACAATACCACAATCCTTTGCAGTCGGGTAAAAAAGGTCACCAATGGAAGGAATTTACAGAAATATGTAATTTTTCAATTTTTTTTTTTTAATGCTGCGCTATTCAGATGACTCAATGTAATATTATTGTTATTTGTATGTATAGAGTCCCTTTATCTAAAAATTTAAAAACATTCTTCGACCAACTAGAGAGGCTACTACATTTCATTAAAAGTAAATACGGCAAATCCCGTGTTGTATTATGTGAGGATTTCAATATAGATATCTTAAAAAAGAAAAAACATTGTATCAGAACTAGAATGCTTATTGCTTAATTTTGCTTTTAATTTAGAAATAAATCAGGCAACTAGGTTAAAAAGTGGTACATGTATCGACAATTTCGCACACAATCTAGGTATTAAATCATCATCATCATCACAGCCCATAATGTCCCATTGTTGGGCTCGGGCCTCCTCCGTAATGGGAGGGAAATTAACCTACTATACCGCGCTGGTCAGACGTGTTGGTATAGGGTTTTGTTTCGAGTTTTCCTTCTCTCGCATAGATGTTATATGCGTTTTATATCCCTTAGTCGTCTCGTACGATCACCCACGGGTAAGGTATGGGGTGGTGAATAGTATTCTTACTCCGTCACCACACGGAATAAATGTAAATATGAAACTATAGATTTTGCTCTGTCTGACCACACCTCCCAAATATTGAAGTGCCCTGTTGATAAAGTATGTTTAATTAATCAATGGTATATAAAACGTCGTGAATATAGTAAATATACAATGATAGAAGATATACAATGCGAAAGTGGAAGGATGTAGGTACCGAGGGAGACCGACACTAACCTACCTAGACCGGATCGGTCATGTACTGAAGGAAGGTGGAGTCAAGAGTCTCCGAGACCGGCGAGCGTGTATGAAGAGAATTATGAATGTTGAGGAAGCGAGTGAAGTATGCAGAGATAGAGTTCTCTGGCACTCTGTTCCCTCTGCCTACCCTGCAAGGGATAGGGCGTGATGATATGTATGTATGTATGTAATATAGTAAATGTAATATGAATAAATTTAAAGACTGTATGAAAAATATATCTTTATCAGAGATATATACACTAAGCGATCCAAATCAAGCTTTTAGTCTTTTTATAGAAACTTTTTCTTTATTTTATCATTTGTGCTTTCCATTTCGTAAAATAGCAATGAAAACCCACAAGAAACCGCAATGGGTATCACGTGGTATTAGAATTAATAGTAAAAAAAAGAGATATCTACTATGGTGTTATAGATCTAAGCCAACTAACATAAATAAACAAAATTTTAAAAAATATAATTATATACATAAAAAAAATATAAAATTAACACAGCTTGCTCAGAATTCTTATAAAATAAATACATCTTTGAATAAAACAAAAGCTACCTGGGATATTATAAACAATTCAAAATTTATAATACCCAGAGGAGGTATATCACCTATTATGATCGGTGATAGGATAGAAATTAATCCAGTTTTAATCGCTAAAACTTTTAATAATTATTATATTGAAAAAATTAAACCACTAGCGGTTAAAGGTAAAAATGTCACATCTAATATACCCATACAAAGCAACTCTTTATTCATGGCACCCAGCTCATATTATAATATACTAAAAATAATAAAATCACTGAAAAATACCAATAGTGTGGGACATGATGGTATTACTACAAAGGTTATTAAATATGTAGCTGATAGCATTAGTCATCATTTAAGTTATATATTAAATCTGTATATTTCTGCTGAGTGCTGGTATATACCCAAAACACTTAAAGAGAGTATATACCCAAAACACTTAAAGAGAGCTGTAATAAAACCATTAAAAAAATGTGAACAATCAATACTTAGAATCTTTTAGACCAATTGCACTTGTGCCTGTTCTTTCAAAAGTATATGAAAAATATATTTATGAACAGTTATATAAATATTTATAGAAGTATGAGATTCTTACTGATAATCAAAAAGGATTTCGTAAAGGTAAGACCATAAACATGACAATTTATGATTTCTTAAATGAGGTTATAGTAAATGTAGATAAAAGAAACCCAGTTTGTGCAGTGTACTGTGATATGACACAGGCTTTTGACTATGTGGATCATGACATTTTACTTAATAAACTAAATAAGTATGGTGTAAGGGGGAATTTTTTACAATTAATTGAATCTTATTTAAAGACAGGAAGCAGTGTGTACAAATAACTAAATTTAATTATGAAACTAAACAGGAGCATATCTATAGATCTAAACAAAGAACAGTATCATATGGTGTTCCACAGGGAAGTGTCTTGGGACCGTTGCTATTTATAATTTATATCAATGACTTACCTAAAATAACTACCAATAGTATGACCCTTTTCGCAGATAATAGTACGGTAACTGTTAGCTGTTCTAGTAATGAAAATTTTGAAGCTTAAATAAATTCTACTATAAGTTCAATAATTACATGGCTGTATAATAATAACTTAAGGATAAATCTGGATAAAACGAAAATTATGTTCTTCAGTCAAAGATTAGCAGTAAACAACGACTTTAATATTTGTTTCAATAATAATGCTAAAGAGCAAGTATGCACAAGTAAATTCTTGGGGCTTTTAATAGATAGGAAATTAGATTGGAAAGCACACTTAGAATCTTTAAGCACACGTATGAATAAAGCAGCTTATATGTTACATAAAATAGCACCAATATTAGGGGTAGATGCCAGATTAACCGCATATCATGGTATAGTTGGCTCAATTCTGAGATACGGTGTTATATTTTGGGGGAACTCTACCAATAAAGAAATTATATTTAGGTCACAAAAGAGATGTGTTAGAGCTATGTTTGGATTAAAGCCATCTGACACTTGTCAACCATACTTTATAAAACATAAAATATTAACTCTTCCATCACTTTATATCTTCGAAGTAGCTGTTTTTGTAAAAAGTAATCCACAATTATTTAATAAATGTCAGATTATAGTACGCGTAATCGACGTGACAACGATAGATTGTGTGTAAGAATGTCAAATACATCATTAATGCACAAGAGCGTATATTGTATGGCGCCGCTTATATATAACAAATTGCCAAGGCCCCTAAAAAATGTTACTTACGTTAATACATTTAAAGACAAACTTAAAAAATATTTAATTGAAAAATGCTACTATAATTTAACAGATTATATAACTGAATTGATTTAATATTTGTTTTAAAATTTAATATTATATAAGACTTTTGGCTAAATATTATTTGTATTTAACAAATTGCTTGCAATTATGCCATTTAGGATCTAAAGTCCTTGTCATCAAACATTTGCACACCCATTATTGATATAATATGACTGAAACGTTCATGTAAATATATATTGTCAACTTTATATTACTCATATTTTAGCAAATAAATTATTCTTATTCTTATTCTATTCTTAATGCCCTTTGCTTTGAAATACAAAATATAATATTATTATCTATTTTTCTTGACATAGTATAAGTTTTTACATACCTACCTGTAAATAGGTAGGTATACTATAATTTCGTAAATTGTTCTATTATTCTTTTGAGATTAAACTAATTAAAAGAATTATTTTCTACTTTTTAGTGTAAGTTTATTATATATCGTTTATCGTAGGTATAGTTTTGAAGTCGGTTTTTGTTTTTTTCTAATCTGCAATAGTATTCCTTCAATAATATATTATAGAATTATAGACCACCGGACATCTAAGTGCTTGTTTTTCTTTTCAGTTTTTTATTATGTACGTAGTTTAGTTCGCTTTTTAAGCAGTCGGGTTTTTTGTTTTTTTTTAATAAGTTTTTTTTCTTTTCAGTTTTTTATTATGTCGTAGTTTAGTTCGCTTTTTACGCAGTCGGGTTTTTTGTTTTTTCTTTTAATTTTAATTAAATTCATATCCATCGAGTACACGATAGATATGAATTTACATATATATTTATTTGGCCGCTAAAACACGACAGATATGGATTTTCATACATGTTTTTTCGGCCGCTGTTCGCATGTATTTATTTGGTCAGTACAGTAATTTCGATTTATCTCGAAGGTTGTCAAAATAATGCTCAAATTTCCAAACATGCTTGAGAAAAATCTTTTTCCCCGACGTATTCTATCTGTACCAACTACATTTGATGTATGTTCAACAATAACATTGACAAGTGGTGGTGTGTGTGTGTGTGTGTGTGTGTGTGTGTGACGTCACACGGACACGACTGGTCATCAAATTATTTACATAATGTGCGATGCAATATTAGTACATATCGGGTCGACCGCCTGCGACAACCGCTGGGTGATGATGTAGCTATGTATACACAAGCTATGTATGTGTATACATACATATACATCCAGTTGGTGTGTCAGTCAGTATAAGTTAGATACAAGTACGATAAAGTTGTAAACAATGCAGACGTGCCGCGTACGTCACGTTATGTTAGATATATAAAAAAGTTAATTATTGTTGCGTGAGTCGTGATGTGAGACCCGCGCACCGCGCACCGCGCACCGGGCAGACATCATAGCTAACTAATAATTATATATATTTATAGTTTTTCTATATTTGTCTATCTATGTGTGTGTGTTGGTGTATCAAGCAAAAACTAATAAAACGATTATATTGATATTTTGCAACGACAATACACAGGGAAGTGACGTATGTGGTGATGGATGTAACTATTGCAGAGTTGAACAGTTTGTTTGTTTGTGTGTATGTTTAAGTGCAATAATTGTAGATACTACCTGCTACATATCAAATTAAAAAAATGTAAACCGACTTCAAAATAAGATCAGCCAAAAACATACTTAAAACACTAAAAATCGAAAAATAAGATGAACTATTTCATTCTTGTCTAATTCTAATTATGTATTAATAAATAGAAATATAAAAAACCCTAAGAAGTTGTGGCATAATATTAAATCAGTCATTAATCATAAAAACAAAAAAAAATATGATCTACCTTCTTTTCTCAATGAACCAACAACCATAAATAATTACTTTTTGGACGTTCCTGGCAGCGACAAAATTACTATTTCTGATCTGACCTACTTTGAGTTTAATACATTTAGCCAACATCGTTTTCATATCCGGCCAACTAATGAAGAAAAAGTGCTAAACATCATCCAAGATTTGAAATCGAACGCCTTGGGTGTTGATAATATCTCGCTCGACATGTTAATCATGACGCTCCCTCACACTCTCACAGCTATTACTGGAATAATTAACAAATCTAGAAGCTCTTCCTCTTTTCCAGTTTTATGGAAGACGGCAATAGTTAAACCTATTCCAAAAAAATCGAATCCGGCTCGTATCGGAGATTTACGCCCTATTAGCCTCCTTCCTTGTTTATCCAAAATTCTGGAATGGGTGGTTTATAATCAGCTTGGAAAGTTTATAGAGGATATTAATATCTTGCCGAAATATCAATCTGGATTTCGAGTAGGTCATAGTACCACGACCGCCTTGATCGACGTTGTTGACAATTTATTAGAAGCTAAAGACAAAGGCATGGGATCATTGCTAACCCTCCTTGATTTTTCTCGCGCATTTGATTCTATCAATATCACCTTCCTTCTCTCTAAACTTTCATACTATGGCTGTGATACTGAAACTGTGCTCTGGTTTAATAGCTATCTGAGTAACCGGCAACAGTTCGTTCAAGTGTGTAGTAAAGATGGCAGTAGTTTAGTGTCGCTACCTCGGAACGTTACTAGAGGCGTCCCGTAGGGATCTATACTCGGCCCTTTGCTTTTCATCTTGTATACTGCAGACATAACCAATATTTTACTTAATTGTAAATATCACTTATACGCGGATGATCTTCAGTTATACATATCTTTACACCCACAGAATACTTCCAAATGTGTGAGAATGATAAGCGAGGAATTAAGCAGAGTATCAAATTGGGCCAAAAAAAATTGTCTAGAGCTCAAACCTTCGAAATCAAACTTTTTAATCATCGGATCTGCTGATATGATACGAAAAATTCAAAGCAATAACCCTAGTATTAACATCGATGGACAGATAGTCAAACAAGTATCAGAAACTCGTAATCTCGGTGTAGTTTTTGATGATTTATTAAGATTTGAAACTCACATAATTGAAGCCGTACGCAATTGCTTCTACCGTCTTAGGCTTCTGTACTTAATTCGACCCTACATTAATCTGGACTTACGAATATTGCTCTGCGAGTCTCTTGTACTGTCCAAACTCAACTATGGTGACGTGGTTTATGGACCTTGCCTTCTCAATAGAACTTACAGACTCATTCAACGAGTGCAGAATGCTTGTGCTCGGTTCTGTTTTACAATTCCTCCGCGTTCACATGTTACACCATTTTTAAACACGGGACAGATGCTGAAAATGGCTTCACGCAGAAAGCTTCATCTAGCGAGTTTGTTATTCGGTGTCATTTTGTACAAAAGACCTGCATATTTATATGAGAAACTTTTTTGGTCAAGTGACTTTAATAAATATAGAACTCGAGCCTCTTTATATCTTTTAAGTACCCCTGGACACCGCACTGCTGCATTTCGTGGTAGGTTCAAATTTTCTGCCACCCATTGCTGGAATGATCTGCCTCCACCATTGCGAGCCCTAAAGTCTGCAGTTGTATTTAATAAAAAATTTAAACAACATCTGCTTAATGCTCAAATTCATTTTCATAACCCAATCCATTGATGCACAGTAATTAAACTAAAATCCCTTATTATATGCGTATGTGTGTAGTTGCGTGTGTTTTGGTGTGTGTATGTGTCTTTATGTATTTGTATATATGTATGTACGCAGGTTTATAGCATGTACAAGATAATTAAATAGATATATGTATGTGTCCACTCATGATTGTAACAATATACATTCAGTTATTATATATAGATCCCACTACTTGTAACTGTATTTAGTATTTTATTGTGATTGTAACTGTCCGTGATTCCACTCTAGGTCTTAGCAGAATACCAGCGTTGCTTCAACGAAATGAAGTAGCATAAGCTGAGCTAAGATCCTTTTTTTTCTCTCAGATTATATTAGCTTTTAGTTTTACTAGTACATAAGTTATCATTGTTTTTACTTTCCTGTTTTCTTCCAAATGTTTTATGTATGTATGAGAGCAAAATAAATGCTTTTCTTTCTTTCTATTAATTTTTATAAAATATAATTACAATGTATGCTAGAAATCCACTAACACGATTTGAAGTCGGTGCCAAGCCAAATAGGTAGGTATACTATATCGCATTCAAACCACGCCACGCTTTGTGACTGAAGTGATCTGAACGCGCAAGCGGTTAAGCGATTTAATCTATACGGGCAGACGTCGTTGATGGTTGTGTCAAATGGTATTAAATTTGTGGCGTTATAGTGTTCTAAATACAGCTTTTAATTCTTATTTCCTTTAATAACTTGATTTTATTAATTTTTCATCCTGTGTGTATTATATTAAACTTATTGTTTTTTGTTAATTTAAGCTTGGCACCGACTTCAAATCGTGTTAGTGGATTTCTAGCATACATTGTAATTATAGTTTATAAAAATTAATACATAATTAGAATTAGACAAGAATGAAATAGTTCATCTTATTTTTCAGTTTTTAGTGTTTTAAGTAAGTATGGTTTTTGACTGATCTTATTTTGAAGTCGGTTTACATTTTTTTAAAAAGATTAATTATTTTTTAATTTTTAGTGTATATAATCGTGTTTAAGTAATAATTTTAACTAGTTCATATAAATTAAATTATTTATTAAATATAGCACTATGAGTAGATAGACTAACAATGCACGTGGCACGAAAAAGAATAGCAGTAGGGAATCAAAATAAAAAAATAAAGAACGTATTTTGAATTAAACTTTTAAAAAAATGTAAACCGACTTCAAAATAAGATCAGCCAAAAACCATACTTACTTAAAACACTAAAAACCGAAAAATAAGATGAACTATTTCATTCTTGTCTAATTATAATTATGTATTAATTTTTATAAAATATAATTACAATGTATGCTAGAAATCCACTAACACGATTTGAAGTCGGTGCCAAGCCAAATAGATATACTATATCGTATTCAAACCACGCCACGCTTTGTGACTGAAGTGATCTGAACGCGCAAGCGGTTAAGCGATTTAATCTATACGGGCAGACGTCGTTGACGGTTGTGTCAAATGGTATTAAATTTGTGGCGTTATAGTGTTCTGAATACATCTTTTAATTCTTATTTCCTTTAATGTATCAGAAACTGTCTCCAATTGTCTAATATACCTACTTATCAATGTTCACGACGACAGCGACAGTGTGACTTGATGATCAATGGTGACACACACACAGACACACAATACATCTCACAGTTAATGCTACAATATGTATTTACATTATGTATCATGGCGGCAGAAACTATAATGGTAAAATTAAACTTTTGTATAATTATGATTTAATGGGTACTACAATACGAGTGTAAGCTACGTGTGGTGGGCGCGACGACGACGGCGGCGGCGGCGGCGGCGCGGGTCTAATTAAATTTGTGAACATTAAAGTTGTTGATTGTGACTTAACTTAATGAGACTTAGATCTATTGTAGTTTGTTGTCTCCGTGAGTTGTACCTACTGGTCAATATATTGTGTACAAACTACATCAGTTTTTTTTTTTGCGTGTCTTAGTTGTTAGCCTCAGATGGCTATGACAACTTTACCCGGACTGTGGGCGAGCGCTGAAGGCTCTCAACCCGTACTACATCAATTAGATAGTGTAACTATTTATTCTCTTATTTTCAGTCTTACATCGTACGACATACGACTGCGACTCCCTCCAGTGATATGTCGTACTCCTCGCTAATATCTAATCGCTAATAATCTAAATTAAATCTTTGTAGTTTGTACTCCAAATTAAACTTTAAAAAAATGTAAACCGACTTCAAAATAAGATCAGCTAAAAACCATACTTACTTAAAACACTAAAAACCGAAAAATAAGATGAACTATTTCATTCTTGTCTAATTCTAATTATGTATTAATTTTTATAAAATATTATTACAATGTATGCTAGAAATCCACTAACACGATTTGAAATCGGTGCCAAGCCAAATAGGTATACTATATCGCATTCAAACCACGCCGCGCTTGTGACTGAAGTGATCTGAACGGGCAAGCGGTTAAGCGATTTGATCCATACGGGCAGACGTCGTTGACGGTTGTGTCAAATGGTATTAAATTTGTGGCGTTATAGTGTTCTGAATACATTTTTTAATTCTTATTTACTTTAATAATTTGATTTTATTAATTTTTCATCCTGTGTGTATATCATTAAACTTATTGTTTTTTGTTAATTTAAGCTTGGCACCGACTTCAAATCGTGTTAGTGGATTTCTAGCATACATTTTAATTATATTTTATAAAAATTAATACATAATTAGAATTAGACAAGAATGAAATAGTTCATCTTATTTTTCGGTTTTTAGTGTTTTAAGTAAGTATGGTTTTTGGCTGATCTTATTATGAAGTCGGTTTACATTTTTTTTAAAAAGTTTAATTATTTTTTAATTTTTAGTGTAAATAATCGTAGTTAAGTAATAATTTTAACTAGTTCATATAAATTAAATTATTTATTAAATATATCAATATGAGTAGATAGACTAAAAATGCACGTGGCATGAGGAAGAATAGAAGTAGGGAATCAAAATAAAAAAATAAAGAACATATTTCGAAAAAATGGAAATGAAATACTGAATCTCATTGCCAATGGTTTAAATTTCACTGTTTCAATCAATTCGCGTATACACCATATATGTGCTATCGATGCGTCACGTGAGGCAGCAACTTAGGTATGAGATACTACCAACATCCAAGTGATGTAAATAATTGTGACAGTTTGATGCAATTGTTAAAACTAGACATAGGCTCCAGAGTCATGGTAAAATGCAATATCTCTGTCATTAATGGCTTGGTAAGCGGGCAATGGGGATAATATCCTTGCCAATGATCAGTTTTATATTGCACTGAGTTGTGTAAAGACTCTAAGGGGACAGCTTTTTGCGACTTAAGGTCTAATAAACTACTCAAAAGACTATACCAGGAGAAAGCGTAAGCCAAAGAATAAGACGGTTCTAAATAGGTACGTATTTAAATTAAAAAATGTTGATACAATTATCCAATACGGCTGGACAGCGTTAAGGAAACTTAAGAGAATCTTCTCACCCAACATATGTCAGTGTCTGAAGGCACAAGTGTAAGACCAGTCATGGTTTATGACATGAAAATGTGGGCCCTAAATATGGGTCTCGTAACAAAACTCAAAGCCGCTCAGCGTACTATGGAGCGGGGTATGCTCGCTCTTTTTTGTACGAGATAGGATTTGAAATATGCTAATCCATAGAATAACGGGTGTAATCGACATATCACGAAGAATTAGCACACTAAGCGGCAATGGGCAGGCCACATCGCTCAACGAACTGATAATTGCTGGAGAACAAAAGTTTGGCAATTTGTGGCGAAATATGAGAGAAGCTTAAGTTCAGATGATGATACATATGTATATATATTTACAACAGTTCGACTTTGAGAAAGGCGAATTAAAAAAAGGTTCATCTTTCCAGCTTGGTATGTTATTTTCTACCTACGTAACAAAGATCATATATCGGCAACGTAAAGAATTACCTAACTCCTAATCGTTTTAGAGTAGTACCTTCAATTATTAGCTTACGTGAATAACTTGAAAGAACACAGTTAAAGGTCTATGCGTGCATATGATATTGAAAGAATTGTCCTCCAACTCCTAACCGCTAAGGACATGTACCTTCCATCACCAGCTCATCTAAATGAGATTATCACTGCCAGATGCAAATATTTGAATAGCTTTGGAAAATATATGAGACACATAAGATGTGCCTATAAAATTTGAAGGTTGCCCTCGATTTCCATGAATTCCCATCATCAGATCATGATTTGGTGACAATGGGACCACCTCGGGAGTTAACTTGAGAGAATGCAGTTAAAGGTCTATGCGTGCGTATGATATTAAAAGAATTATCCTCCAACTCCTAACCGCTAAAGAGATGTACCTTCCATCACCAGCTCACTTAAATGAAATGTTCACTGCCAGATGCAAGTATTTGAATAGTTTTGAAAAATACATGAGACACGTAATATGTGCCTATAAAATTTAAGGGTTGCCCTCGATTTCCAAGAATTCCCATCTTCAGATCATGATTTGGTGACAATAGGATCACCTCGGCAGTTAACCTGAAAGAATACAGCTAAAAGTCTATGCAGACTATGATATTGAAAGAATTATCCTCCAACTCCTAACTATTAAGGAGATGTACCTTCCATCATCAGCTCACCTAAATGAGTTTATCACTGCCAGATGCAGATATTTATAGAGCATATGAAAATATATGAGACACGTAATATGTGCCTATAAAATTTGAGGGTTGCCCTCTATTTCCACAACTTCCTATCATCAGATCATGACTTGGTGACAATGGGACCACCTCTGTAATATACCCTTTAGAAAGAAAAAAGAGTTTTGAAAATCGGCCCACAATTGACAAACATATCGCTGAACATACATAAAAAAAAAAATACATACAATGAAACATAGAACCTCCTCCTTTTTTGAAGTCGGTTAAAAACATAATTGTACGGGATAGTCTGTTTATGGACAAACATTATAGGTACCGGTACCGGTCCGTCCGCGGTAGTACCACCACTCTCGCAGAAGATGGACGCCTGAGCTGACAGTGTACTGTTGCACTTTGTCCGGCGAGCGAGAGAGCCGGTAGCCCATATGTCTGGGTGGGTTTGGGATTGTTGATAGACAACAGCCTAGCTGTATCCCTGCTATGGCCAAGGTCCATGGACACCGGTAGCGCTTGCCAAGAGGTGTGCTATTCACTCATTTACCCACCACAAGCAATAAATAAAATACGTATAACGTAGGCGACAATCAGTATCGGAGCGGTGTGTATAAGATTTCTCGTAACAATCGTACATCGTATCGCTAAGTGTTAGGCGGTGACCGTTGTCATAACAACTACTGAAGCAATAAAAATTCTCATTTGATATAAACATCATGAATCACATAACAAATACAAAACTGAGAATGTGAGCCAAGTGCCTGTGATTGTCGACCTCGTCGATATAACACTTTAGATCTAAACGAGTGTCAAGTTCTGTTCATCAAATTAGTTTATTATTAGAATTTGTAATATATTGTTAAGTAAACAAAATATTATTTATTTCTCTAAAACAACTGTGATTGCTATTTATTTATCTATGTCGTTATATACCAACATTAGGTATAAACATATAACATATGATATAAACGTGACCCCTGTGACGTCACAGGGGTCGGTTTTTCAACAACATATCAATTATTTATAAACATTACAATACAAACACAAAAACAATTTATTATATATACGACGAGCTGAGCGCACTAGGTAGGTACCTTTTTTTTTTGTACCTACCTAGCTATATAGGTACCTACCTAGTTATAACGTACTTAAACCATGTGGTTTTGTGTTTGTATTGTAATTGACTCATGTGAGTAAATAATTATTTACTCATGTGCTTAAACTATGAATGTATCAGAAACTGTCTCCAATTGTCTAATATACCTATTTATCAATGTTCACGACGACAGCGACAGTGTGATTTGATGATCAATGGTGACACACACAGACACACAATACATCTCACAGTTAATGCTACAATATGTATTTACATTATGTATCATGGCGGCAGAAACTATAATGGTAAAATTAAACTTTTGTATAATTATGATTTAATAGGTACTACAATACGAGTGTAAGTTACGTGTGGTGGGCGCGACGACGACGACGGCGGCGGCGGCGCGGGTCTAATTAAATTTGTGAACATTAAAGTTGTTGATTGTGACTTAACTTAATGAGACTTAGATCTATTGTAGTTTGTTGTCTCCGTGAGTTGTACCTACTGGTCAATATATTGTGTACACACTACATCAGTTATTTTTTTTGCGTGCTTAGTTGTTAGCCTCAGATGGCTATGACAACTTTACCCGGACTGTGGGCGAGCGCTGAAGGCTCTCAACCCGTACTACATCAATTAGATAGTGTAACTATTTATTCTCTTATTTTCAGTCTTACATCGTACGACATACGACTGCGACTCCCTCCAGTGATATGTCGTACTCCCCGCTAATCTAAATTAAATCTTTGTAGTTTGTACTCCAAATTAAACTTTAAAAAAAATGTAAACCGACTTCAAAATAAGATCAGCTAAAAACCATACTTACTTAAAACACTAAAAACCGAAAAATAAGATGAACTATTTCATTCTTGTCTAATCCTAATTATGTATTAATTTTTATAAAATATTATTACAATGTATGCTAGAAATCCACTAACACGATTTGAAATTGGTGCCAAGCCAAATAGGTATACTATATCGCATTCAAAACACGCCGCGCTTGTGACTGAAGTGATCTGAACGCGCAAGCGGTTAAGCGATTTGATCCATACGGGCAGACGTCGTTGACGGTTGTGTCAAATGGTATTAAATTTGTGGCGTTATAGTGTTCTGAATACATTTTTTAATTCTTATTTACTTTAATAATTTGATTTTATTAATTTTTCATCCTGTGTGTATATCATTAAACTTATTGTTTTTTGTTAATTTAAGCTTGGCACCGACTTCAAATCGTGTTAGTGGATTTCTAGCATACATTTTAATTATATTTTATAAAAATTAATACATAATTAGAATTAGACAAGAATGAAATAGTTCATCTTATTTTTCGGTTTTTAGTGTTTTAAGTAAGTATGGTTTTTGGCTGATCTTATTTTGAAGTCGGTTTACATTTTTTTTTAAAGTTTAATTATTTTTTAATTTTTAGTGTAAATAATCGTAGTTAAGTAATAATTTCAACTAGTTCATATAAATTAAATTATTTATTAAATATAGCACTATGAGTAGATAGACTAAAAATGCACGTGGCATGAGGAAGAATAGAAGTAGGGAATCAAAATAAAAAAATAAAGAACATATTTCGAAAAAATGGAAATGAAATGCTGAATCTCATTGCCAATGGTTTAAATTTCACTGTTTCAATCAATTCGCGTATACACCATATATGTGCTATCGATGCGTCACGTGAGGCAGCAACTTAGGTATGAGATACTACCAACATCCAAGTGATGTAAATAATTGTGACGGTTTGATGCAATTGTTTAAACTAGACATAGGCTCCAGGGTCATGGTAAAATGCAATATCTCTGTCATTAATGGCTTGGTAAGTGGGCAATAGGGATAATATCCAAACTTGTAGGCTTCCCCTTCGTTGTGACCAAATTGAAACAGGCTAGTTACCTGATTTAGTTTTTATAAAATTTAATGACGACACTATTGGCACAAAAGTGAAAGACAGTGACGGGTTAGTTGCCATAGTGCCTGTGTCAACCATATATCAGGCAACGAAAATGCTTGCGCTAATCTTCTGTTGGGCGGTTACGGTATATAAATTCCAGGGTACTTTACAAAGCTTTAAACAAAGCTGTCATTGATTTAGGCAAAAATAAAATTGCCAATTATCAGTTTTATATTGCACTGAGTTGTGTAAAGACTCTAAGGGGACAGCTTTTTGCGACTTAAGGTCTAATATACTACTCAAAAGACTATACCAGGAGAAAGCGTAAGCCAAAGAATAAGACGGTTCTAAATAGGTACGTATTTAAATTAAAAAATGTTGATACAATTATCCAATACGGCTGGACAGCGTTAAGGAAACTTAAGAGAATCTTCTCACCCAACATATGTCAGTGTCTGAAGGCACAAGTGTAAGACCAGTCATGGTTTATGACATGAAAATGTGGGCCCTAAATATGGGTCTCGTAACAAAACTCAAAGCCACTCAGCGTACTATGGAGCGGGGTATGCTCGCTCATTTCTGTACGAGATGGGATTCGAAATATGCTAATCCATAGAATAACGAATGTAATCGACATATCACGAAGAATTAGCACACTAAGCGGCAATGAGCAGGCCACATCGCTCAACGAACTGATAATTGCTGGAGAATAAAAGTTTAGCAATTTGTGGCGAAATATGAGAGAAGCTTAAGTTCAGATGATGATACATATGTATATATATTTACAACAGTTCGACTTTGAGAAAGGCGAATTGAAAAAGGTTCATCTTTCCAGCTTGGTATGTTATTTTCTACCTACGTAACAAAGATCATATATCGGCAACGTAAAGAATTACCTAACTCCTAATCGTTTTGGAGTAGTACCTTACATTATCAGCTTACGTGATTAACTTGAAAGAACACAGTTTAAGGTCTATGCGTGCATATGATATTGAAAGAATTGTCCTCCAACTCCTAACCGCTAAGGAAATGTATGTACCTTCCATCACCAGTCCATCTAAATGAGATTATCACTGCCAGATGCAAATATTAGAATAGCTTTGAAAAATACATGAGGCACGTAATACGTGCCCATAAAATTTAAGGGTTGCCCTCGATTTCTAAGAATTCCCATCATCAGATCATGATTTGGTGACCATGGGACCACTTCGGGAGTTAACTTGAAAGAATACAGCTAAAAGTCTATGCAGACGTATGATACTGAAAGAATTATCGTCCAACTCCTAACTATTGAGGAGATGTACCTTCCATCATCAGCTCACCTAAATGAGTTTATCACTGCCAGATGCAGATATTTAAAGATCTTATGAAAATATATGAGACACATAATATGTGCCTATAAAATTTGAGGGTTGCCCTCGATTTCCATGACTTCCCATCATCAGATCATGACTTGGTGACAATGGGAGCACCTCTGGAGTATACCCTTTAGAAAGAAAAAAGAATTTTGAAAATCGGCCCACAATTGACAAAAATATCGCTGAACATACATAAAAAAAAAATACATACAATGAAACATAGAACCTCCACCTTTTTTGAAGTCGGTTAAAAAGGGCCGTCGACGTAATTTAAAATGTAGGTAATTATAAAAATTTCACTTCGAGAGTTCAAAGAAGTAAATATTATGACAGTTGTATGACAAAAGTTATATATTATAAACAAAGAGATATCTATCGATAACTTTGAAAAATATTGTGATTGTGTGAATACTCGATGTATGGACAAATTGATTGTACACACACTTTACGTCACGAAATAATTAATAGGTCATTCATGGCCTCATGGGGGGCAATGTATACACTTCTATAATTACCAAAAGATATCCGAGATATGGCTGTAAGTGGGTACATTTAAAATTGTTGTCAAAAATGAACTTTGCAAGAAATGTTATTATAAAATCTCGTATTATTTAAGTCAGTAGTCGGCAACCTTTTGGCAGCCCAAGGGCCGCAAGGGAGAGGAATAAACTAAAGGCGGGCCGTGGTCTGGTCATATATCACTAAATCAGCCACGGGCCGCAAGGGGGACAAATAAACTAAAGGCGGGCCATGGTCTGGTCATATATCACTAAATCCGTCCGGAGCGACAGATGAAGCGGCGCGCGGTCCCACAGACGTGCCCCGCAATGTACCTTTCCACGCTGTGGGAGTGGGCCACTGGAACCCAGTCTTTGTCGTTGGTGGCCCACCCGGCGATCTACCTTGGCGGGTATTGTCTGGAGTCGACGCCCTGTCATCGACCAATAAGTCTTGATTTCAGAGCATTGTACTCTTGGGGTAGCCTCATGCCGGGCAACCAGACTAATCTCCGGTCCGGTCATTCGATGCCACGGCTAGAGCAGCATCAGACGCAGGTACTACAGACGGCGGCGACCGCGTCCCAGTTCCTGACACTGTCGACCATCGCTTTCGCGACTGCGTACAGGTTCTTGGCGAAGTAACCATGTCCCGACAAAACCTGCACCAGTCGGAAAGAGAAGACACCGTGCTGCCCGCTCCATCCACTCTATCAGTACGGGCTGGAGGGCCTCAACGGTACGAACATCGAATCGAGACCACTCCAGCCGCGTAACCCAACGGGCAATGATGTCCTGGCGGGCGTCCTCACGTCAGGTGACCAGCTCGCTGTGCGATACAACGCCGCCCTCGTCGCGTATTACAGACGCCCGCCGGTACAGATCGGAGAGCATCTCCACCTCCAGGTCCCACGGGGGTGTTCCGGCCAATGCACATGCCGCCTCGGCCAACACCGCGCGGAAATTAATATACTTAGAAACTCCAAATTTTGACATTAGTTACTTTTTATAACGTAGAGGTCCACTAAGAAAGGATTTTACGAACTTCTCATGCTATTTTTTTTTTTGGGGTGGGTATTTTTTTTTCCAAACTATCTTGTTTGGGCTTTCATCTCCCCTGACTTAATCAGGGACCCTAATTAGGGCATAGTATAAAATTGATAAAGTTATGAATAATAGTGTAGTAGCGTGTAATAATAGACGTAGTAGAGTTGAGTAAAATAATTAATAGAAATAATAGAATTAGTAATTGGAATATTAATAATATAGCGATAGTAGTGTACCTAGTGTGCAGCAGTCGTGGTGGTGGTGGTGGTACACGTATTATATACAAACACAATGATTGTAAATAATTAAAATGATAGAGAATATTGTGTACTGAGTCGAGTTGTGTGTTGAATTATGATAGAGACAGTTATATACAAGGCTATTACAATATATATATATTTTTAAATTGAATGTTAGAAAGTGAGAAAGAAAGAACAGAAAGTATAAACACTAACGTACATAGAGAAATATTAGATTAATGTTAAATAGAATACAGAACATAAATAATAGAATAGGTAGGAGAAAGAGCATTACGTGTAGAGGATTCGATCCCGGTCGATTTTTCTAATCCCGGGATTTCGGGATTATCTACAGTTAATCCCGGGATCCCGGGATAGTCCCGGGATTGTATTGGTAATGGAAAATGGTAACAAAAAGTCAGTAAACATATCAATATCAATTTTTGAGGACAGAATATTTAGTTTAGAAGATGAGGCCAGAACAGATGTAAGAGTCATCATCATCACAGCCCATAAATGTCCCACTGTTGGGCTTGGGCCTCCTCCGTAATAGAAGGGCAATTAACCTACTATACCGCGCTGGTCAGACGTGTTGGTATAGGGTTTTGTTTCGAGTTTTCCTTCTCTCGCATAGATGTTATGCGCGTTTTATATCCCTTAGTCGTCTCTTACGATCACCCACGGGCAAGATAGGGGGTGGTGAATAGTATTCTTACTCCGTCACCACACGGAAAATGGATGTAAGAGTAACAATAGGTAATGATGTACTGGAGCAAGTGGATGAATTTGTATATCTTGGATGTGGATTTAGCCGAGATGGAAGGTACACCACTGATATAGAGCGTAGAGTGAATGCGGGAAATAGAGTGAACGGAGCGTTGGGGCAACTTCTCGGCAGCCACCACCTCAGCCAGAAGGCACGTGTAGCAATACATAACGCAGTGCTTGTCCCAACATTACTGTATGGAAGCGAGAGTTGGGTATGCAGAAAAGAGTATGAAAGTAAAATTAATGCGGTCGAAATGCGATCTCTACGGAAAATCTGTGGAGTTAGGCTGATCGATCGCATTCGTAACGACGACGTAAGAGAGCGAGTAGGTATGAAAGAGAGTATTGGTGTAAAGATGCGAAAGGGAATGCTCTGATGGTTCGGACATGTGGAAAGAATGCCGAACGAACGTCTGGTTCAGAAGATATACAATGCGAAAGTGGAAGGATGTAGGTACCGGGGAGAACGAGACTAAACTACCTAGACCAGATCGGTCATGTACCTACTGAAGAAAGGTGGAGTCAAGAGTCTCCAAAATCGGCTAGCGTGTATGAAGAGAATTATGAATGTTGAGGAAGCGAGTGAAGTATGCAGAGATAGAGTTCTCTGGCACTCTGTTCTCTGCCTACCCTGCAAGGGACATGGCGTGATGGTACGTATGTATGTATGTATGTAGAATGTTTAAGTTTTAAATCTCCAATAAGGCGGTTAAACAAAATTCTACTTTTTTTTATATAAATTTTCTTCTTATAAAATAAACAAACTAGGCACTTCTGTAAATAATTTATGAAACCAACAATAAACTTTAAAAAATCAACTTCTTTCCGCTTATGTTTATGGATACTTACATTTTAAATTAAATTGGCCAGAAATCTATAAAGATTACTTATTTAAACCACGAAAATTAAATCATTAATGCATTTTTGCTTTTTAATATTTTTTTTATTGCTAATGGTGGCAAACGAGCAAGCAGCACACCTGATCGTAAGTGTCACTGCCGCCCATAGACCTTTGCAATACCAAGTGTATAACTAGGGCGCTGCCTACCAATATAAACTCCAAACCCACCCAAATGGGCTTCCGGCGCTCTTGCTCACCGAACGAAGTGCAATAGCACATTGCTATTACTCTACGTCGATCTTCTGCTCAGTGTGGTACTACCCCGGACGGACCGGCCCGCGGCTGGAGACAGAGAACTGTCAACAGCGTGGTCCTACCGCTATTAAATGATGATTATCACTAATTAACAGAAAAATATCAATACTTACACGAAGTGAAGCGGACATTTTTACACACTTTTACGCATAATCCGGTCGTTAACAAAAACAAATGAAATTCCTTAGTATTAATCAATTAATGATATGGGTAAGTACAATCGGCCGTGTAGACAAGGTGGCTGTTAAAACGTTATATCGGCCGTGTAGACAAGGTGGCTGTTAAAACGTTATATCGGCCGTGTAGACAAGGTGGCTGTTAAAACGTTATATCGGCCGTGTAGACAAGGTGGCTGTTAAAACGTTATATCGGCCGTGTAGACAAGGTGGCTGTTAAAACGTTATATCAAGGTAAGTGCGTTTCGGCTCACGCACATTATTATTGACTAATTTAAAAAAATTATCAATCCCGAAAATCCCGGGATTCATTAAATTTGATCCCGAAAGTTTCGGGACTAAAATATGACCGAGATCCCAGGGTTCCGGGATCCGGGATCCCGGGATCGAATCCTCTAATTACATGTTAACTTCCATCCATCCATCCATCCATCAGCCTGTAAACGTCCACTGTTGGACATAGGCCTCCCCACGAGAATGCCATCTATAACGGTCCTGTGCCACCTGCATCCAGCGGTTTCCTGCGACCTTGATGAGGTCATCAGTCCACCGAGTGGGGGGTCGTCCTACGCTGCGTCGTCCGATTCGTGGTCGCCACTCGAGAACCTTTTTTCCCCAACGGTTGTCGGTTCGTCGAGCGATGTGGCCTGCCCATTGCCACTTCAACGTGCTAATCCTTAGAGCTATGTCGGTTACACCCGTTCTTCTACGGATTTCCGTATTTCGGATTTTATCACGTAGAGAAATACCGAGCATAGCCCTCTCCATAGCACGCTGAGCGACTTTGAGCCTTGTTATGAGGGCGACATTTAGAGACCACGTTTCAGTGCCGTAAGTCATCGCTGGTAACACACACTGGTTATAAACCTTTGTTTTCAGACACTGCGGAATATTAGACGAGAAGATCCTCCTAAGTTTCCCGAACGCTGCCCAGCCGAGTTGGATTCGTCGGCTGACCTCTTTCTCGAAATTGGATCTACCTAATTGAACTGTTTGTCCTAGGTAAACATAGTGATCGACAACTTCGAGAATCGCATTCCCAACCAGGACCGGTACAGAAATGACATGGGCATTAGACATGATTTTCGTCTTGTCCATGTTCATTTGCAGCCCTACTAGTTGGGAGACCTTGCTGAGGTCATTGAGCATGGTGCTAAGGTCCTCCAGGGATTCTGCCATGACTACGATATCATCTGCGAATCGAAGGTGAGTGATGTATTCGCCATTGATGTTGATGCCGAGTCCGGTCCAGTCTAAGAGCTTGAAGACATCTTCCAGCGCAGTGGTGAACAGTTTCGGAGAGATAACGTCTCCCTGTCTCACGCCTTTCTGCAGCTGGATCGGTTTCGTACTCTTATCCTGGATGCGGACTGACATAGTAGCGTCTTTATACAAACACTTCAGCACTTCGATATATCGATAGTCAATTTGGCACCTCTGAAGGGACTGCAGCACTGCCCAAGTTTCGACAGAATCAAAGGCTTTCTCATAGTCCACAAACGCTAGACACAGAGGCCGATTATACTCCTCGGTCTTCTGTATAATCTGGCGTAGCGTGTGGATGTGGTCTATGGTACTATAACCTTTTCGGAAACCGGCTTGTTCGGGCGGCTGGAAGTCGTCTAGCTTGCGCGCGAGTCGGTTCGTAATGACTCTTGAAAACAATTTGTACACGTGGCTCAGGAGTGAGATGGGTCTGTAATTCTTTAAGAGCGTTTTATCGCCCTTCTTGAAAAACAGCACCACCACACTCCTGGTCCATGACTCTGGAACGTCGCCCCCGAGAATGACAGAATTAAACAGCTTCTGTAGGGCTTTTAAAACTGGCTTGCCGCCTGCCCTCAGGAGCTCTGTGGTAATTCCGTCATCTCCCGGTGCCTTTCCGTTCTTTAATTGTTTTAGAGCCATTCTGATCTCGTACAAGCTGACGTCCGGGATTTCTTCGGTATAGTGCCGAGTTAGCTTGGATCTGGGGTCTTGGACCAAGCTGACAACAGGATTCAGGGTTGATTTGTACAACTGCCCATAGAACCTTTCGACCTCTCCCAAGATCTCACTCTGGGATGAAATGACAGTATCGTCATCGATCTTCAGCTTAGTCATTTGGCTCTGCCCAATAGACAAATCTCGTGCGAACATTTTGGAGCCTCGATTTCGCTCTATCGCCTCTTCAATACGTAGTGTATTGAATCGGCGAATATCGCGTCGCATAGATTTAGAGATTTGTCTATTAAGCTGCCTGAGTTCGGACCAATCGGCTGAAGACTGTACCGTCATTTCCTTTCTCCTCTCCATGAGTTGAAGAGTCTGGTCAGAAAGCTTTTTTGTTCTAGTAGCGCGATGGGCCTTAAAGAATTTTGACCCGACCGCGTGGACAGTTTCCACGAACCTGTTGTTCATATCGTTCGAAGATTCGCACTCTTCCAGGCATTGGAAGCGATTATGTAATTCGAGTTGAAAGCTATCGGGGTTCTGGTATTGGACAGGTGTAGGTCGGAGTGTAGACTTCATCAAGCGGGACCGCTCGACTTTCGTACGAAGATTCAATGTGCCTCGAACCATGCGGTGATCACTCCCAGTTTTAATCCTGCTGATCACAGAGACATCATTGAATATTTGTCGTTTGTCCGTCAAGATGAAGTCTATCTCATTTTTAGTGGATCCATCAGGGCTAATCCAAGTCCACTTCCTTTGTGGCCGTTTCTTGAAGAAGGAATTCATCATGAAGAGGCCTTCCTTCTCCAAAAAGTCGGCCAGTTTTTGGCCCCTTTGGTTTCTCTGTCCAAATCCATATTGCCCCACTATCAACTCATCGTCTGTCCTTTTGCCTAGTTTTGCGTTGAAGTCTCCCATAACTACCGTGAAGTGGGTTTTGGACGTGTGGATGGCTTTCGAGATATCCTCGTATAAGGCCTCCACTACGTCGTCGGAGTATGTCGAAGTCGGTGCGTAAACCTGTATGACCTTCAACGAATACCGTTTGGTAATTCTGAGTATAAGGTACGCTACCCTTGTTGACACACTTTCGATCCTCTCCACGTTCTCTACGAGAGACTTACGAACGATAAACCCTACACCGCCTTGGGATGGGTGATCTCCCTCCCGGTAGAAGAGCAAATTTCCAGACCGGAGGATTATCGTGCCCTCCCCCTCTCTTCGCACTTCTGATAATCCTACAATGTCCCATCGTATTTTGCTCAATTCCTCTTCCAGTTCGATGACCCTCTCGTCGGTCCTAAGCGTCCGAACGTTGTGTGTTACCAGGGCCAAGGGTCGATTTTTTTGGTAGCCGGATCGCGGCCGGAGATTCCTAGCACCCCCTGCCCCGCCACCAACAGGCCCGCTACCAAAATGAGCCCGTGGAACAGCGGAACTGCCGTGACTGGGGGCCGTGACTTTTTGTGCATTTTCCATATTTATTTTGGGGGGGTAATAATGCCATAATCGCCACGCTTGGCGAGCGGATTGGCGATCGCGGTAGATGTTATTAAGTTTCCCGGGAGATAGCCGCTGCCCAATCTCCCGGTGAGACCCTTAGCCGATTTTTACGACTCCCACGGGCAAGTAAGGGGTGACGACCTTTGTATTCTATTCCCGTCGCCACACGGGACATGTTAACTTAAAGTTAGAGAAATAATTAAATAACGCTTTCTTATTAGAAGTAAAGAAAGTTAAGTGAAGCGAAAGGAAATAAATGATACAATGTAGGAAATTAAAACTAGATAATGAGGGAGTAATAATTTTTTTATTATTTTTTATTATATACATTTTTTTATATTCCCTTTTTTTTTCATTTTACATTTTATACTATAATAATATATGAAGAATTTATAAATAGTGTTATTTAAAGTAATAGATAAAGAACATAAAGTACAACACATACGTACGCAGAAAACAAGAATTTCATAAGGAATAAACATAACATATAAATTCAAAGTTAAAAAAATAAAACAGAGGGTTTTTTATTAAAAGTAAAGAAAGCAAAAAGAAATAAGACTAAAGATATGAGGTAGAAATAGAAGAAAATAAAGAAGTGATAGAAAAAGTCTACAACTTTTTATACTAGTGCCGTGCCATCTGTATATAAAACCTAACTTATCCTAACATAATGTGGTGGTGTAATGATGCGATGTGTAAGTGTATGGATGTGTTATTTTGTTCTGTTTCTTTTGATGGCAATGTTTGCGACTTTTCTACAATAGTCTAAAAATGTTTGTCTGTTGTCTTCGTCAGTCAGAAGTTGTGGGAAGTTGTCTTCAGTTATTGTAATGGCAGTCTCCTGTTCTAAATTGTATCGGTCCTTATTGTTGATCGGGCATTCTGTGATAATGTGTATTATTGTTTCTGTGGCGCCGGTGTTGCAGGGGCAAAGAGGGTTCTCCTTACATTTAAAACGAACAAGATAGTCGGAGAACCCTCCATGGCCCGTGAATATTTGTGTTAGTGTGCTGTCAATTTTGATGTTTTTTAGTGTTTTGTGAGCCATAATGGTGTTGGGGAAAAATTTTTGGTAGTGTTGCCGGTGTTTGTGTTGGTGTACCTGTCACTCCATTCTTTACTAGAATTTTGTCTGATTATATGTTTGCCAAAAGAGATAGTGAATTTGTTGTAGTCTGGATGTGTTTCAGGGTTAAGTGCCGCCGATTTGGCAAGACTATCCGCTTTTTCATTGCCTTTTAAACTGATATGTGATTTTATCCAAAAGAGTGAGATGAGTTTGTTCTGATTGTAGCATGCATTTAAATGATGCCGGGTGTCTAGTGCTAGTGGGTAAAGAGAAAGGCCATCAGTAACAGTGTCCAATGCTGCTCTGGAGTCGCTGAGGATGGCACACCTGGTGAAGTCACTAGCCGCTACCATCTTAACCGCCAGGCATATGGCTAGCAGTTCAGCCTGGTAGACGGTGCAGTAAGAAGCTAGACAGATTTTTTGATATGAAATTTCGTGATTTTGATTCCAAACAGAAAATGCGGCGCCGACCTTATTGTCAATTTTACTGCCGTCTGTATAGATTCTTACTGCATCGTCAACGAGGTTTTCCAAATCTTCTTCGTTGTTAATTTTGATGATCTGCTGGCTCATACAGTTCGCTGGATGGGGTAGCTTGTGGAAGGGCGCCATTAGCTCAGGTTCTCCGTTAGGTGCAATTGATAGTATCCCCCTCTTGACATCACGCAAAGAGGCTTTTTCACTTATGCAGATGTCAAGAGGGAGTACGTCTGCTAGCAGGAGGGAGGCATTAAGTGACACAACGTGGGTTACGGTCGGCGTACTCCTCGCACCACTCCGTCCGAGGCGACAGAGGGGCGTACGCACGTATACCTGTAACCCACCCGTGAATCTCGCCCTCGTCGTTGGATCGGCCACCGGAGCAGCGTGAGCGTGAACATGACAACTGAACAGTCGGGATCCTTTGAAAATTAGATTTGCTGTCGAATAAAGGATCCCCACTGTTCAGTTGTCATGTTCTATTATTAAAATATATTTCATTTTCTGCAATATTATTTATTAAATAATATATTATGGAATTCTAGACCACCGGACATCTAAGTGCTTGTTTTTTTCTTTTCAGTTTTTTTATAATGTACGAAGTTTTGGTGACTTTTTACGCAGTCGGGTTTTTTGATTTTTTCAATCATTTTTTTTATTTTATACTTTTTAGTTATAAATACCTAGGTAGCTATAGTTATCTTATTTATTAATAAGTAGGTAAGTACCTAACTATATATAGTTTTTCGACTGAAGTTGAGTACTAAATCGTTAGAAATTGGAGATGGGCGACCGTGAAGACATTAGATACTTTAGGTAGGACTACCTATGGTATATTGGACAATATACCTACTAGATACTTCAGTATATATCCATCCACATCCAGTTATATGAAGTTTTCGTCTTTTCATCGTAAATTTCTACTGTCTAAAAAACCTATATGTGCGAAAGTTTGTTACGAAACTTTAAATCGATATAGATCCTAAACGGCCAGTCAAATCGAAAAATGTTGAGAGAAAACTAAAAATGATTTTTAAATACCTATTTAACGATACCCCACTCGATATAGTTTGTTGACTTTATTTTTTTTTATTTTCACAATATGGCGTCCAGTAGTCGCCATATTGAATTTTCAATAACGTCATATCTTTAGTGACACTCGCCGGATTAAGAGGAATCAATTGACGTGCGAATCATAAAAATCGGCCCAGGCGTTTGGTATATATAGTGCTTCAAAGGAACATACAAACATACATACATACATAGACTGTTAAACACAATACCACTCCTATACAGTCGGGTAATACCACTCCTTTACAGTCGGGTAAAAAGAGAACTTAATCATTATACAAGTACAATAGTTGGCTATGTCAATGTCTTCATCGCTACTGCAGTTTGTAACTTGATCATTTTCATTATCGTCTTCTTCTTCAGTTTCAGTAAAAATATATAGGTACAAGGTAGTGAGAATTTGAACAGCTAAAAATGAATGTATAATAATTAAGATAACAAACAACTAACTACCTGATGCAGCTATCAGTGCATCAGTGACTAAGTTTGAGAGCTGAACTCCATCGAACCATTTGAGAGCTGAACTCCATCGAACCATTTGAGAGCTGAACTCCATCGAACCATTTGAGAGCTGAACTCCATCGAACCATTTGAGAGCTGAACTCCATCGAACCATTTGAGAGCTGAACTCCATCGAACCATTTGAGAGCTGAACTCCATCGAACCATTTGAGAGCTGAACTCCATCGAACCATTTGAGAGCTGAACTCCATCGAACCATTTGAGAGCTGAACTCCATCGAACCATTTGAAATAATATTTGTTATCTTTGCGTATCCAAGCATTATTTTCTGGCTGGTATACGCTAGGATGTTTTAAGTGGGCATTATTCCAAATAGTGGATATATAATTAGCTCGTAGAGAGTGTCGTACCAGCTCGCTTTTAATGGTGGTAGACTACTAACATTGAAATTCCGTAACTTCTTGATGTTAAAAGCTTCGTTGACATCAGAGACTGTATGTATTGATGAACATCTGGAGCCGATCAGCATCATCAGATCATTAGCCGGCAGTTAAAGGTGTGAATGGGGGGATGAAAATTGTTTTGATATTTCTGATATTTTCTCGACGCCGTGCGGGCGGGTCACCACAACCGGATGTTAGCAGTGGCCCGTCCGGCGGGTTAGTCTGTCGGATATTATTTCGAGTCGAAGCCCTCACACAGTGAACGTCACTACAGGTACTCACGCCTGCGCCGGCGGTACAGTGTGTCACCGTAGAGTATTTTCTCTTAGACCCGCCCTATTGCCTAATTCCGCCAGACAACTAACTCGCAGAAGGCGGCGACCACATCCCAGTTTCTGACGCTGTTGATCATCGTCCTAGCGACAAACCTTCAACACCTTGCATTGCTTTTTCTATTTACCTCTGTCAGAGATGATTTCTGCGTGGACGAAGTCGCGGGCATAAGCTAGTATTATTATAAAATGCTTCGTCTAACGAACTTCGACTGTCGTTGTTATATACATACAGTCCATGGTGCTGGCCACTACTTACGGCTCCCTTCCCTCCAAGGTGGTTGATGGGAGTGATGGTAGCTCTAGTAGTTAACTCGTGATGAGATGCCGCGTGTGGGATCCGTTCCAGCCGTAATCTTTTACATTATATATGTATTTGCGCTTTATATGACATCATAGTGCGAAGGGCATCGCACATTCGAGCTACTTGTTACCAAACAAACTGTAAACAATTTTATATAAAAGTCAGTAAAAAATAATATTAGACAAAGACGCCGAGTTACGGCGGCGGCGGGCGGCGGGCGGCGGGCGGCGGGCGGCGGGACATCTCCATAGCGGTCACGTGGCGAGCCGGTACTAGTTTATTGTATTAATTTAAGGTTAAAGGTTAATATTGCCACAATATGTACACTCGTACAGCGGCCGCGCCCTCAGGTGGTCTATATAGGTATAGCCAGTTCGTAATTCGTAAATATGTGTAGCGGACATGTTTGTATATATTAATGAAATATAAAACTCGTAGTTTATTATTTTGTTCTATCATCAATAGTTTATGAAGCTCTATCTATCATCACAAACTTTCTACCCACATAAAAATGTTCGTTGTTATATCTTGAGTTATTGCAATATTTTTAATTAGTTGTAATTTTGATTAAATTGTGTAAGTATAGGACGCAACAAGTGAATCTGTGACAGCGCGCAGTCAGCACTGGCACATAGTTACAGGCGCGTGACGTCACACGCCGCGTCAGCAGGGTCGGTTACTGCGACAATGTGTATGTTGGGTGTAATGTGATCGATACTACGAGACATCTGAACGGTATTAACATGTTGTTAGTTATATATATGTGCCAGTGTGCCACTGCCTAATATATAATTAATATATTATATAAACAATGTATACTCTTTTTTTTAGGGGGTGGACTCCGATCGGCGCACTCCTCGCACCACTCCATCCGGGGCGACAGAGGGGCGTAAGCACGCACACCCGTAACCCACCCGTGAACCTCGCCTTCGTCGTTAGACCGACCACCGGAGCAGCGTGAACTTGTCGTCAGTAGCCGGCCCGACGGAATACCCCCTGAGTGGTACCCTCTCCTTGAGCGACGTCAAGGGCGGACATCGGTCCCTCTCGGCGGGTGACGGACTAATTCCCTGGTCCAGTCACCCGCGGCCTCGGGTAGGGCAGCATTAGGCGCAGATAATCGCACCTATGCCGCCCCAGTCGCTGGCGGCGGCTCGCGTCGTCGAGGAGACGCTTCTCGCGCACGCGCTCCGCCGCGCGCCGCCTCCTTAGGCTACGACCGCGTCCCAGTTCCTGACGCCGTCGAGCATCGCCCTGGCGCTGGCGCCGCATTGTATATTAAATACGTAGGTATATTTGTAATTAGTTTATTTAATTAAATATTGTGAGATTCACGTGCAATATTTAATTATGTTTAAATTTAAGTATAGTTAGACAGATGTCGCTTGTTGTACTCACAAACAACAAATATAATATTACAATTATGAACGTTGCGGATATGTAGTAGGTACAGGATCTTGATACACGCACGATAACATTATATCTGTGTCGGATACGATTACAAATAACTAATTATTTCGGATAATTCTACAGTTTTGGATAGTTTCAGATACGGATAATAGATTTTTTTTAGGACATTGTGAAAACGAAATGCTAAGTGTGATAATTATCGTAACATTCCCCCAGAGAGAGACTTATCTTTGTGTCGGCCGTACATCTAATTGGAAGGTAACTTATTATACCATGCTTTTTTAATTGTTTTTAGCGGCAGACGAGCGAGCAGCTCGCCTAATGCTAAGTGTTACTGCCGCCCATGGACCTTTGCAGTACCAGGGGTACAACTAGGCCGCCGCCAACCAATAAAAATCCTAAATTTACCCAGAAAGTGGGGTTGCCGGCTCTCTCGCTCACTGAATGACGCACAACAGCACGCTGCCACTGTTCAGGTAAGGAGGATGTGGTACTGTTTTGTATGTGCTCTGCGGTGGTACCACTGCGGACGGACCGGGCCGCGGCTGGAGACAGACAACTGTCACCAGCGGGGAGCACGCACCACTATTATTATCGTTATATACATAACGTGACACACAGAATAGTGATACTAGACATACATATCATTAATCGCAACCGAATTCCCTCTCAACGACCAGTCGTAACCGATGTCCCATAGAGTTGGTTCCAGGGCCGATCCCTGTGGAACATTGCACATCACGGGCGTCCGCACAATGTCCTCTGCGGGCCCCGCGCAGAGGACACTGCGCCCCTCCAAAAAGTTGCCGACCCCTGGCGTAGACCAAAAATGTCGAACCTCTTATAGTCTACTGTAACACTTTCTCCACTCGTGTTCGCGGTAGACGTGTCCGCCGAGGATTGCGACCATTCCATCCATCCGCCAGTCCGCTCCGTGGTCGTCCGCTGTTGACAATGTATGTTTACGTACATGTTATTGTCGCGGATGTTGCTGTCACACACATATCATTTCATACAGGTATATCTGTGCTGTCCAATGTTTGAAAGTATAATTAGTATACAACATGTACGCTAAGTGTGTGTCGAGTGTATCGTCCCCGACCTTCACGTGTAATTTGTACATCTATACTCGATAAGTTCACGGCTCGAGTGTGTTACGCAGACGTAGTCAGGAACGTCGCTAGTTAATCGCGTTGCCTCAATATCAGAAATACCAATTGCAACGCTCAACACAGGTGGATACAGAGAACGCTGACAGGAACACCGGCCGACAATAACACAAGATGACAAATTGTTATGTGAACCGAATTGATGAATTGTTACGTGACCGCTCGTCCCTGCATACGTAGTCGATGGCCGACATACGGGGTCACACCTCAGTAATAACTTATACTAATAATTATCTTGATTTTGTAATTTTAAATTAATATTAAATTATATTACCATACATCGGTTTTTTTTTGCATCTTATGCTGCCACTGCTCTTACCTAGTGTGTGTGTGTGTGTGTACACTGACTGTACACACACACACATACGTAGCGTGTACCTTAACTTGAATACGTGCCACTGTTGGGTGCGTACCCCTTAAACAATACGAGGGTAACTGACTTACTACACCAAGGTGTGCAGGGTGGGTCAGACGGACTGATAGGGGGGGTTTCATTACGTGGTTTCCTTCCTTTGCGTAAAACATTCATCGTCTGCGTGTTCACAGTATCACTTAGTTGTATGTTACGACCTTCACGTGTAAGGATGGGGGGGTGGACTGTGTACTTATGACGTCATCACGCCAATATTACGGGCCACCTACCTACATAGGTACTGTAAATGTATTGTTTGATTTAAATATTGACAATCTCGTGACCTTTGTAACTATATCATCCCGTGATCATAGATGAAACACCAATATTAATAAAATCTATCACCACAATACATATTCGTTACGTGTGCTGTTGTTATGACAACGTCGTCTGTATAGAACGCTCGATATCTATATTGCTCGTTTTGTTAATATTGATATATAACAACAACAACTTTTTATTACACTTCAGTAAAATTTACAGAAATATATACATACATATAGCATTTGACATTGACTCTGTTGATACAATTGGGTGGGCTGTTATCGGCGATAGCGATATACATATGTACTACAGAGTCTACAGACGACCTCGACATACCGGTCGGTCTGTATGTCGCAGTGTTATGTGTTAGGTCATGGGGTCACCCTCTCACAGTGAACACTGTGTCCGACACATACAGACTGTTGTCACGTCTGTACAAGTACATGTACACGGCGCACGCAACAAGGTTACCTTGTGCGTCTAACACACGTTAATGTACACTACAAATGGTATTATCTTGTTCAATGTTTGTACAACACACACACACACACACACACAATGCGAGCTCTCAGTACGTTACCGATAACGTTGTGTACATCGTTAGACTGACGACACTGGCTCACTGTACTGTGTACTGCACGCGGACACGGGGGTGCTGGGCAGACACTGGCACATCATACACGTATCACATCACACTACAGTAGGTACACACGTCACTACGGCGGTCCACCTTCAGGAACAAGTATTGCTCACCGGTGTGTATATCGTCACGTAGACAGTATCAACGTATAGCTAGTACCCAATACGTTACATGAACACAGGTCACAGTGCTTCAATACAACCAAAACCGTCGACAACGTATGTATGTATCTACAAACTGTTCGAATCAGTCATTCCACATTGTATCGTACTTACTGTGTTACTGCTACAGAGTACTTGAGCGACACTATGCTCCCCGCATCCGACCTGAGCCGGTACTACCACATTCGGTCCTCTCTCCCTTTCTACTCGTGCCGTACACCAACGATATCTTCAAACCCAAGCGCCTGCAGGCAGCCCTCTACGATGACGATACGGTCACACCCGAGACCGGTCTCACCGTTAAGTCCGCATCTATGACAAGTCCATGCGTTCAGCATCAAACAGCAATGAGCAGTGGCGGCCTTACCCATTGCGAGGCTCCGGGCAGCAGGTCATTGTTGACAATGACATAAAAATAGTTTATTTTAAAAATGTCTTTCGCATTCAATTCATAAGCTTCATGTTACCCTTCGTGGTTTTTTCCACGGCTAAGAAACCAATAAAATGTTCTTCAATTTCAGCTGTATTTGTATTAAAAAGTCTTATAATAATTGAAAGTTACTCGACACGAGGAACGTCGCGAGTACAATCAAAAATAATCGAGTAATATTTACTATTTTCAATAATTTGTATGTTCACGTGATCAGCCATTGATTGTGTGAGCACATTTTGAATATTCTTCCGATATAGTGGTCGTTAATAGTCTTACCATTTACATGGTTTTGGTGTAGTCTCAGCACGGGATCATATCGTGACATTCACTTTACTAAATCTATAAAGTTGCCGCTTGTCTCATTCGAGTCTGAGTCAGATGTTAACTTCTCTCTATGATTTCTGAAGGCCAAATTGTGAGATGCTAAACAATTACAATTGTTGCAATCGTTCCATTATATCCCTCCAACGTTACCTTTCTTGTTCTAGTTGTGACTGGACCAACGAGTCAATAGTGGTACAGCTTTTTAAACCATTTTCTAAATGAATCCATTTCAACATACAATCTTTGTGCTGTCGACGGTCGAGTAGATTCGTGACACTTTAGGTAATCACCCAAGTGTTGCCGCACACTCCTTCACTTGTCCAATCTTTGCATTTTCTAGCCCGAATAGCAGTAAACGACATCCTCTGTTTGTGAATAAGTCATCCAACGCCTGTCAAGCTTTTCACCGTTAACTAATATCTTCATCCATCCATCCATCCATCAGCCCGTAAACGTCCACTGTTGGACATAGGCCTCCCCACGAGAATACCAATAGCAACGGTCCCGTGCCACCTGCATCCAACGGTTTCCTGCGACCTTGGTAATTTCATCAGTGACATTCTTTTTTCGCTCGTAAACAAGATTTTATCAATGCGAATATTAATGCTGTACATTTTTTTTTTTGGTAAAGCAGTGGTCCGAATGCATTTACCCACCACCCCCCGGAATGGGGAGTGTGGGACTCGCTAGCCTCGGGGCTAGAAAAGCCACTAAACGTAACCACTGCGATCGCTGTTAGCCGAGAGGGCTTTGACAGCTTAACCGAACTATGGGTGAGCGCTGAGGGCTCTCAACCCGGTATAAGCTTTTAAGCGACATCGCCCGAGGGCTCTCCCTGTGGAGAACGGACCTCGGCTCGGGGCGGCGCTGGTATCAAAGTGGGCGTGCCCACGTTTGAGGTATCGACTGTTACGCGTCGCTTCTTCCTTCCCCGGCGGCGGAGGCGGAAGTGCGAATATTTATGTGTTATGGCCGCGCGGGCCGTGTAGACTCTTTCTTGAGCGATTGTAATTGCATCGTCAGCGTCGGTCAGTGCATGTCGAGGACGTCGGATCGCGGATATTCTTGATGGGGTGTAGTTAGCCGCCCAACCACTAATTGGTTGGGGTGTGTCATGGCAGAGTCGATGAACCTCTGGGAACACCGCTTCATGTATTGCCTGATGGTCGGCAATTCGAGGTCGATGTGAAGGTCGACGTTTCGAATGAACCACGGTGCCCCCGTGGCTCGACGCATGAACCGGTTCTGTAGTGTTTGTAACCTGCGGATCCTTGGTGGGTTAACGTGTGCGAACACTACGCTGGCATAGGTCATGGTAGGCCGTATGCAGGCAGTGTATAAAGGTACGCCGGCAGGCGCTCGCACCGGTCGGACGTATGCACTGGTCGTTGGTCGGTTTTGTCGGCGAATTATCTCGGCGGGTCGTTTTTGTTTGTTTATTTTCTCATTTCGTTGTTGGGGATTACATTTGGGAGGGTAATGTATGCACTGTTTATGTTTAGGTTGTTTCTCGTTGTGTATAGTGTTTATTGGTTGTATTGTATATTATAATTAGTTGTAGGTAGATACATTTAATGTTCTGTGTTTCATACTTGTTTGTCGTTCGTTTTATTGTAGGTACTTTTGTTTATAAATAATTTTATAATTATTTGTAAATTAGTTTTGTTTTCGTTGTTGTTTTGATTTGTTTGTAAATTAGTTTGTTGTCCTGGTAGTCGTCTCATCTGCCACTGATGGGCGACGACGAGTCAGACGGCGACTCGGATGTGGCATCCGGTGTCGGGTATGGTACGGGAGACACGGATCGAACGTCTGGTCGTAAGCGCTCACATGAGCATACATTTTTTAGAAAGCCGTCCGAGTTAACCTCGGACGCTGAGGCAGAACCTAGGCTTAAAATTGGGACCGTCCGCCGTGGTAAACCCGTAACTAGAGGTCATAGTACGGGACTAGCTAGGGCTCGAGCGGAGCTTAAGGCGAGAGACGCCGAGGTCAAGGAAGTGGAATTTGAGCGTACACTCAGGAGTCGGTCACTTAAAAAGATGGCTCCAGCCGTGACAAATGAATCGGCTGACACGTCGGCGTCCGAGTCCTTCATTATGGAGGATCCCACTTCTATGGGCCCAGAGGAGCTGCGTGCCCGTGGAGGTCGAAGTATCGCTGCCATCATAGAGGTGGCCCGAAAGTCTGGCTACCTCCAAGGAGGATATGTCAAAAAATTGAATGACTCTGCGGCAGATCTGCAGGAGATCGTAGAAGTCCTGTGCATGAAAGAGGAGACTCGGAGGAGCCTCTGTACCTCCGGAGGCTGTTGGAGGCATACCTCGAGGGAAGGCACGTGCTCTGGGAGAGGGACGACGGGCGCATACGTTACCACAGGGTGGAATGCGGCGTTCCACAGGGCTCAGTCCTCGGTCCGATCCTGTGGAACGTTGGGTTCGACTGGCTTTACGGGACCAGCTCCTTCCAGGGATGGGAGTTATTTGTTATGCAGATGACACTCTCATCACGGTGGAGAGGGCTGACTTCCGGGATGCCGCCCGACTGGGAGAGGTTGGTGTAGCGCTCGTCGTGGACCGGATAGGCAAGTTGGGTCTCAGAGTCTCTCACGAGAAGACGGAGGCCCTCCTATTCTATGGCCGGTGCCAAGGTCTCCCCCGAGGAGTACAGATCAGGGTGTCTGGAGTTGCCGTGCCGGTGCAGACCCGGATGAAGTACCTGGGTCTGCACCTAGATAGTAAATGGAGCTTCGGGCCACACTTTGCCCATTTAGTCCCCAGGCTCGTCGGAGCAGCCGCGGCGCGGTCCATGGCATTGTACGGTGGCCCAATTTGGTCGGAGTCTCTCACCGCCCCTAATAAGGCTTTGCTGCGTAAAGCACAAAGAACCATGGCGGTGAGGACTATAAGAGACTACCGTACGGTATCCTGGACCACAGCCATATTGCTGGCGGGTGGTGTGTCTACCGATTTTGCGCTGCGGCGCGGGCAAGCGGCGAGCATATTACCGTGGGGGAATTGATTAGGGTAAGAAAAGCGGCTCAAGCGGCAGTTATCTGGCGGTGGAGGGAGAAATTAGAGTCCCCTGTAGCAGGGCGGGGGACCGTTGAGGCAATTGCGCCCCACCTCCACCGCTGGATGAAGAGAAAGCACGGCAACTTGTCCTTCAGGATGACGCAGGTATTTACCGGACACGGGGTCTTCGGTAAGTACCTGCACAGGATCGGACGGGAAGAGGCCCCTGGATGCCATGAGTGTGGCGCGCTAACTGATGATGCGCGTCACTAGAGGTAGGCAGGTCCTGCCTGGGGGCCTCAGCGCCACGACCTGTCGGCGGTGATAGGAATAGACCTGTCGTTGTTGACTATCATATCTAAGATGCTTGACAGCGACAGGTGCTGGTCGTCGATGGCCTCCTTCTGTGAGGAGGTCATCTCTTCGAAGGAGGCCGCGGAGCGGATACGTGAGGCATTTGCTTCTGCAGACTCACTCCGTAGGCGGCGGCCAGGAAGGCGGAGGCGCCGTTACGCGCATCTCCTCCCACCGCCTTGACTGTCGACTGGACGAGCCAGATGGCCTAGCGTTGAGGTGTCGGGGATAGAATGTCAATAGACGATCTCTCCGGCATCCCGTAAAAGCGCGGAAGGGACCGCTATGGTTTTAGTGGGTATTTCGGTCGAACCAGCTGACCGGCGAGTCCCACACACCCCCTCGTCTGTCACCGGCGAGGGCTAGTGCGTAAATGCATTTCCACAGCGTGAACAAAAAAAAAGGCTGTGTATAATCTGACTTTGTTCTTCAAGGATAGTTTTGATTTGGCGTTTAATAAACAATGAAGACGGCCCATCACAAAGGCAGCGCGCGCGCGAACCTGCCTTATGTGTGGTACGAAGGTGAGTCGATTGTCGAGGGTTACTCCTAGGTATTTGGCTTGCCTGCACCAAGTGACAGGCTTATTGAATAAAATAAGGGGAGGGATGACATTCGGAGAGCAGATGCGGGCAGTTCATTTAGTAAACATGACCGCTTGACTCTTCTCGGCATTTATTTCTATTCTCCATTTCCTATACCAATTGGCAAGGGCGGTAACCGCTTTCTGAAATGTCTTAGCTACGGTTATCGGGGAATAACCTGCACAAAAGAGTGCGGTATCGTCGGCATAGAGTGCCGTATGTACGCGAGTGAATTTGGATAAATCGCTAGTATATAGGGTGAAGAGGAACGGAGAGAGGATCGATTCCTGAGGGATACCGGCCTTGATAGGGTGGGCGGTTGACAACGTCCCGTCCACCCTGTAGCGAAAGCTGCGATGACTCAGATAGTCATGTATGATTAGAATTAAATATTCTGGGACTTTAAATCTATATAATTTATGAATTAGGCCCTCATGCCATACTTTATCGAACGCCTTCGCTACGTATAGGAATAGTACGCCGGCGTAATTGCCTCTAACGAACTGACTGCTGGTGTACTCGACTAACCTATA
This sequence comes from Lymantria monacha, assembly GCA_905163515.2. Lineage (NCBI taxonomy): Eukaryota > Metazoa > Arthropoda > Insecta > Lepidoptera > Erebidae > Lymantria > Lymantria monacha. The sequence continues at coordinate 297,099 of LR991090.1, forward strand.
TACTTGTTGGACACAACTGTGCTGTGGACGAAAGCCAAACTGCGCGTCGGGTATTAAGGCGTTAGCCTCAGCGAATGTACGTAGCCATTTTTTTTTTTTTTTTTTTTTGCGGTGGGCTATGGACGTCGCACCCCGCCAAATCGGTCCGGGGTGACGGAAGAGGCGGCGCGCAACCCCATTGACCCACCCTGCAAGCACCTCTTCTTCGCCGTATGAGCGGGCCACCGGTACCCGATCTTTGTCTTCGGTGGCCCGCTCGGCGGTATGCCCTCTTGGGCTCCTCTCCTGTCGACGCCCCGACAGCTTTCGCCGTCGAGGCGTCGTCCTCACGCGGTGGCTTCACGTCGGGTGACCGGACAATTCCCCGGTCCGATCACCCGAAGCCTCGGTTAGGGCGGCATCAGGCGCAGGTAGTCGCGCCTGCGCCGCCCCAGCCGCGGGCGGCGGCCCGGGTCACGGGAATCCTCCCGGGCCCGTTCCGCCGCCTCCTTCTGCGAGATGACAGCCTCGCAGAAGGCGGCGACCGCGTCCCAATTCCTGACGCTGTCGACCATCGCTCGCGCAACAGCCGGCAGCGTCAGGTCGGCACCGATGACAGCGACGAGGTCACGGCGCTGCCCGTCCCAGCCCGAACATACCTCGAGCGTATGTTGCGCCGTGTCCTCGTCGCTACTGCAATGGTGGCAGGACGGAGTCCACTCCCTCCGCACGACCGTGTGCAGGTACTTGCCGAAGCAACCATGCCCCGACAAGACCTGCACCAACCGGAAAGAGAGGACTCCGTGCCGCCGCTCCATCCACTCCATCAGTACGGGCCGGAGGGCCTCAACGGTAATAACACCGTATCTAGGCCTCTCCAGCCGCGTAGCCCAACGGGCGATGACTTCTCGGCGGGCGTCCTCGCGCCAGGTGGCTATCTCGTTGAACGATGGGGAGCCACCCTCTTCGCGCATTGAGGTAACCCGCCGGTAGAGGTCGGAGAGCATCTCCGCCTCTAGGTCCCAAGGGGGTGGTCCCGGCCAATAGGCACGCCGCCTCTGTCGACACCGTGCGGTACCCGCGAATGGCTCTGACCGCCATGACTCTCTGTGGCCTCCACAGTACCGCCCTGAGTTGGGCGTTCAGAGCCCTCGCCCACACGGGTACGCCGTACATGGCCATTGAGCGGATCACCCCCGCATACAGCCGTCGGCCCTGAAAACTGGGTCCGCCCACGTTCGGCATGAGCCGAGAAAGGGCGGACGCCGCGCCGACCAGCCGGGGAGCAATTTGACGAAAATGCTCCCGGAACCACCATCGCCCGTCGAGCACCAGACCCAAGTACCTCATATGGGCCTGGATACTGATCTGATGTGGATGGAGTTGACGACTAACGAGGCGCCGATGGGCAGCCTCACACGGGGCCCATGGAATAGTAGGTAATAGTCTTGTTTAGGGCCACCCTGAGCCCCAGCGCCTCGATTCGCCTGACCATCTTCTCGGTGCCGAGAGTGGCCAGGCTCGCCGCCTCTTCGAATGTCCTGCCCCGGGCTGTGACGAGCGTGTCGTCAGCATAGCAAATAACGCTCAGCCCGGGGGGGAGACTCCCTCTCAACGCCCAGTCGTAACCGATGTCCCACAGAGTCGGCCCCAGAACCGACCCCTGCGGAACACCGCACGACATGGGCGTCCGCACAATGTCCCCTGCGGGGCTCGCGTAGAGAACACTGCGCCCCTCCAAATAGTCTGCCACCAGCCGCCTGAGGTATAGGGGCACTCCGTGGAACCGGAGCGCCTCCCTGATGCAGCTGAATGGCAGACTATTGAATGTACGTAGCCTACTGAGTACTATCCGTTCGTATAATTTACCTAAGCTACTCAGTAGGCTGATAGGGTGAACGTGGGTGGACCCAGTTTCGAGGGCCGACGGCTGTATGCGGAGGTGATCCGCTCAATGGCCATGTACGGCGCACCCGTGTGGGCGAGGGCTCTGAACGCCCAGCTCAGGGCGGTTCTGTGGAGGCCACAGAGAGCCATGGCTGTCAGAACCATTCGCGGGTACCGCACGGTGTCGACAGAGGCGGCATGCCTATTGGCCGGGACACCCCCGTGGGACCTAGAGGCGGAGATGCTCTCCGACCTCTACCGGCGGGTTACCTCAGTGCGCGACGAGGGTGGCTCCCCATCGTCTGACGACATAGCCACCTGACGCGAGGAGACCCGCCGAGATGTCATCGCCCGTTGGGCTACGCGGCTGGAGAGGCCTAGACACGGTGTTGTTACCGTCGAGGCCCTCCGGCCCGTACTGATGGAGTGGATGGAGCGGCGACACGGAGTGCTCTCCTTCCGGTTGGTGCAGGTCTTGTCGGGGCACGGTTGCTTCGGCAAGTACCTGCACACGGTGGTGCGGAGGAAGTGGACTCCGTCCTGCCACCATTGCAGTAGCGACGAGGACACGGCGCAACATACGCTGGAGGTGTGTCCGAGCTGGGACGGGCAGCGCCGTGACCTCGTCGCTGTCATTGGTGCCGACCTGACGCTGCCGGCTGTTGCACGAGCGAAGGTCGACAGCGTCAGGAATTGGGACGCGGTCGCCGCCGTCTGCGAGGCTGTCATCTTGCAGAAGGAGGCGGCGGAACGAGTCCGGGAGGATTCCCGTGACCCGGGCCGCCACCAGCGGCCGGGACGACGCAGGCGTGAATATCTGCGCCTGATGCCGCCCTAACCGAGGCTTCGGGTGATCGGACCGGGTAATTGTCCGGTCACCCGACGTGAGGCCACCGCGTGAGGGCGACGCCCCGATGGCGAAAGCTGTCGGGGCATCGACGAGAGAAGAACCCGCAAGGGTATACCGCCGGGCGGGCCACCGAAGACAAAAATCGGGTACTGGTGGCCCGCTCATACGGCGAAGAGAGGTGCTTGCAGGGTGGGTCCATGGGGTTGCGCGCCGCCTCTTTTGTCGCCCCGGATCGATTTGTCGGGGCGCGACCACATCCATGGTCCACCCTGCAAAGGAAAAAAAAAGGCTGATAGGGCGATAACTATTAGGTTCGGTACGTTTTTTGCTGGGTTTGTGGATTCCGATTACCACGGCCTCTTTCCACTGTGAAGGAAAGATGTTATAAGGGCTGCGTTAAAAATACCACACAGTAGTAATATTAGGTGGGCGGCGAATAGTTTAATGACTTTATTAGTTATTCCGTCCGAACCTGGGGCTTTCCTAGCTACTAGACCCTTGATCAGCGACCCGACCTTGCCGGTGGACACTGCTGGGATAGGCTGATCGTGGTTGTCGTTTACTTGCGATCGCGATAAATTGATACGACGAACCACTTCGGTGTTGATGTGGTGGTGGTGTGCCGCGTCTTGCTCGTATAGTGTACTCGGCGCACATTGAAGTTCCAGACTGTCGGCCAGACATTCCGACTTGTCGTCGTCCATGAATGCCAGCGGTTGGTTGGGTCGATTAAGGGGAGGGAGTATGGACACTATATCTTTTTTGAGAGAGCGGGAAATCTGCCAGAAGGCTGTGTGCGAAGGCACTAGCTCTTCTAGTGTGGCGTCCCATTTGCTCTGTCTAAATTTACTAATTTCAGTGCAGGTCTTGTCGGGGCATGGTTGCTTCGGCAAGTACCTGCACACGGTCGTGCGGAGGGAGTGGACTCCGTCCTGCCACCATTGCAGTAGCGACGAGGACACGGCGCAACATACGCTCGAGGTATGTTCGGGCTGGGACGGGCAGCGCCGTGACCTCGTCGCTGTCATCGGTGCCGACCTGATGCTGTCGGCTGTTGCGCGAGCGATGGTCGACACTGTCAGGAATTGGGACGCGGTCGCCGCCTTCTGCGAGGCTGTCATCTCGCAGAAGGAGGCGGCGGAACGGGCCCGGGAGGATTCCCGTGACCCAGGCCGCCGCCCGCGGCTGGGGCGGCGTAGGCGCGAGTACCTGCGCCTGATGCCGCCCTAACAGAGGCTTCGGGTGATCGGACCGGGGAATTGTCCGGTCACCCGACGTGAGGCCACCGCGTGAGGACGACGCCTCGACGGCGAGAGCTGTTGGGGCGTCGACAGGAGAGGAGCCCGGGAGGGCATACCGCCGAGCGGGCCACCGAAGACAAAGATCGGGTACTGGTGGCCCGCTCGCACGGCGAAGAGGTGCTTGCAGGGTGGGTCAATGGGGCCTAGTCCAGCGGTGGAGGGAGGAACTAGAGTCCCCCGTAGCAGGACGGGGGACCGTTGAGGCGGTAGCGCCCCACTTGACAGCGACAGGCACTGGACGTCGATGGCCTCCTTTTGCGAGGAAGTCATCTCTGCAAAGGAGGCCGCGGAGCGAGAACGCGAAGCACTCGCGTCTGCGAACTCGCTCCGCCGGCGGCGATCAGGGAGAGGGAGGCGCCGCTACGCGCACCTCCTCCCACCGCCTTGACGGCTGACTGGTCGTGGCCAGATGGCTAAGCGTAGGGGTGTCGGGGATAGAATGTCAATAGACGATCTCTCCGGCATCCCGTAAAAGCGCGGAAGGGACCGCTGTTAGGTTTTAGTGGGTATTCCGGCCGTCAATCTCATGGCCGGCGAGTCCCACACACCCCCCCGTCTGTCACTGGCGGGGGATGTGCGCAAAAGCATTTCCACAGCGTAAACAAAAAAAAAAAAAAAAAAAAAGGGTGGGTCAATGGGGTTGCGCGCCGCCTCTTCCGTCACCCCGGACCGATTTGGCGGGGTGCGACGTCCATAGCCCACCGCAAAAAAAAAAAGGATTGGTTACGGATCGAGGTGCTTATTTAGTTGTCATGACGCCAACTGAATTTGTCATATAGATATCTAGGCCATTTACTTCTAATGATACCAAACAGCAAAGTAGCAAGATGAACTTCTCGTCAGGCTGTCATTTTTAAAGCGTTGGCATCAATGAGGTAAGATGTGAATGAATGTGATGTGTGTAAGGTGACGATTTGACTTACTGACGAACAATGACTAACATGAAGATACTAAAGACATGAAGATAATTGTAACTCGACACTGGCTTGTATTTAGTATCTAATAAGTTTAATAAATGTAAGAAAATTGTAATTTCTACATACATATCATCACGCCATATCCCTTGCAGGGTAGGCAGAGAGAACAGAGTGCCAGAGAACTCTATCTCTGCATACTTCACTCGCTTCCTCAACATTCATAATTCTCTTCATACACGCTCGCCGGTTTCGGAGACTCTTGACTCCACCTTCCTTCAGTACCTGACCGATCTGGTTTAGGTAGGTTAGTCTCGGTCTCCCTCGGTATCTACATCCTTCCACTTTCGCATTGTATATCTTCTTAACCAGACGTTCGTTCGGCATTCTTTCCACATGCCCGAACCATCGGAGCATTCCCCTTTCGCATCTTTACACCAATACTCTCTTTCATACCTACTTGCTCTCTTACGTCGTCGTTACGAATGCGGTCGGTCAGCCTAACTCCACAGATTTTCCGAAGAGATCGCATTTCGACCGCATTAATTTTACTTTCATACTCTTTTCTGCATACCCAACTCTCGCTTCCATACAGTAATGTTGGGACAAGCACTGCGTTATGTATTGCTACACGTGCCTTCTGGCTGAGGTGGTGGCTGCCGAGAAGTTGCCCCAACGCTCCGTACACTCTATTTCCCGCATTCACTCTTCGCTCTATATCAGTGGTGTACCGTCCATCTCGGCTAAATCCACATCCAAGATATACAAATTCATCCACTTGCTCTAGTACATCATTACCTATTGTTACTCTTACATCTGTTCTGGCTTCATCTCTTTCAAAGACCATTATTTTGGTTTTGCTCACATTCACGCGTAGACCCCTTTTCTTACAATCTTCTGTCATTGTGTCGACTAGGGTCTGTAGGTCAGTCGCTGACTGTGCCAGCAGGACTGCATCATCTGCATAAAGCAGAGCAGAGACCACTGAGTCACCCATCTGGACTCCCACATTCATATCGTTCAACCTTTGGAGACATTTATCCAGATATATGATAAACAGCCTGGCTGATAGAACGCAGCCCTGCTTAACGCCGATATTGACGTCAAACCAAGGCGACATTCCACCATCCAGCCGCACACAGGCTCTACAGCCCATGTAACTGGACTGCACAGCCTGCAGCAGTTTACCGTTAATACCATACTCCGGTAAAATGTCCCAAAGTTCCTATCGTACAACCGTGTCAAATGCTCTCTCCAGATCCACAAAACTGCAGAAAACCCTCTGACCTAGGGCCAGATGCTTCTCCACAATGTTGCGCAGAGAGAACACTTGATCCATGCATCCCCTTCCACTCCTGAAACCTCCTTGTGTCTCACACAGTAGTAACTATATTAAGTAAGTAATTATATTAAGTAGTAAGTATATTGTAATTTCTAACTTTTATATATAGAGTTGAAATTATATTATTAAGCTTTTTTGTTTCGATGGATGTGAAATTGAGCGTATGTGTGAAGTGACGTTCATCACCATCATGAACTGATAGATAGCTGAGCAAATGTTCCATTGTTGGGATCGAACCTCCTCCACAATGGGAGGGAAATTGACCTATTATACCAAGCTGGTCAGACCTGTTAATTTGTTAATTGTGCTTAAGAGTACTTCGTATATGTATCTACATATTTATTTGTGTTGTTTTCATGTAATTTATTTTTAAAATGTATTAAATATTAAAATGTTTTCTCTTATTATTTTGTTATCAATCATTATGAAAAAATACACTAACCTCAATATCATCCGTGTAGCGATGGACATAAACCTCCTCACTCCGAAATGGTGCTCAATTTGGAACATCATAGGGCTGTTCGTTAGTAGAACAAGACTGGCGTCATATGATTTGTTGTAAATAGCAAATGCGTAGTAACAAACTTAGAGAAGAAACTCTAAAATTTAAGTCAAGTGGTCTTACGTTCCGCCATCAAAATAAAAAGTTTTTAGGTCTTCATGCTAATACATACATACATACATATCATCACGCCATATCCCTTGCAGGGTAGGCAGAGAGAACAGAGTGCCAGAGAACTCTATCTCTGCATACTTCACTCGCTTCCTCAACATTCATAATTCTCTTCATACACGCTCGCCGGTTTCGGAGACTCTTGACTCCACCTTCCTTCAGTACCTGACCGATCTGGTCTAGGTAGGTTAGTCTCGGTCTCCTTCGGAAGGAATGAAAGAAGGAAAGAAAATGATTAAAGTGAAACTTCTTTATCGACGTGTGGGAGAAAAAAAAATTGTAACGTTTTTCTGTTACGCACCATCTTTTTTTTTTTTTTTTTTTTTTAAAAAGACACCACCCCGCACTAAGGAAATAATCCTTGTATTGCGGGGGACTTTATAAACGTGCAATTAACGCAGACAAATTACACCCAGACTCAGAACAACACCTTGTGGATCACACAAAGTAATTTCCTGCGTGGGAATCGAACCCACGGCACTGGCACGGAAGGTCGGTATCTTAACCACTACGCCATCTGTGCAGTCTTTAATTCTAAGTCACATTTTTTCGTTACGCGCCATATTTATTTTGAAGTGAAACTTCTTTGCCCGTATAAGGGTAAAAGTTTTACAGATGATCGCGACAAGAGAAACGCGGCGCGCGCGCGAGAGAGAGAGAGAGAGGGAGAGAATACACGCTATTGGTTGATGTATGTAAACGAGATTTTAAAAATAAAAGTTTCGCTTCTGATATGTGTACTTTGTACACATAATTTATTTAGATTTCTATACAATAAGTCGTTTTATAAAATAAAAGAAAAATTACATTATTATTAGTGACGGAATAAAAATAAAATAGTATACCACTCATTGTCCCTCGCAGATGTCATATGAGGCGACTAATAACTAATACATACAATTTAGGTGTAATTGGAGCGTAATTTAATTACGTCATTTAGAAGCAAGAGGGGCAAATAAATCCCAAGCTAACTCCTCTGGTCAGCATGGCAGTCGACTGTTGTCTTTTGTAATCGTGGAGGACTGTCTTGGCACGCACAGTATCCAAAGGATGTTCCTGCAGTTTTATCTCTTAAAATCCAGTATTTTTTAAATTTGCAGTCTTGCACAGTAAATTATACTTTTTAAATGTTAAACTCAACCCTAAGGAAAAAATCCTTGTCACCTTACAAATATTTTATTATCTATACATTCTATACTAATATTATAAAGCGGAAGAGTTTGTTTGTTTGTTTGTTTAAACGCGCTAATCTCAGGAACTACTGGTCCGATTTGAAAAATTATTTTTTGTTGGATAGTCCATTTATAGAGGAAGGCTTTAGGCTATATAACATTACGCTGCGACCAATAGGAGCAGCGCAACAATGATGAATGTGTAAAAATCGGGTTTATGTTTCCTTTTGAGAGCTTCCGCTGCGTAAACGGTTAAAGTTGCGCAAAAATTATGTACTACATAATTGTTCCTCTTTCAAAGTTCTAAATAAAAGTCCGCGACAGCATATGTCTATCTTTTAAGATTGGCTCACTATAACCTTTTTTATGCTAATCAAATTTGTTTTAAAATAATGTGATATTTTCGAAGGTGTTTTTATAAACATAATATTAATCCTTATCCAAATAAATGAGTTATTCATCACAAGTATTTAATTTAAAACAAAATTGCTCTTTACATTATTTGATTTCAATGAATATCTTAGGAAATATCGCAGTTTAAAAATAACATCGCAGCAAAATAATGATCAAGTACTGGGCGCGCATATACGATAAAAATACTGGATCTTATAATCTTATATTAAAAAAAAACTCAAACTAATGTTATTTCAAAGTACTTCTGCACACACTACATTTTTAGTTTTGTTTTCTTCTCATGACCTTCCGTCGGCTTTACACATCCTAAATAATAATAATAAGTATAGGAAGTATTAGTGCCTTTTTTTTTTTTTTTTTTTTTTTTTTACGGTGGGCTATGGACGTCGCACCCCGCCAAATCGGTCCGGGGTGACGGAAGAGGCGGCGCGCAACCCCATTGACCCACCCTGCAAGGACCTCTTCTTCGCCGTACGAGCGGGCCACCGGTACCCGATCTTTGTCTTCGGTGGCCCGCTCGGCGGTATGCCCTCTTGGGCTCCTCTCCTGTCGACGCCCCGACAGCTTTCGCCGTCGAGGCGTCGTCCTCACGCGGTGGCCTCACGTCGGGTGACCGGACAATTCCCCGGTCCGATCACCCGAAGCCTCGGTTAGGGCGGCATCAGGCGCAGGTATTCGCGCCTGCGCCGCCCCGGCCGCGGGCGGCGGCCCGGGTCACGGGAATCCTCCCGGGCTCGTTCCGCCGCCTCCTTCTGCGAGATGACAGCCTCGCAGAAGGCGGCGACCGCGTCCCAATTCCTGACGCTGTCGACCATCGCTCGCGCAACAGCCGGCAGCGTCAGGTCGGCACCGATGACAGCGACGAGGTCACGGCGCTGCCCGTCCCAGCCCGAACATACCTCGAGCGTATGTTGCGCCGTGTCCTCGTCGCTACTGCAATGGTGGCAGGACGGAGTCCACTCCCTCCGCACGACCGTGTGCAGGTACTTGCCGAAGCAACCATGCCCCGACAAGACCTGCACCAACCGGAAAGAGAGGACTCCGTGCCGCCGCTCCATCCACTCCATCAGTACGGGCCGGAGGGCCTCAACGGTAATAACACCGTATCTAGGCCTCTCCAGCCGTGTAGCCCAACGGGCGATGACTTCTCGGCGGGCGTCCTCGCGCCAGGTGGCTATCTCGTTGAACGATGGGGAGCCACCCTCTTCGCGCATTGAGGTAACCCGCCGGTAGAGGTCGGAGAGCATCTCCGCCTCTAGGTCCCACGGGGGTGTCCCGGCCAACAGGCACGCCGCCTCTGTCGACACCGTGCGGTACCCGCGAATGGCTCTGACCGCCATGACTCTCTGTGGCCTCCACAGAACCGCCCTGAGTTGGGCGTTCAGAGCCCTCGCCCACACGGGTGCACCGTACATGGCCATTGAACGGATCACCCCCGCATACAGCCGTCGGCCCTGAAAACTGGGTCCGCCCACGTTCGGCATGAGCCGAGAAAGGGCGGACGCCGCGCCGACCAGCCGGGGAGCAATTTGACGAAAATGCTCCCGGAACCACCATCGCCCGTCGAGCACCAGACCCAAGTACCTCATATGGGCCTGGATACTGATGTGGATGGAGTTGACGACTAAAGAGGCGCCGATGGGCAGCCTCACACGGGGCCCATGGAATAAAAGGGCCTCCGTCTTGTTTAGGGCCACCCTGAGCCCCAGCGCCTCGATTCGCCTGACCATCTCCTCGGTGCCGAGAGTGGCCAGGCTCGCCGCCTCTTCGAGTGTCCTGCCCCGGGCTGTGACGAGCGTGTCGTCAGCATAGCAAATAACGCTCAGCCCGGGGGGGAGACTCCCTCTCAACGCCCAGTCGTAACCGATGTCCCACAGAGTCGGCCCCAGAACCGACCCCTGCGGAACACCGCACGACATGGGCGTCCGCACAATGTCCCCTGCGGGGCTCGCGTAGAGAACACTGCGCCCCTCCAAATAGTCTGCCACCAGCCGCCTGAGGTACAGGGGCACTCCGTGGAACCGGAGCGCCTCCCTGATGCAGCTGAATGGCAGACTATTGAAGGCGTTGGCGATGTCCAACGACACCGCCAACAGCACTCCTTTGCCGGCGACAGCCTCCGCGGCCGTCTGCCTCAGGCGTAGCAGGGCCCCGATGGTCGAACGCCCCCTCCGAAACCCAAATTGAGCATCCGACAGATCGGGCCCCACCTCCTCCAGGTGCCGGACGATGCGGGCAGCGAGGACACGCTCCAGCAGCTTACCCACATCGTCCAGAAGCACAATGGGCCTGTAGGCCGACGGCGAATCCGGGGGCCGTCCCGGCTTTGGCAGGAGAACCAACCTCCCTTCCTTCCAGCACTCAGGGAACTGTCCAGACGTCAGACAGGCGTTGAACAGTCGCCTGAGGCGAGGTTCGAGATGCTCGAGGAGCAACGTCAACACCCGGACTGGGACTCCGTCCGGGCCGGGGGCCGTGGTGGCGGAACGAATCTTCGCCACGGCTGCCCCCACTTCCGACTCCGTCACGGGCGGGACACTCTCGACGGCCTCCCGGTCGTGATCTGGTGAAGCCATGACCGGGGGCGTGTGCTCCGACTGCCGCGGGAACAGCTCCTCGACCACTCTACGAAGGAGGTCGGGCTGGAGGGTCTCGGTGAGGGGGGGACCCTGCGCGCGAAGCTTATTCAGCGACGCGCGATACGGGCGACCCCAGGGGTCACGATCGAGACCGTCCAGCATCTCCTGCCAACTCGCGTCCTTGGCGGACCGGATGGCCAGCCGAAAGGCGGTACGCGCACTGCGGTACGCCTCGTACAGCTGGCCCTCCCGCTCAACATCGCGGCGACGCCGCCGACTGCGGGTGTAGGACCTTCGGGCACTAATGCACGCCGCACGAAGGTCCGCCAGTCTTGGGGACCACCAGTAGACCCCCTGCCTCGGAGGTAGACGCCGCACCCTGGGCATGGCCGCATCGCAGACCTGCGTTAACGCACTGCGGATGCGGACAGCCTCAACGTCCACTCCGTCCGCTGGGGGTGGTGAGGACAGCCACGTGTTCACGATGGCCGCCTCCGCCAGTAGGTCCCTATCCAGACGCCCCACAGCCCACCGCGGAAATGCGGGAGCCCGGTCCGCCCTGTGACCCCTGCTGGGGTCCCGGAGAGGGGAGACCTCCATCCGGATGTATCGGTGATCCGACAGGGTCTCCGCCTCCTCCAGGACACGCCAGTTCCTCACTCGTGGTGTGACAGCGGGGCTAGCGAACGACAAGTCCACTATCGACCCACCCTGCTGTCGCACACACGTGTTCACTGAGCCTCTGTTTAGGACACAGAGGCCCAGTGACGCCGCCCACTCCACGATCGCCCGCCCGCGATCGTCCGTCATCGGGGACCCCCACGCCGTGGATTTGGCGTTGAAGTCCCCCAGGACCAGGACGAGGCCCGGTGCCAGTCGCCGTATCGAAGCCTCCAAGGTGGTGAGGGAGGCCCCGAAATCGTCCATTCTCCTGTTAGGGGAGAGGTAAACGCTGTAGAGTGTGACCCCTCCCCATTCCGCAGCGACAAATTCCTCGCCCCTATCCAAAAGGGATAAGGACGGGAAGCGCCGCTGCGTGGAGGTGACGATTGCCGCGGTTCCATTCCGGCTGACCACCCAATTGGGGCGATCAGGCACGACGTACGGTTCCGCGACTACGGCTGCACCGATCGACCACTCCGCCATGGATTGCAGGAGGAGATCCTGCGCACCGGCGGAGTGGTTGGTGTTGGCCTGCAGGAGGTGAGTGGACTGGGCAGCCATTAATGGGCCGTGTCCATCATCACCTCCTGGCTTGCGGCGGGCGATCGGGCCGCGCTAGGAGTGGGAGCGGCCGGAGTCGAAGGGCCGCTCCGCCCCTTTGGAGCCGAAGCCGGAGGTCTGCACGCCCCAGAGCCCATGCGGTGCTTGGCAGGCTTATTGCCCGCCGCACACGCGGGGCAGTGGGGCGGGGCGGCGCAAGATGCCGCCATATGCCCAGTCTGACCGCAGCGGAAACAGAGTCCGCCGCAGTCAAAGCAATTAGTGCATGTTGGCCGGGTGTGCCCGACCGCCATGCACTTGAAACACCTCGCAGGCCGGTGCTCCAGCACGGTGACTCGCGCTGAGCTCCAGCCCACGAGGAGCCTGCCTGAGTCAGCCAGTTGCCTGACCGACTCCACTGGGCACTGCACCCAGGCGGCACCTACGCCGCCCGGACCGGGCCGGATGGCGCCAACCCGGACGGTGTCCATGGGACACCCGGTTTTCGAGGCAATGGCCTCCCGGATGTCTTCCACCGTCACGGAGTCGTCCAAACCCGCGATGCGCATTTCGGCGCACTTTACGGGTCTGGCGATTTTGACGCCACCCTCCTCGGCGAACAGACCTCGCAACTTCGACGCCACGCTATCGGCCGTCCTGGTGCCCTCGGCCCCAGGGAACTCTAAGATCCGAGCCCCTGTACGGGCCTTGCGGGTCCTGGCTTCGACGCCTCCTATGTCGGAGACGTCGAGCTCCCGCCGGGCTTTCCTCAGAACGGCCTCATAGCTGAGGCCCCTTTCTGCCGCCTCAGGCAGCACAGTGATCACCACTGCGGCTGTCTTCGGCGGCCGGAGCCCCTTGCGCGGCCTCTTCCTCTTCGTGCCGCCTCCTCCGGCTCCTGCCTGGGGGGCGACGACCTCAGCGGCGCGCTTGGCCGCCGCTCTCCTCCTCTGGCCGCGACTCTTTCTGCCGCGCTCGGCCACCTGCCAACCCCGTTCGGGCGTAGCGGGCGTGCCGGGCGCTGGGGGCGTAGTCGCGGCCGCGCTAGTTGTCGCTGGCGGTGTTGGTGCTGGCGACGACTGCAGTCCGACAGGAGCCGGTGCCGTCTTCTTTTTTGTCGGAGCGGGCCCCTTCTTTTTTGGCCCAGCCGCGGCCGCGGCGTAGCTTCCCCCCACACGGCCACCCTGACAAGGCAGCGGGGCGGGAGCTGGTGCCGCATATAGCCGTTTATCCGCGGCGAGAGGCGGGCGAACACGTGGTTCTGGAGGCAGCCTTGCCTCCAGAACGGCCAAGCGCGCATTGACCATATTACCGACGGTGTCGATAATGGCGCGCAAGGCCTCATCCGACACACCCCCCACCGCGGGCAGCGGGGTCGGTGTCACCGGCTGGACCTCTGTCGTGGCCTGCTCTACGACGTTTCGCGGGCTGACGCTGGTCGGCGGCACACGCTCCGTGGGCGGAGGCGTCTTCGGCGCGGCGGCGATCGCAGGGCGGCCAGCGCCTTGGGGCGGTTTTGGAGCGGCGACAGCTCCTCGAGGGCCAGGACTGGCCGGCGGCGCAGGTGGCGCGGGCGGCACGAGCCGCGCCATTTGGGCCCTCAGCTCGCCCACATCCTTTGCGAGGACGCGGTTGGCCCTCCGCACCGCGGCCAGCTCCGACTCCAGCCGGCGGTTCTGGGCCCGCAGGCCTGACACCTCGCCACCAAGGCGGGCGTTTTCGGCCTGCAGGGCCTCTATATTTGCAGCTGGGGCGCTCGCGCGGGCACCAGCGGCCGCCACTTCGGTGGGAGGGATGCCAGACAACACCCCCAGCACCCTCGCGGCGGCCGCCTCGTTATCAGCCCGCCTGCCAGCCTCAGCCCCTCCACGCACTCCGCCGGCCGGGGAGTGGGTCGCCCTTCCCGACGCCGCGGCCCCTCGCCCTCTGCGAGAGGCCGGCACTTTAGGAGGAGGCATGATGACCACGCTCCCCTCGGAATCGGCGCCTGAGCTGCCCTCCCTATTTAGGGGGCGCTTCCGCACCTTCGAGGGGAGGGCCTCCTCCCTTGCCGTCATTATCTCGGCGACCTCCTTGGACGGCTCCGCGGAACCACCGCACTCGTCCATTTTTTTTTTTTCGGCAGATCCACTGCCCTCATCTTTGGACGGCTCTGCGACACTACTGTCGCCCTCGTCCATTGACGGCTCTGCAGTGGATCTGCCGCCGTCTTCCTCCAGTTTGGCGGCAGCGGCGTCCTCCTTCTGCGCCCTCCGCTCCGCCATACGCTTCCTTCCTGTCGAAGAAGCCTTTCCCGTCAACCAGTTGGTCCGTTTCCGGTACTTCCTCGGCTTCTTCTTTTGGGCCTCCGTGGTCTGTGCCGGGCCCTCGGCGGACGCCTCAAGTCCTGAGGACGAGGCGTCGTTGTCAGTTTTACGTTGGCTTGACAAGGCCGTGATGTGGGAATCCGCTGGATTCCCGTCTGGTGTAGGTAAATTATGTAAATCCATATGGTTCCCACGAGTCTGGGAGAAACAAATCGTCGACCCGGGCAGAGATCCCTGTACCCGGGCAAGCCTACATTTACCAACCAGGGGGTCGGCCGGTACCCTGGCTGGAGCGTGCTAACGACAGAACAACCCATCTGCCATGCATCTTCTCGCCGCACGCCAGAACTTAAGATTCTGGGTGATTTCTGAGTTCGAATGTTAATTCGAACTCTTTATAGAGGTTGTCTTCCTCGCGGTCCGGGCGGTTAAGCCAAGACCCTCGTTCCTGATACTACGCCTCACGACAACTTGTCTTGAAGCAAGATATCAGGTTTACGATATGTCGGCGGTGGCATAAGCCTGCCCAGCCCTCAAATGAGTGACCGGGCCCGTCCGAAATTCCGCCTCCTGTACCCTCTACAAATAGAGGGTCGGGAGCGAATTGGGGCTCAACCCATCGCTGGGGAACCCCCCCTCGCGCCAGAGATTCGCTACGGGCGACAATTCGACAGAGGGATCTGGGGGACTGTCGCCCGCACCCAGGGTACACCACGCGGAGGTTTCTGGCGTCGTACCCCAGTATTAGTGCCTGCCCTCATGTATGGCAGTGAAAGTTAGATTTGGCGGGGAAGACATGAAAATAGAATAAATGCTGTAGAGCTGACAGCTCTTCGTAAGCTGTGTGTGATGTAAGTATGAAAGATAAAATTAGGTATAATGTTATAAAAGAGCGCTGGTATGCTGAGGTGGGTTGGACACGAAGTGGCAGAAATAATGAGTGGGCAGAGGTTGACGAAGCAAACATATAAAGCAATCGTGAATGGGACGAATACAAGGGGAAGACCTTTTCTGGACCAAATTGGCGATTTGTTCACGAGAGGTCATCATCATCATCATTCTCCTACTCTTATCCCAATTACTTGGGATCGATACAATAAGTACTCTTCATTCATAGTACATATTATAAAAGTTATTGGCCATAGTTTTATGACCGGCCGCCTGCCAGACGTCAATCCTCCTTGGGAATGTAATTGTTGACCAAACGGCATCAGCTGGAGTTGGCCCAAGTCGTTATAAGGCTCTTAGTCGTCTTTTACGACATCCACAAGCAAAGTGAGGATTGGTAGTATTCATAGCCGCTACCACACAGCGATTTCATACACATTAAAAGTATGTGTAATCGTAAATAGGCGTAAGTGTATGTATGTATGTATAATATACATACATTGTATATATCTATAGAAAGTATAGATAAGACCCAATACTTTTACTTGCATTACTTTATATGGTACTACATTGCATTAT
Organism: Lymantria monacha; assembly: GCA_905163515.2. NCBI lineage: Eukaryota > Metazoa > Arthropoda > Insecta > Lepidoptera > Erebidae > Lymantria > Lymantria monacha. The sequence goes on from LR991090.1 coordinate 313,186, forward strand.
ATGGATTACGTCAAACTTGAATCACTTTTAAATACTTATTTCGCGTAACTACAAATACACACAAAAAAAAAGAAACACATACATGCACGCACAATACATCACAAACACACGCACACCACACACACACATACACACATGCACACACACACAAACACACACACACACAAACAAACGCACAACACACACACACACACACAAACAAACGCACAACACACACACACACACACACGCACACACACACACACACACACACACACACACACACACACACACACACACAACGTGTGAGCGCGCTCACTAACACGTTAATTCTCACTCATTCATTTATTATAGATTTCTTTATCATTAGTCTTTATTACGTAAGATATATATATTCATTATTTATAATGTATGTTACTGTAAAATAATTTGATGTTCAAGATTTATGTATTTCGGGAAGGAACTGTCTCTTGAAACACAGGTATTACCTAATTCAAGAGACAAAGACATCTATGTCAACTGTCATATGTATTTAGTTTTCAATTAAGATTATTATTATTATTATTTTACTTAAGGTTAAATGTTCTACTCTTACTAATAAAAGAGTCATGTAGGTACCTAAAACAGCTTTAACGTATGTATTATTTAAAAATATTTCCACCTTTTACGTAAACGAATTCGCGAGTTGAAGTTAACGTTAGCCCAAAGTAACCATTCCACGCGGACGAAGTCGCGGGCAGAAGCTAGTCTGATATAAATTACATGCAGACTCAGAATAACCCATCATTATCATCGCAGCTCATATATGGGACATACTCGTATATCTGTTGGGAATTTACCTATTATACCACGTTGTTCGGACCTGTTGGTTTTTCATCTCTCGCATAGATGTTCTATGCATTTTATATCCCTTAGTTGTCTCTTATGATCACCCACAGGTAAGATAAACGGAAGTGAATTTTATTCTTACTAAGTCACCAGACAGAAAATTTTCAAATAAAAAAAATAATTAAAAAAATCAAAAAACCCGACTGCGTAAAAAGTCACCATGTCCGGTGGTCTAGAATTCCATAATATATTATTGAATAAATACTATTGCAGAAAATAAAATATATTTTAATAATAGAACATATAAGTAACTTATTGCCAACCTTTTTTTTTCTTTTTTGGTAACGCAGTGGCTAAAAATGCCTTTTTCGCTGATTGCCCACCAAACAATGGTTTATATATATATATATATATATATATATATATATAATAGTAGCTTATTGACAATACAGAAAAAGAAGAAAATGAACTCAGAGGGCATAATTATAATAAGTGCTGACAGCGTCATGATGTGTGTGTTTTTTTAACGACTAAGTGATATAATATCACAAACAGCACGTACAGTCGCGCGTCCCGCTCCCGGCGCGCGGCCGTCGAGGTATTGATCACGTAGCCGAACTAAATTCATTCATCATGAAACTTACATTACCCTAACGTTAGCGGTTTGTGTGGTCACCGGTTACTGCAGGCACCAGCTGGTGTATGTACACTACACAGAGAGAGACATCAACTGATATCATTGTAATTATAGATCGCGTGGGATATAACATATTAATAAAGACAAAGAGACAAAAGACTTTTTAAATTTCTGTTTAATTAAAATATTTAAAAGCATATTGATGACTTACAGCCTCATTGGTGTACACCGCGGGTGGTCACCAAGGTGGGGGGGGGGGACAGAGTTAAACATTTGTAACAAAGGGATGACGTAGTGTCAACAGGCGTTAGGTGCCGTGTCATACGCTGCAAACACGAGGTATGTTAATGCGTAAAGCTACGCAACGTGCCAGCGACTGCCAACTCACGCTGCCCTCAACAACACTCCAAGTACAGTACCCCACAGGAGGGCCCTTGGTCCCCGTTGTTTCAATGTTTTGCATTGAGAGCCCTCTGCGCTCACTATATGTGCCATTAACAGTGTAGCCATAGCACTGTCAATGGTGACGATGTCACTTACTGACGGATAATGACTGACAAGAAAAGTCTAAACACGCGAAGATAATAAAATTGTACCTCGACGCTGGCAACAATGCGTTGTACAAGTAGCTGATTGCCAATACATAGAACGATGAAGGCAACAGAATCCGAATTTACTATTTTCCTTATTTGTCATTATACAAGTGTGTCACTTAGGTACATTTTTCTTTGGTTTCCTTATTTAATCATTTACCTAGAACCTGGTAGGTCACCTGACCAGCCACAAGTTTGCTAATTACATTACAAGGAAAAATAAAATCTAACTGCAAACATTGCCACACGTGTGAATCAATTTACAAAATGGCTGAACGTTTATTGAGTTATAATTATGTTTTTATAATCAAGATGTCTCGTGTAGTTAGCCGTGTTCACAGCGACGCGCGACGTACCGTGTCACGTGGGCATACTGGGGCGGCTGTATAGACATCCAACAAGTCATGTTTAATACAAAAGATATGTCAATAACCCCACAACAGTATTATTCATTAACATTGTTTATTGAGTGAAAATAACGTTTAAATCGGACATGTTGAGTTAGTTTCAAACCGCCTTTAGTCACACTGCACAACATTTCAGTCCTACTTGTCGACATTCACACATCGCCATCGCTGCACAGTTACCTTTGCATTTGAAAAAAAAAAATTTTTAGAAGCTCAGAGGGTGCTGGAGGTTTAGAGCTCTGCACGGACACCAATGATTTTCCACATTTTTTCCAGCCCTAGTTTTCATGATCATTATAATTACCAAGCCACAACGAACTCTGATGGTAGACTCGGAAACTATGAAAGCGAGCTGTGTCTTGTGTTGGAGGAAGTGAAGATAGATTAAATATACTTTTTGTCACTGCCTTGGCGAATTGTTTATACCTTAGGATGTCAAGAGAATTATCATGTTTATTACCGCAATATAAAGAGATACAAAAACGTTCACCGATGACAGTGAGCCAGGCGGGGTCAACTCTCTTGTTGAGGAACGGTTGTTCCCTGGGCCTGACCGTCACTTGGGTATTTTCTACCTGCATAGTATTCTCGGTAACGACACTCTGATTTAAAATTAATTTAAAAATCAATAATTGTAAAGTTCTGTAATGGCGTGGCACATCAATAATTCATTAATAATAATATTGTAAAATCAATTCATAAAAAACAAACAAGACAATGAAACCTTACGGGCTATGGCATGTCATTATTACATACGTATAATATACGTATAGTTATGAGTAGGTACTAGCAAACCGTACTCGCTTCGGAGCGCTGTAGGTAGAACCTTAACTATTGACTAAATTAAAAAATAAAAATAATTTAAAAAATCAAAAGACCCGACTGTGTAAAAAGTGAACCAAATAACGTACACAATAAACAAAACTGAAAAGAAATAAAACAAGCACTTAGATGTCCGGTGGTCTATTATTCTATAATATATTATTGAATGAATACTATTGCAGAAAATAAAATATATTCTAGTAATGGAACATAACAACTGAAAAGTCGGGATCAGTTTGTTGACTGGCCATATTGAATGTTCACTAACGTCATGTCTTTAGTGACACTCGCCGGATTAAGAGGAATCGATTGATGTGTGAATCATAAAAATCGGCCCAGGCGTTTGGTCTGTATAGTGCTTCAAAGGAACATACAAACATACATACATACATACATAGACTGTTAAACACAATACCACTCCTTTGCGTCGCGCAGTCGGGTAAAAATGTTGCAAATAAAATTTGTTCCTCAAAACACGATCTACAAAAATGGTATGATATTTATTTTTTTCGTAAAATGATTAGAAAAAAAGTTATACCGAAAAATTGATTTTTTTTCTCGAATTTCTGTACAGTTTCGCTTATAACATTTTATTTTTATTTATGGTTCTACGAAAAAAATTACTGAACTGAAGTTGTATATAATTTAATTTTGTAACAAAAAAGGTTAACTAGTTTTTTTTATGAGACCAATAGTTAACGAGATAAACCGTAAAAACTATTTCAATCCCCCAAGATGGCGACCGTGGGACAAAGGTCCCACGGTCGCCACCCCACAAATCTGGTTTTACCCTTACACTGACCCCGAAAAATAAAATTGCTTCTTCTAAAAAACGCAACCCCAAATGAAACTTTTCAATGGAACTATGTGACGGTTGACAAAAACCCGTCTGAGTGTGCAGCAGTGGGTGAGTGAGTGGGTTACGGGATACGATACGTCAGTAACGAAGGCGTCCGCCACGTGACGGTCTCCCTGTGCGTCGCACGTGTCGGCGCGTGGGCGCGCGCCCGCTTATCATATCGGCAGATAATTTGACATTTGCTCCGACTGATTGCTCCCAATGAGCGGTGATGCTGCGCGGCAGCGGGGCGGGGTGCGGGGGGACGCGGCGCCACTACTGTGACGTCACCGGCGCCATCCTCACACATATATCTAGTTAAGGGCGCACACCCATACTACACGACACTATTATTGTGAAGACAACTATATTAACTGAATTAATCATTTCAAAGTACTCATGAGTCACACAATTAGAACTTTTCAAGAGTCAATAGAACTGCTTCTTTTAACAATAAAATTGTCTTTTTTAGGTTTAATATGAAAGCTGAGTTTACATATATACATACATATCATCACGCCATATCCCTTGCAGGGTAGGCAGAGAGAACAGAGTGCCAGAGAACTCTATCCTTGCATACTTCACTCGCTTCCTCAACATTCATAATTCTCTTCATACACACTCGCCGGTTTCGGCGACTCGTGACTCCACCTTCCTTCAGTACATGACCGATCTGGGTCTAGGTAGGTTGGTCTCGGTCTCCCCCGGTACCTACATCGTTCCACTTTCGCATTGTATATCTTCTTAACCAGGCGTTCGTTCGGCATTCTTTCCACATGTCCGAACCATCGGAGCATTCCCTTTCGCATCTTTACACCAATACTCTCTTTCATACCTACTCGCTCTCTTACGTCGTCGTTACGAATGCGGTCGGTCAGCCTAACTCCACTGAGTTTAAAAGTTTGAAAGGTAAAAAACCTTTACAGTTTGTCAATAACAAACCAGACCTAAAAGATTATTCTTGACTTATGTTGTTTTAGCAAGAAATAAGATAAACGATATATTATATTATTTAAACAAAACAATTATATAAATAATATTTTTAATTCCTTACTAATGAAAATTACATTTGACTAATAATACTAGTTTACAGGAGTTTTGTTCAAGAAATTGAATATATACGTTACGTTACTTGGTGTAACTACATCTCGGCAAATATATTGAGAAAAATTCAGCACGTCAGTTTTTTTGGAGTTTACTCCTTAAGAATCGATTTTCATATGAGTCGCCCGGTATGAGAAAAATTTGAGGAGTAAAATCGAGTGATCGAATGACCTCGTACGTTTTTGGTGCGCAACCTATTTTGCGCACCTTTCACTTTCTGACGTGAGATAATACTTCACTGAACAGTTTTAATAAATGTAAATAAAAATATATATATTATTTTTAGTCAAATGAGCTTTTTTTGCGCCTGTTTTGATAATCGTACTTAAGGAGTAAACTCCAGTCGTGCGTCGGAGCTGACACACACACTTTTTAATATTTGTTAAGAAGCTTTTTACAAAAAACTACATCTAAATAAACAATAAATGTATAATAGTTAAAAATGGATACTTTTTGTTCTTTTTTTATAAATATTTTCATCTGTATCTCTTGCAACAGACCAACAACCTTTTTTTTTTTTTTTTATTGGTAGGCTATGGGTGCGTCTCGCCCCGCCGAATCGGTCCGGGGTGACGGAGAAGGCGGCGCGTGACCCCATAGACCCACCGTAAAATCCTCTCTCTTCGCCGTGCGAGCGGACCACCGGTACCCGATCTTTGTCTTCGGTGGTCCGCTCGGCGGTTTACCCTCGCGGGTTCCTCTCGTCGGCGCCCCGACAGATTTCGCCGTCGGGGCGTCGCCCTCACGCGGTGGCCTCGCGTCGGGTGACCGGACAATTCCCCGGTCCGATCACCCGAGGCCTGGGTTAGGGCGGCATCAGGCGCAGGTATTCGCGCCTGCGCCGCCCCGGCCGCTGGCGGCGGCCCGGGTCGCGGGAGTCCTCCCTGACTCGTTCCGCCGCCTCCTTCCGCGAGATGACAGCCTCGCAGAAGGCGGCGACCGCGTCCCAATTCCTGACGCTGTCGACCATCGCCCTCGCGACAGCCGGCAGCGCCAGGTCGGCACCGATAATAGCGACGAGGTCACGGCGCTGCCCGTCCCAGCCCGAGCATTCCTCGAGCGTATGTTGCGCCGTGTCCTCGCCACTACTGCAATGATGGCAGCCTGCAGTCCACTCCCTGTACACGACCGTGTGCAGGTATTTCCCGAAGCACCCGTGCCCCGTCAACACCTGCACCAGTCGGAAGGTGAGGACCCCGTGCCGCCGCTCCATCCATTTCATCAATACGGGCCGAAAGGCCTCGACGGTCACGATACCGTGTCTAGGCCTCTCCAGCCGCGTAACCCAACGGGCGATGACGTCTCGGCGGGCGTCCTCGCGCCAGGTGGCTATCTCGCTCAACGATGGGGAGCCACCCTCCTCGCGCACTGAGGTAACCCGCCGGTAGAGGTCGGAGAGCATCTCCGCCTCTAGGTCCCACGGGGGTGTCCCGGCCAGTAGGCACGCCGCCTCTGTCGACACCGTGCGGTACCCGCGAATGGCTCTGACCGCCATGGCTCTCTGTGGCCTCCACAGAACTGAGCCGCCCTGAGCTGGGCGTTCAGAGCCCTCGCCCACACGGGTGCGCCGTACATGGCCATCGAACGGATGACCCCCGCATACAGCCGTCGGCCCTCGAAACTGGGTCCGCCCACATTCGGCATGAGCCGAGAAAGGGCGGACGCCGCGCCGACCAGCCGGGGAGCAATCTGTCGGAAATGCTCCCGGAACCACCATCGCCCGTCGAGCACCAGACCCAAGTACTTCATATGGGCCTGGATGTTGATCTGGATGGAGTTGACGACTAACGAGGCGCCGGTTGGCAGCCTTACGCGTGGCCCATGGAATAATAGGGCCTCCGTCTTATTTAAGGCCACCCTGAGCCCCAGCGCCTCGATTCGCCCGACCATCTCCTCGGTGCCGAGAGTGGCCAGGCTCGCCGCCTCTTCGAGTGTCCTGCCCCGGGCTGTGACGAGCGTATCGTCAGCGTAGCATATCACGCTCAGCCCGGGGGGGAGACTCCCTCTCAACGCCCAGTCGTACCCGATGTCCCACAGAGTCGGCCCCAGAACCGACCCCTGTGGAACGCCGCACGACATGGACGTCCGCACAATGTCCCCTGCGGGACTCGCGCAGAGGACACTGCGCCCCTCCAAATAGTCCGCCACCAGCCGCCTCAGGTACAAGGGCACCCCATGAAATCGGAGCGCCTCCCTGATGCAGCTGAATGGCAGACTATTGAATGCGTTGGCGATGTCCAGCGACACCGCCAACAGCACTCCCCCGCCGGTGACAGCCTCCGCGGCCGTCTGCCTCAGTCGTAGCAGGGCCCTGATGGTCGAACGCCCCCTTCTAAAACCGAATTGAGCGTCCGACAGATCGGGCCCCACCTCCTCCAGGTGTTGGACGATGCGGGCAGCGAGGATGCGCTCCAGCAGCTTACCCACATCGTCGAGGAGCACGATGGGCCTGTAGGCCGACGGTGAATCCGGGGGCCGTCCCGGCTTTGGCAGGAGAACCAACCTCCCCTCCTTCCAGCACTCAGGGAACCGTCCAGACGCCAAACAGGCGTTGTACAGCTGCCTGAGGCGAGGCTCGAGGTGCTCGAGGAGCGACGTCAGCACCCGGACTGGTATTCCGTCCGGGCCGGGGGCCGTGGTCGCGGAACGAATCCGCGCCACAGCTGCTCCCACTTCCGTCTCCGTCACGGGCGGAACACTCTCGTCGTCAGCCTCCCGGTCTTGTTCTGGCGAGGCCATGACCGGGGGCGTGTGTTCCGACTGCCGTGGAAACAGCTCCTCGACCACCCTACAGAGGAAGTCGGGCTGGAGGGTCTCGGTGAGGGGGGGGCCCTGCGCGCGAAGCTTGTTCAGCGACGCGCGATACGGGCGACCCCAGAGGTCACGGTCGAGACCGTCCAGCATCTCCTGTCAACTCGCACCCTTGGCGGCTCGGATGGCCAGCCGAAAGGCCGTCCGCGCATCGCGGTACGCCTCGTACAGCTGGCCCTCCCGCTCAGCGTCGCGGTGACGCCGCCGGCTGCGAGGCAGCCTTGCCTCCAGAACGGCGAAGCGCGCATCGACAATTTTGCCCACTGCGTCGATTATCGCGCGCAGGGACTCATCCGGCAATCCTCCCACCGCAGGGGTTGGCATCGGGGTCGGCAGCGGGGTCGACGCCTCCAGTTGAGCCTCCACCGGGGCCCGCTCCGAGACGCTTGGCGACTTCGTCGCCGTGGCGCGAGTCGTCCTCCTCGCTACCGGGACAGGTGTCGGCTCGGTGGCCGTGACGGCTTCAGCCGGCGGCGTGCCCTCCGCAGCGGGGGGCGTCCTCCTCACCGCAGGGACGGGTTTCACCGCGGCAGCTGTTTTGCGCGCCTTGGCCGACGGCTTTGGCGCAGGCGGTAGGAACTGCGTCATCTGGGCCCGTAGGTCGGCCATGTCTTTGGCCAACATGCGGTTTATCCGAGGCACCGACTCCAGCTCGGACTCCAACTGGCGGTTCAGGTCCCGCAGGCCTGAGACCTCGCCACTAAGGCGGGCATATTCAGCCTGCAGGTCCAGGGGGCCGTCGCTCGCAGCAGGCGCCACCTCACGCCGAGGGGTCGCCGACCTTCTTCCTGCTACTGCGGCCCCTCGCCCCCTGCGAGAAGCCGGCACCTTCGGTGGAAGCATGATGGTCCCGCTCCCCTCGGAGTCGGCGCCCGAGCTGCCTCCCTTGCTCAGGGGGCGCTTTCGCACCTGCGAGGGGAGGGCCTCCTCCCTGGTCTTCTCAGCTGTCGCCACAGGACGCGGCGACGACTTAGCGGGGGCTTTAGCGTCCGACCCGCTTTCTCCTCTGGACGGCCCTGCGGATACACTGCCCTCGTCCATCTTAGCGGCAGATCTGCTGCCCTCATCCACGGACGGCTCTGCGACGTCACTGTCGCCCTCGTCCGTAGACGGCTCTGCAGCATTTCTGCCACCATCCTCCTTTTCAGCGGCGGCAGCCTCTCTCCGCGCACGCCGCTCCTCCATCCTCCTCTTGTAGCTGGAAGCCTGCCCCCGGCTCTTCCTGGGCGACTTCCGCTTCACTTTTTGGGCCTCCACGATTTGTGCCGGGCCCTCGGCGGACGCCTCAAGTCCTGAGGACGAGGCGTCGTTTAGGTCAGTTTTTGATCGGCTTAACCGGGCCTTGGGGTGAAGATCGCTACGATCCCCGTCGTTATTTATTTTTAATTTTTGCGTATCCATTATTGATCCCACGATTATGGGAGATACAATACGTTGACCCGGGCAGAGATCCCTTTACCCGGGCAAGCCTACATTTACCAACCAGGGGGGCAGCCGGTACCCTGGCTGGAGCGTGCTAAGAACAGAACAACCCATCTGCCATGCATCTTCTCGCCGCACGCCAGAACTTAAGATTCTGGGTGATTTCCGAGTCCGAATGTTACTTCGGACTCTTTATAGAGGTTGTCTTCCTCGCGGTCCGGGCGGTTAAGCCAAGACCCTCGCTCCTGAAGCTAAGACAAGCAAAGAATCAGGTTTACGATGTGTGGGCGGTGGCAAGTGCCTGCCCAGCCCTCAAATGAATGAGTGACTGAGCCCGTCCCGATATTTCGCGTCCTATAACCTCTACTACGACTGTAGTAGAGTAAGGAGCGAAATCGCGCCCGTACGCTATTTACACCCGTACGCTAACAATTTTAGTGACATTTACACACGTACGCTAACAATTTTAGTGACATTTACACCCGTACGCTAACAATTTTAGTGACATTTACACCCGTACGCTAACAATTTTAGTGACATTTACACCCGTACGCTAACAATTTTAGTGACATTTACACCCGTACGCTAACAATTTTAGTGACATTTACACCCGTACGCTAACAATTTTAGTGACATTTACACCCGTACGCTAACAATTTCAGTGACATTTACACCCGTACGCTAACAATTTTGCAATAGATTTTCAACAATCTCTTTATAATTATTACTTACTTTATAGCCCAAAAAAAATTAATGCTTCTTTTGTACCTCGGTTAAAAGGCTCTCGAATTTTGTATAGTCCAATATTCTCCTGATTTAAGGACCTACAAATATTCCTTCCCTTAGTTTAGCCGCAGAAAGATTCATAAATACAGAGCAGAGGTATTGAAATGTAGGCTTGGTTTTATCCAGTAGGTATACTCGTGCATTGTAATACTACTTGTTGTATCTACGTGAGTTGAACACTTCTGCCAGGTGCTGTGGGAAATGGTAAATCCTCTGAAAGAAGGAATGATTTAGTCACTTACGGAACGTCTGTATATTTTATGTTTATTTTTTGAGTTAAAACCAAACGTTTTTGTTAAACAAAAGCACCAATCGGATACGTGATTAGTTGGCTCTCTCCATATCATTGGTCTACCAAATTTCAATATCTTTACCGAATACCAGGAGCTGAGGACGAATTTACAATTAGTGCAAATCACATGAACAATCCTATGTTTATCTTGATTTGACACCGGAATTCCAAAATAATGTAAATAGGTAACTTGCAATGATTTTATTAGTTATAAGGGGACACGATTTAACTGAACAATTTCCCCACAAACATAACAAAATCGATTTGGATTGAGTTCACACACTATAGGTACATGACATTTTTATTAGACATGCGCGAAACAGTACTTCGCGAAGTGATGTGATATGGCATTACATTTCGTGCCGAGTAATATTACATTTTACCATCACTTCAAACATCACACATGACATTTCATTTAATATAAGCCTTAATAATCTAAAAATAGAGCTCAAAATAAATATTTATCGACCGCAGGCGCAGTGCGGTCCAGTCGTTCTATCCCTCTCACTCTCCCGAAAAGACACACGGCGCGTTTGAGAGATAGATAACCATTACCAAATTACCGAACATTGCAGAAATACAGAACAGTAGGTACACGAGTGTCCGGCGTCATGTTTAAACTTAAATGTGATGTGTGATGTTTAATGTCATGTCATGTTTAGTCGCGCAATGTGTAATATGACAGTACGCGGTCGGGTAATATTACGTGTGATGCATCACTCGCATTACTTACACATGTATAATTTTTATATAAAAACAAGACTTTTGAATCGCACAGTTATTTGCAAAATAGAACGATAAACGTATTTAAACAATTGTGGTTAGACACAAAATAAAGACCTCTATATCTCAGAATTGTGACGTACCTACTACGAAAAATTAAAGAATATTTCTTTAACTATCGTCCATAATCTATATAAATAACGTGTTTCATTTCATGCACAAAATAATATATTATTTACGTAAACTAGTAATTATAATTAGTCTTTGAATATAAATGTTGAGCTGAAGTTCAAAACTAAGTTAATGCATCGGTCTGTCGTCTGATACGTCACCGTGCGCGCGACGTCCACTCACACACGTGGGCGGTGAGCGGTGAGCGGTGACTTGTGTTTGATGGTTGATGTGTTTATATCGCGGTATCATTTGGGGGCGATGCAACGTATGGACTTGTGTCATTTCACTCAGAATACGCGGCTACCTCCATATAAGCGTTTACAGCTAATAAAGCGCATTGAGAAGAACAATTACATCGGTGATTTTTGAAAAGACCGATTAAATTTTTCTAATTCTATTATTTTTATTAAATGATTATTAATATTAATATGGAATATCTAGTGTAATTCAATCCGTGGATTTTAAATTAACCTGAATTCTTATAGTTTGACCGCTTCTTTCGTTCCTGTACCATCGCTGCGCCCCCAGTAGGGACTGTCTAACATTAATGTTGGCGACAGCTCCCGATGTACCGTGCACACACGTAACGAGGTGCTGGCCACACCGACACCGCCCGGACACAATAATAATAATTAGTCCATCAACCAGTAGTTGGACAGGAGCCTCCCCACGGGAATGACACTCGGAACAATCCTGTGCCATCCACATCTAATGACTTCCTGTGACTTTTGCGATGTCGTCAGTCCACCCAGCGGGGTTTCGTATTTCGTACGTTGTTGTATGACACGTGGTCGCTACTCGAGAACCTGTCGTCCTCAACGGTTGTCGATTCAACGAATGATATGGCCCTGCATATTGCCACTTCAACGTACTCATTTTTTGGGCTGTTTCGGTTACACTCATTCTTCTCTGAATTACCGTAATGAAATACTGAGTCTAGTGTTCTGCACAGCACGCTGACTTAAGTAAGTAACTTTGAGTACTACTACTTAACGTGTAACTTTGAGCGTGCACTTTACTTTGAGTTATGACCCCCGCGGGACTTTCAGCGAGAAGATCATTTTAAATTTCCCGACCGTTGTCCAAGTTGTCCGAGTTAGACATCCAACGTCACGGCCGGGCGTTTGATACAACAATAACAACAATGTTATATGTTGACCAGCAGACCAGCACCAGCAGTGCTAGTGCCGACACTGACACGTACGTGGCTGTAGCGAGGGAATACTAAACGTTAAACATAGAGCTGCACCAACTGCATCTGACTGGCTGATCAACTCACAGGTAGTGGTCTGTGTGTGATTACTAGCGACCCGCCCTCGCTTCGCTTCGGTTTCTGTCGCTCTGACCCGCGTTTTCAATCTCTGATACCTTCAAAGATATTTGATATTATGCCTACTTTAATAATTTCCTATAAAAAGCCATTTTGATATATATTAAATGCACCGCGTCTAATGTAGGTAAGTATTTAATTGGATAAGAAATAATACTGTATTGTTTAAAATAACTTCGTAAATAACATATTACACATTATATTTTAGTAATAAATATATAAAGGATAGAAGCTGTGTGGTAGCGGCTACGAATACTACCAACCCTTACTTTGGATGGACTCGTGGATGTCGTAAAATATGACTAAGAGCCTTATAACGATCTGGGCCAACTGCATCTGATGCCGTTTGGTCAACTATTACATTCCCAAGGAGTGTTGACGTCGGGCATAAGACGGAGGCCCTATTATTCCATGGGCCACGCGTAAAGCTACCAACCAGCGCCTCGTTAGTCGTCAACTCCATCCAGATCCGAATCCAGGCCCATATGAAGTACTTGGGTCTGGTACTCGACGGACGATGGTGGTTCCGGGAGCATTTCCGCCAAATTGCTCCCCGGCTGGTCGGCGCGGCGTCCGCCCTATCGCGGCTCATGCCGAAGTTTCGAGGGCCGACGGCTGTATGCAGGGGTGATCCGTTCGATGGCCATGTACGGCGCACCCGTGTGGGCGAGGGCTCTGAGCGCCCAGCTCAGGGCTGTTCTGTGGAGACCACAGAGAGCCATGACGGTCAGAGCCATTCGCGGGTACCGCACGGTGTCTACCGAGGCGGCATGCCTACTGGCCGGGACACCCCCGTGGGACCTAGAGGCGGAGATGCTCTCCGACCTCTACCGGCGGGTTACCTAAGTGCGCGACGAAGGTGGCTCCCCATCGTTGAGCGAGATAGCCACCTGGCGCGAGGACGCCCGCCGAGATGTCATCGCCCGTTGGGTTACGCGGCTGGAGAGGCCTAGACACGGTGTCGTTACCGTTGAGGCCATCCGGCCCGTACTGATTGAATGGATGGAGTGGCGGCACGGGGTCTTCACTTTCCGACTGGTGCAGGTGTTGACGGGGCACGGGTGCTTCGGGAAATACCTGCACACGGTCATGTATAGGGAATGGACTCCGGCCTGCCACCATTGCGGTAGTGACGAGGACACGGCGCAACATACGCTCGAGGAATGTTCGGGCTGGGACGGGCAGCGCCGCGACCTCGTCGCTATCATCGGTGCAGACCTGACGCTGCCGGCTGTCGCTAGGGCGATGGTCGACAGCGTCAGGAACTGGGACGCAGTCGCCGCCTTCTGCGAAGCTGTCATCTCGCGGAAGGAGGCGGCGGAACGAGTCCGGGAGGATTCCCGCGACCTGGGCCGCCGCCAGCGGCCGGGGCGGCGCAGGCGCGAATACCTGCGCCTGATGCCGCCTAACCAAGGCTTCGGGTGATCGGACCGGGGAATTGTCCGGTCACCCGACGTGAGGCCACCGCGTGAGGGCGACGTCCCGACGGCGAAATCTGTCGGGGCGTCGACGAGAGGAACTCGCGAGGGTAAACCGCCGGGCGGACCACCGAAGACAAAGATCGGGTACCGGTGGTCCGCTCGCACGGCGAAGAGAGAGGAGTTTTACGGTGGGTCTATGGGGTCACGCGCCGCCTTTCCGACACCCCGGACCGATTTGGCGGGGCGAGACGCATCCATAGTCCACCAATAAAATAAAAAAAAAAAAGGGTTGACGTCGGGCAGGCGGCCGGTCATAAAACTATTGCCAATAACTTTTACGATATGTACCTACTATGAAAGAAAAGTGATGTAAGTAATGGAGAATGATGATATATATATAAAAGATAGTTTTTGTTCGTTATTTCGTCCATGTAGAAGTTATCTCTGATGGAGGTAAATAGAAAAAGCAATGCAAGATGTTGAAGGTTTGTCGTTAGGACGATGGTCGACAGCGTCAGAATCTGGGATGTGGTCGCGGCCTTCTTCTCCTGGAAAACTTATAACATCTTACTGCTATACTAACCAGGCGACCAAGCGTAGCGATTGCGGCACTGGTCTCATCTGTGGGGTAGCCGTCCAATAGTGAATGGAATATATTCTGTGAACAGTGAACAGAATATGTTCTGCCGGGCCGGCCACAGATTTTAGTGAGTCTCTTGGAAAAAAGTTAGGTGTGCAGTACTTAGTAGATGTATAGTACTTGTGCTAAATTTTAATCCTATAATGAAATAAATGTATCACCGCAGAATATTAAATCTTTAAGCAAGAAACATACCGTAAAAAACGAATTTATTAAAACTATTAAAGATTAAATTTTCTCAGTGATAAAGCAATAGAATAATCGTCTAATAGAAGTATCACTCAATAGATTAATACACGGTCGCGGGCCCATACCTATGTCGTGTTATCTCTTTAACTATTCGTCCAAATTATAAACAGTAAAAGGGAAGTCTTTTGATTAAAACACTCAAACATCCATCCATCCATCCATCCATCCATCCATCCATCCACACATCTATACAAACTTTCGCGTTTATAATATTAGTAGCATTTTGTTTAGATTGACATTTTTAAACTCGTAATATCTTTTGAATGCAATGGCCGATATTAATAATTTAAAAAGTAATCTTCAGGTACTGAAATAGTTTTAAATAATAAATAATTTATTTGGATAAGGATTAATACAAAGACATGAATAAAGTGGTATTTTAGGCATGGTTTGGATTTTGTAAACATTTCTTTTAAAAAAGTAGTTATATTGACATAACTACAATAGTTAGACATATGGTACCGCGAAGTTTTTTATAGATATTTATATGTTCATTAATATTGTGGAATATATTTTTGTTCTAATATTCATAGTTTCCGCAGCGATTACGATGACAGATATTTTATGGCAAGTTTTTTCATACCTTGGTTTATATTAATGAGGTTTTAGTAGGGAGCCGTATGTTTTTCTAGTGAAATATATAGCCTATATCATTCACAAATGACGTGGCTTTCTATGGGTAAAAGAATTTTCAAAATCGGTTAAGTAGATTCAGAGATTACCCCCTACAACGTCACATATTCACAAACTCACAAACTTTACCTCTTTATAATATTAGTATAGATAAAAAGTTTTAGTGGCAGGAGCATACATATTGCGTTGACTGAGGTATATATGGCGCAGTGGTTATGATACCAGTGTCAATGTCATAGGTTCGACTTCCATGCAAGACAACAACTTGTGCGACCCACATATTGCGTTGACTGAGGTATATATGGCGCAGTGGTTATGATACCGGTGTCAATGTCATAGGTTCGACTTCCATGCAGGACAACAACTTGTGCGACCCACATATTGCGTTGACTGAGGTATATATGGCGCAGTGGTTATGATACCGGTGTCAATGTCATAGGTTCGACTTCCATGCAGGACAACAACTTGTGCGACCCACATATTGCGTTGACTGAGGTATATATGGCGCAGTGGTTATGATACCGGTGTCAATGTCATAGGTTCGACTTCCATGCAGGACAACAACTTGTGCGACCCACATATTGCGTTGACTGAGGTATATATGGCGCAGTGGTTATGATACCGGTGTCAATGTCATAGGTTCGACTTCCATGCAGGACAACAACTTGTGCGACCCACATATTGCGTTGACTGAGGTATATATGGCGCAGTGGTTATGATACCGGTGTCAATGTCATAGGTTCGACTTCCATGCAGGACAACAACTTGTGCGACCCACATATTGCGTTGACTGAGGTATATATGGCGCAGTGGTTATGATACCGGTGTCAATGTCATAGGTTCGACTTCCATGCAAGACAACAACTTGTGCGACCCACATATTGCGTTGACTGAGGTATATATGGCGCAGTGGTTATGATACCGGTGTCAATGTCATAGGTTCGACTTCCATGCAGGACAACAACTTGTGCGACCCACATATTGCGTTGACTGAGGTATATATGGCGCAGTGGTTATGATACCGGTGTCAATGTCATAGGTTCGACTTCCATGCAGGACAACAACTTGTGCGACCCACATATTGCGTTGACTGAGGTATATATGGCGCAGTGGTTATGATACCGGTGTCAATGTCATAGGTTCGACTTCCATGCAGGACAACAACTTGTGCGACCCACATATTGCGTTGACTGAGGTATATATGGCGCAGTGGTTATGATACCGGTGTCAATGTCATAGGTTCGACTTCCATGCAGGACAACAACTTGTGCGACCCACATATTGCGTTGACTGAGGTATATATGGCGCCGCACTGGCCGCCCTAAAGACCCTGGCTACTGAAGCGGTGGCCAGG
Source organism: Lymantria monacha (assembly GCA_905163515.2). Classification (NCBI taxonomy): domain Eukaryota; kingdom Metazoa; phylum Arthropoda; class Insecta; order Lepidoptera; family Erebidae; genus Lymantria; species Lymantria monacha. The sequence goes on from LR991090.1 coordinate 330,229, forward strand.
AAAGGAGTGTTACTGGCAGTCTCGCTCGACATTAAGAATGCCTTCAATAGTCTCCCACACGAGACATTGAAGGAGGCACTCCAATATCATGGAGTGCCTCTGTACCTCCGGAGGCTGTTGGAGGCATACCTCGAGGGAAGGCACGTGCTCTGGGAGGGGGACGACGGGCGCATACGTTACCACAGGGTGGAATGCGGCGTTCCACAGGGCTCGGTCCTCGGTCCGACCCTGTGGAACGTTGGGTTCGACTGGCTTTTACGGGGCCAGCTCCTTCCCGGGATGGGAGTTATTTGTTATGCAGATGACACTCTCATCACGGTGGAGAGGGCTGACTTCCGGGAGGCCGCCCGAGTGGCAGAGGTTGGTGTAGCGCTCGTCGTGGACCGGATAGGCAAGCTGGGTCTCAGAGAGAGACGGAGGCCCTCCTATTCTATGGCCGGTGCCAAGGTCTCCCCCGAGGAGCACAGATCAGGGTGTCTGGAGTTGCCGTGCCAGTGCAGACCCGGATGAAGTACCTGGGTCTGCACCTAGATAGTAAATGGAGCTTCGGGCCGCACTTTGCCCATTTAGTCCCCAGGCTCGTCGGAGCAGCTGCGGCGCTGGGTAGGCTTCTGCCAAATACTGGTGGTCCCGGATCGTCCTGCCGGCGTCTATATGCGGGTATTTTGCGGTCCATGGCATTGTACGGTGCCCCAATTTGGTCGGAGTCTCTCACCGCCCCTAATAAGGCTTTGCTGCGTAAAGCACAAAGAACCATGGCGGTGAGGACTATAAGGGGCTACCGAACGGTATCCTGGACCGCAGCCACATTGCTGGCAGGTGATCCACCCTGGCTGCTCCAGGCTAGGGCACAAGCGGAGGTCTACCGATTTTGCGCTGCGGCGCGGGAAAGCGGCGAGCATATTACCGTGGGGGAATTGATTAGGGCAAGAGAAGCGGCTCAAGCGGCAATTATACGGCGGTGGAGGGAGGAATTAGAGTCCCCTGTAGCAGGTCGGGGGACCGTTGAGGCAATTGCGCCCCACCTCCACCGCTGGATGAAGAGAAGGCACGGCAACTTGTCCTTCAGGATGACGCAGGTACTTACCGGACACGGGGTCTTCGGTAAGTACCTGCACAGAATCGGACGGGAAGAGGCCCCTGGATGCCATGAGTGTGGCGCGCTAACTGATGATGCGCGTCACACCTTAGAGGTATGTCCCGCCTGGGGGCCTCAGCGCCACGACCTGTCGGCGGTGATAGGAATAGACCTGTCGTTGTTGACCATCATATCTAAGATGCTTGACAGCGACAGGTGCTGGTCGTCGATGGCCTCCTTCTGTGAGGAGGTCATCTCTTCGAAGGAGGCCGCGGAGCGGATACGTGAGGCATTTGCTTCTGCAGACTCGCTCCGTAGGCGGCGGCCAGGAAGGCGGAGGCGCCGTTACGCGCATCTCCTCCCGCCGCCTTGACTGTCGACTGGACGTGGCCAGATGGCCTAGCGTTGGGGTGTCGGGGATAGAATGTCAATAGACGATCTCTCCGGCATCCCGTAAAAGCGCGGAAGGGACCGCTGTGGTTTTAGTGGGTATTTCGGTCGAACCAGCTGACCAGCGAGTCCCACACACCCCCTCGTCTGTCACCGGCGAGGGCTAGTGCGCAAATGCATTTCCACAGCGTGAACAAAAAAAAAAAAAAAAAGGTATATATGGCGCAGTGGTTATGATACCGGTGTCAATGTCATAGGTTCGACTTCCATGCAGGACAACAACTTGTGCGACCCACATATTGCGTTGACTGAGGTATATATGGCGCAGTGGTTATGATACCGGTGTCAATGTCATAGGTTCGACTTCCATGCAGGACAACAACTTGTGCGACCCACATATTGCGTTGACTGAGGTATATATGGCGCAGTGGTTATGATACCGGTGTCAATGTCATAGGTTCGACTTCCATGCAGGACAACAACTTGTGCGACCCACATATTGCGTTGACTGAGGTATATATGGCGCAGTGGTTATGATACCGGTGTCAATGTCATAGGTTCGACTTCCATGCAGGACAACAACTTGTGCGACCCACATATTGTTGTCACCCGGTGTGTGTGTGTGTGGGCGGTGTCGGTCGTTGAGGTCACACACACACAGACGGTACAATTGTCAACTGTTCGTCTTTAACGAGCCTATTGATTGTGACCCAATTTTTTTATTTGTCCGTCGTACTGGCACCGTCCGTGTACAATGTGCCGCTTGTATGTTATTGGTGACATCGTGTGCACGCGTGCACTTGTAACTAATGAGTGAGTGACGTCATGACGCGGTGTACTTTATATACTTACTAGCTTTTGCCCGCGACTTCGTCCACGCAGAAGTCATCTCTGACAGAGTTAAATAGAAAAAGCAATACAAGGTGTTGAAGGTTTGTCGCTAGGACGATAATCAACAGCGTCAGAAACTGGGATGCGGTCGCCGCCTTCTGCGAGTTAGTTGTCTAACGGAATTAGGCAATAGAATTATGGTGGGTTCGAGAGAAAATACTCTAGGTTGACACGCTCTACCGTCCGGCTTCGACTCGAGATGATACCCGGTTGCGGTGGCCCGCCCGCACAACGTAGATGTACGTGTACGGCGCGCGTGTGTCTATATACCATAGCCGGTCACTAAAGAAAAAGGTGGTTCAAAGTTCTATTCATTCTACAAATTATATTGCCATTAATATACTATTTACGGTATGACCATGGGATAAAAATATAATTATCGGCACCACTGTTTTGTTTCACCAGCAGAGTTGCGACCTCGTTAGATATGATATTTATTATTATTTGAGTTATAGAGGGAACATTTTTGAAGCTAAACTTAACCTGTATCTTAAACCATTAGGCAAGAACCTATTGCCGCCCACTATGTGTATCGTGTGAGCTGTCACGTCGGCACTGGTCGCCACAACGGCACTGGTGCGGGGTTGATGGAGAGGGAGAGAGAAACACGTGTTTATTTATTTTTACCTAAGCATATTTGTACGTAATTTGAAAAGAATCGATAAAGAAATTTTCTCCCCATACACACTTTGCCGCTTTGTTACACCCACTTAGGGGCGGAATTCCTAAAATCCTTTCATTTTGAATCTCTATGTCATAAATAGAAACGTACATACATAGCTTCACGCCTGTTTCCCAAAGGGGTAGGCAGAGACTACGGATTGCCACAAACCACGATCCTGGCATACTTCCATCGCTTCATTCACACTCATAACAGTCTTCATACATACTCTACGAATACCCATACTCTTAATATGACCTCTCATCAATACATCGTTAATTTGATCCCGAAAATTATGACGAGGTCTTCCCCTTGTATTCGTCCCATTCACGCTTGCTTTATATATTTTCTTCGTCAACCTCTCCTCACTCATTCTTTCTAAGTGTCCAAACCACCTCAGCATACTCTTTTTAATCTTTGTCACTACTTCTTCATTCACACCACAGCGCTCTCTTATAACACTATTCCTAATTTTATCCTTCAGGCTCACATCACACATACAACGAAGAGCTCTCATCTCTACAGCATTTATTCTACTTTCATGTCTTCTCTGCCAAATCCAACTTTCACTACCATACATGAGGGTAGGTACTAATACTCCCTTATGCACAGCTAGACGTACCTTTTTGGACACATTTCTGCTTCTCATAAAGGTGTACAGTGCCCCATTCACCCTATTACCAGCATTTACTCTTCTTTCAACATCATTATCATTTTTACCGTCTTGAGTAAATAATACACCCAAATACAAAATTTCTTTCACCTGTTCCAATGCCTTACCATTTATAGTAATTTTACATTCCGTCATACATTTATCCTTTTCGAAAACCATTATTTTCGTCTTACGTACATTAATTTCATGCCTTTTCTTTCAAAAGCTTCATGCATAGTAGTTACCATCGCCTGTAAATCCTCAGCCGACGATGCAAGTAATACCTGATCATCGGCATAAAGAAAGACAGACATTTGATAAGTAACTCATTCATTCTTAAACCACAATCATTATCTTTCAGATCTTTCAGACAACTATCCATGAATAGGTTAAACAGCCACGGTGATGCTACACATCCCTGTTTAACACCTTTATCAATATTGCTTGCTGGGAACCTTTCCCTTTGTACAGAGGTACAATAACTGCCTTACACCAGTCGTAAGGTACTTGGCCATTAGTCCAACAGAGATTGAAGAGCCGGTATAGCATGTTAGCTATGATATCTTGTCCAGCCGCCAGCATTTCACCTGTAATCCTATCGTATCCTGCAGATTTACCCACTTTCATACCTTTCAGTGCGTTCATAATTTCCACCATAGTTATACCTTCTCCATCCTCAAGATCTCTTTCACTCTCAGATGACAGGTCTTGTGACTCTTCTCTTTCAAATAAGCTTTCAAAGTATTCCTTCCATCTCTTTAGTTCACATTCTTCTCTATTCACTATCCTTCCATACTTATCCATGATCGAGGCAAGCTCTGTACTTTGAGCTTTACCTCGAGCTGATCTTATCGATTTCCAGAAAATCTTTAAGTTGGATTGATAATCCTGCGATAATGACGATTATGCGATAATGACGATATGATAGACGTATCATACTCGTCTTTTTGATCCTCTTTCGTTCTTCTGACAATTTCTTTCACTACTCTTTTTCTTCTCTTGTACTCTTCTTTAGCTATATCTATATCATCCTTCGTTGCCTTTTCCATTCTCTCATGGGCTCTAATAGCAAGCCAATCTATCCAGGCTTTCTTCTTCCCACAAACTGCACTCTGCACCTCTTTATCCCACCATACATTCTTCATCGCATTTACTTTCCTTCTTCTGGTCACGCCACATATTTCTATAGCAGTATTTATCACATTCTCTTTAAAAGTCTTCCATAATTCTTCCATATCACTAATATTAACCGAATCATACAACTTTTCTGTCAGTTTACTTTTGTACTTCTCTCTAACAATCTCATCTTGCAAATTTCCTACTTTTATTCTTTCTAGTACACTTGTCGGGTTATGTATCCGGTTTCGCCACATTTTTACGAGACCACTTATTCTAGTCATTACTAGAAAGTGGTCTGTATGGATACCAACACCGCGGTACACCCTAGTGTCTAGAGAACTTTGCTTCCAAGTCTTTCATCTACTATTATAAAGTCAATCATACTCTTTCTTACATTCTTTGCTTCACGTGTATACATATGGATCTTTTTGTGTTCAAACATAGTATTTGTAATACAAAGATTCTATTCCAAGCACACCTCTAGTAAATTTTGACCATTTTCATTCACACTTTCATCACCAAACCTTCCTAAAACCTTTTCAAATCCTTTTCGACCTATTCTTACCCATCCATTAAAATCACCTAGTAAAATCAACCTTTCATTCAACTGACATAATCTCAAAACATCTCTTAGTTCTTCCCAAAATTTCTCTCTTGCATCTTGTTCAGATTTATTTTTAGTCAAACCCGTGTTTATTGGAGCATATACTCCTACAACAAAAATACGGGTCAGACCCACTTTCATTCTTAACCATACTAATCTAGCATTCACACAATCATACTCTTTAACACATTGAGCCATTCGAGCAGAGAGAAGGAGACCAACTCCCTGGCAGGCTCTAGTAGTCATTGATACTCCAGACCAGTATGCCGTGTAAGGTCCATGACTAGTTACCTCACATCCCTTTCGCTTTGTCTCATTCACACAAAGAATGTCAATCTTTTTATTATCCATCATTTAACATACCTCATTTAATTTATCTTTCATTCCTCCTCCTACATTTAGCGTGGCAAAGCGGCACTCCGTAGACCGCTTTTCGCCCTCATTGGGATCGAGACGTGAAGGTTGCGAGCCGCATCGCCGTCATTTCCAATTTTATTTCTTTTCATATAATCCATAGCGTTCCCACGAGTAGTAGGGTATTAAACGTGCTTCAAATAGAAACGTGCTTCAAAATGTTTCTAGCTTTAATAGTTTCGGCTTGGCGGTAATGAGTCGTTCGACCCACTTCACAGGCCTAATTTACACAACCAGAGGCTGAAAATTGACAAATGCGGGATCTTACCCTAGAATATTTGAATCGACTCGTAATTTGAAAAGAATCAATAAAGATTTTTTTTCTCCTCATACAAACTGTTCCACACCCTTAGGGGTATAACCTGTGACCTGTTCCCGCGACGGGCGGAGCACACGCCCCCGGTCATGGCTTCGCCAGACACTGACCGGGCGGCCGACGATGACAGTGTTCCGCCCGTCACGGCAACCGAGATGGGGGTGCCGGTGGCGCGCATGCGCGGCAAATCCACCGCTCCCGGGCCCGACGGTGTTCCCAACCGTGTGCTGGCCCTGGTCCTCGACCACCTGTGTCCCCGCCTCAGGGGGCTGTTCGACGCGTGTTTAGCGTCCGGGCGGTTCCCTGGGTGCTGGAAGGAGGGGAGGCTGGTGCTCCTGCCGAAACCGGGACGGTCTCCAGAGTCGGCCTCGGCCTACAGGCCTATCGTGCTGCTCGACGATGCGGGCAAGCTATTGGAGAGGGTGCTGGCTGCCCGCATCGAGCGGCACCTCGTCGGCACGGGGCCCGATCTGTCGGACGCCCAGTTTGGGCTCAGGAAGGGTCGTTCGACGATCGCGGCTCTGCTGCGCCTGAGGGCCGTGGCGACTGAGGCCGTCGCTGGCGGAGGAGTGCTGTTGGTGGTGTCCCTGGACATCGCCAACGCATTCAATAGTCTGCCATTTAGCTGCATCAGGGAGGCGCTCCGATACCATGGAGTGCCAGTTTACCTGAGGCGGCTAGTGGCAGACTATCTGGAGGGGCGCAGCGTCCTCTACACCAACCGAGTAGGGGACGTTGTGCGAACGCCCATGACGTGCGGTGTTCCACAGGGGTCGGTCCTCGGACCCACCCTGTGGAACATCGGCTACGACTGGGCGTTGAGAGGGAGCCTCCCACCCGGGCTGGGCGTGATCTGTTACGCCGATGACACGCTCGTCACAGCTCGCGGTGGGACGCTGGAGGAGGCGGCAGGCCTGGCGACTCTCGGCACCGAAGAGATCGTCAGGCGGATCGAGGCGCTGGGGTTGAGGGTGGCCCTGGACAAGACGGAGGCCCTCTTGTCCCATGGGCCCCGCATGGGCCCTCCCATTGGCGTTTCGATCACCGTCAATTCGGTTGACATCAGCATCCGGGCCCATATGAGGTATTTGGGTGGTGGTGAGGTATTTGGGCTGGTGCTCGACGGGCATTGGTGGTTTCAGGAGCATTTCCGCAGGCTCGCTCCGCGGCTCGTCAGCGCGGCGTCCGCCCTTTCATGGCTTATGTCGAATGTGGGCGGACCGAACGCTACGTGCCGACAGCTGTACACGGGGGTCGTCCGGTCGATGGCCCTGTACGGCGCACCGGTGTGGGCGGGGTCCCTGACCGTCCGACTCAGGGCTCTTCTGTGGCGACCACAGAGGGCCATGGCGGTCAGGGCTGTACACGGGTACCGCACGGTGGCGACGGAGGCAGCGTGCCTGTTGGCCGGGAGTCCCCCGTGGGACCTGGAGGCGGAAATGCTCGCCGATTTGTATCGGCGGGTGTCGGGGGTGCGCGCGGAGGGCGGTGTGGTCTCTTTGAGGAAACTCACCGCCTGGCGCGTCGACGCCCGCCTAGATGTCATTGCCCGTTGGGCAGTCCGGCTAGAGAGGCCTCGGTTCGGTGTGCGGACCGTAGAGGCCATCCGGCCGGTGCTGATGCAGTGGTTGGAACGGCGGCACGGGGTGCTCTCCAATTATACGTCTCTGTACCCCCCACCATTGAAGGTGTTCAAGTTAGGGATGTTAAAAAATAATCGATTTTTATTTTAATCGATTATTTTTTTCAAAAAAATCGATTTTTTATAATCGATTTTTATAGTAATATTAATCGATTTTTAAAAAATCGATTATATAAATTATGCGTTTTAATCGATTTTTATGAAAAGCGCCATCTATGGAACGGATGAATAAAACTCGAAGTAAATCCATTATTATTTACAAGTTAAGAGTGCCATAATATATGTAGTTGTTGGTAAACCATAAAAATGTCTTCCAATAGTAACACATCTAAAAGCGGTTGGCGAAAATATTTTACGATTAAGAAACATACAGCAATATGCAAGTACTGTTCCAAAGAGCTAAAAACTTGCAGTAATACTACAAATTTAAAACAGCATACATACATACCATCACGCCATGTCCCTTGCAGGGTAGGCAGAGAGAACAAAGTGCCAGAGAACTTTATCCTTGCATACTTCACTCGCTTCCTCAACATTCATAATTCTCTTCATACACGCTCGCCGGTTTCGGAGACTCTTGACTCCACCTTCCTTCAGTACATGACCGATCTGGTCTAGGTAGGTTAGTCTCGCTCTCCCTGAGTACCTACATCCTTCCACTTTCGTATTGTATATCTTCTTAACCAGACGTTCGTTCGACATTCTTTCCAGATGCCCGAACCATCGGAGCATTCCCTTTCGCATCTTTACATCAATGCTCACTTTCATACCTACTCGCTCTCTTACGTCGTCGTTACGAATGCGATCGATCAGCCTAACACAGCCACAGATTTTCCGTAGAGATCGCATTGCGCATTAATTTTACTTTAATACTTTTTCTGCATACCCAACTCTCGTTTCCATATAGTAATGTTGGAACAAGCAAGTTATGTATTGATACACGTGTCTTCTGGCTTCGGTGGTGGCTACCGAGAAGTTGTCCCAACGCTCCGATCACTCTATTTCCCGCATTTACTCTTCGCTCTATATCAGTGGTGTAGCTTCTATCCTAGCTAAATTCACATCTAAGATATACAAATTCATCCACTTGTTCTAGTACATCATTACCTATTATTACTCTTACATCTGTTCTGGCTTCATCTCTTTCGAAGACCATTATTTTGGTTTTACTCACATTCATGCGTAGACCCCTTTTCTTACAATCTTCTGTCATTGTGTCGACTAGGGTCTGCAAGTCAGTCACTAACTGCGCCAGCAGGACTGCATCATCTGCATAGAGCAGAGCACTGACCACTGAGTCGCCCATCTGGACTCCTACATCCATATCGTTCAACCTTTGGAGACATTTATCCAGATATATGATAAACAGCCTGGCTGATGGAACGCACCCCTGCTTAACGCCGATATTGACGTCAAACCAAGGCGACATTCCATCATCCAGCCGCACACAAGCTCTACATCCCATGTAACTGGACTGCACAGCCTGCAGCAGTTTACCGTTAATACCATACTCCGGTAAAATGTCCCAAAGTTCCTTTCGTGCAACCGTGTCAAATGTTCTCTCCAGATCCACAAAACTGGAGGAAACTCTCTGACCTAGAGCCAGATGCTTCTCCACAATGTTGCGCAGAGAGAACACTTTATCCATGCATCCCCTTCCACTCCTGAAACCTCCTTATGCCTCACACAGTAAACCATCGGACTCCATTCTCATTCTCCTTTCAATAATTTTAGCATACACTTTTGCTGCCAAACTGGTCAAGCTTATGGCTCTGTAATTTGCGCAGTCATAACGTGAACCCTTGTTTTTAAACAAAGGCACGATGACTGCGCTATTCCCGTCCCTGGGAACTATTCCCGAGCTCCAACATAAATTGAGGAACATCAGGAACGCCTCCCAGACACAGCCGCCAAGCTTGATCATCTCGGCAGACACCATATCAATGCCCGCTGCCTTACCATTTTTCAAACTTATCGCCCATTCAACTTCATCCATATTGATGCCATCGGAGGACGCTGGTGCCGAATGTTGATCTACTAGACCACGGATAATCGGGACAACCCGAGTATCCACATACATGTCGCCAAAATATTCCCTCAATCGGCTTAACACGTCTTGTATTTGTGTAAGAATGTCTTACCTTTAGACCTTATTTTATTCATTCTGAAGGCTGACCAACCACCCCGAGACCTCTTCACCTCTCTCCAAAAGAGTTTGGTATTACCCTCGAAGTTTTTAGCCAGCCTATCTTCTGCACTCATATTTGTTCTATCACGCTTCTCTTTCACTAAGGCCTTGGTGTCATTCTTACACTGCCGATATATTTCTTTCTTCTGTTCAGTCATACTGTCATTCAGTCTCAAAGAAGAGACATAGTCCAGCCCACTTTCTTCCTTTGCTCTACGGAAGCTGCCTCTTCCTCATCCTACCAAGGATCACCATTTGTTTTTCTATGCTTCTTTGAGCTTCCACATACTTCTTTCGCTGTATCTACCATACTCTCTTTCAATATTCTCCAGCATTCTGGCTCGACCCACGTCGCCTCAGGTGGACACCCTAACCCGTACTGCGGTACGCATATGAGCCGGATTGAAGTCTGACTAGACTGGCAGGGGACGCGACGTGCACGTTCCGGACTATGCCTGCCTAAAAAAAAATCATCATCATGTCAGGCTATTGTCGTCCACTGCTAGGCGTAAGCCTAAATGTAAAATAGTATTGGACATTTATGGCGTTTTTTTGTTGTGATTTATATTTTAGTTTTTGAGACAATAAGGTTGTTATTTTGTTAGGGCGCTCATCATTTCATTTTTATGATAATAAAAAAAATGTGTCAATAATTACACTTGGTTTCCTTATTCCTTACCTTGAAAATTTAAAGGAATATTCGCTTTGATGAATTTTATATTTGAATTGGTTGATTTTTTATTCATATAGTTTTATTTGATTTTTAACTGATTAATTGTTAATATGAATCTCTTAGGTTTATTATTGGAATATGAAAAGTATATACATTTTTAAATAATAGAAAAAAATCGATTTTTTCGTAAAAATCGATTATTTATTTTGATTATAATCGATTTTTGGAAAATCGATTAATATTAAATAAAAAAAAATCGATTTTTATTTAATCGATTTTTTCCAGTAACCTCACATCCCTAGTTCAAGTGGCGTTAAGTAAGTTACGTCAAGATTTAGATTCATTATCCGAATGGTCTAAGAAAAATGGACTCGTTCTTAATCCTTCTAAGTGTCTTTATATCATATGCGGAACCGAGAAGCAAGTACGTACTATCAAATCATTTAATCCCGACGTTAGAATCAAAGGGAATAGCGTCCCTCGAAGTGAATGCGTTCGGTCTCTCGGATTATTATTAGACGAAGCCCTACGATTTGAGACGCATGTACAACAAAAAATTGTGAAGTGTTTTGCAGCTCTAAGTACATTGTACAAACTTCAAACCTACATAAGCTCAGACTTACGTAATCAACTGTGTAACAGTCTAGTATTGTCCCATTTACAGTACTGTGACATTGTTTATGGCCCGTGCCTTTATAAAAAAACAGTGCATTCAATTCAAAAGGTACAGAATGCATGTATGCGATATATATATAATATTCCTAGAAGGCATCACATTTCACCCCACCTGATTGAACGAGGGGTGTTGGATATGACTGACCAACGTTCAGTGAAACTGGCTTGCTTTATCCAGTCAATACTTAAAACGAAAAAGCCAACCTACCTACATAACAAACTGGAATGGTCGTCCGACGCTCACAGTTACGCGACAAGTTCACGCAATCGTCGGCTAGTCATACCCCGGCACTCCCTAGCCAGGACTACGGGACGTTTCAAAATTGCCGCTTCTAAATGTTGGAATGTTTTACTACCACCAACATATTCCAATTCTCATTTAAGTTTCAAAAAATATTGTTATCGTCGGTTAATTTTGAAGCGTTCTCTGACTCTGGCTTCAGTGTAACTAGAAAGTAGGTACTTAATATGAGACTTGTAGGTACTATTTTTTGTGTTTAGGAGGGCAGTCATATTGTTATGTTAAATTATTAATCATAGTGCGTAGTGTGTTTAGTTGTTAATCTTGGCTTGGGCTGAAAATCAACGGCTGGGATGTACCTGCATTCCTGGCCACAAGTTGAGCCCAATACCAATTTGTTTTTACTATTTGTTATTATTTTTTTTTTTAAAAAACCATAATGTAATATTATTTTTCCTTTGTAAAAACAAATAAAGATCTTTTCTTCTTCTTCTTCTCTCCTTCCGACTGGTGCAGGTTTTGACGGGGCATGGATGCTTCGCCAAATACCTACACAAGGTCGTCAGGAGGGAGAGTACACCGTCCTGCCACCACTGCGATTGCGACGAAGACACGGCGCATCATACGCTCGAGGTTTGTGCCGCTTGGGCAGAGCAGCGTCGTGAACTCGTCGCAATCATCGGTGCCGACCTGACGCTGCCGACCATCGCCAGGGCGATGCTCGACAGCGTCAGGAACTGGGACGCGGTCGCAACCTTCTGCGAGGCAGTAGTCTCGCGGAAGGAGGCGGCGGAGCGCGTGCGCGAGGAGCGTCTCCTCGACGGCGCGAGCCGCCGCCGGCGACTGGGGCGGCGCAGGCGCGATTACCTGCGCCTGATGCCGCCCTAGCCAAGGCCGCGGGTGACTGGATCGGGGAATTAGTCCGTCACCCGCCGAGAGGCCAACCGCGTGAGGAAAGACCGACATCCTACCCGTGGGGCGGATGTCGGTCTAGGAGAGGGTACTCCTCAGGGGTATTCCGTCGGGCCGACCACTGACGTCAAGTCACTCTGCTCCGGTGGTCGGCCCAACGACGAAGGCGACGTCACGGGGGGGCTACGGGTGTGCGCGCGCTTACGCCCCTCTGTCACCCCGGATGAAGTGGTGCGAGGAGTGCGCCGACCGTAGCCCACCCCAAAAAAAAAAAAAAAGGGTTATAATTTCGTAAAATCCTTTCTTAGTAAATCTCTACGTCATAGAAAGAAACCACTGTCAACATTTTAAGTTGCCAGCTTCAATAATATCGGCTTGGCGCTAATGTCTTAATGAGTCGTCCAACCCGCTTTGCAGGCCTAATTTACACCCCCAGAGGGTGAAAATCAACAAATGTTGAAACACGTGTTTATTTATTTTTACTGAAGATACGTAATTTGAAAAGAATCGATAAAGATTTTTTCTCCGACCATTTTTTAAATTGACATTACTTTTTTATTTATAAACCAATTGACATAAAATATAGCCTAAATGTTAAGTGAAGCTTACCATAACATATTAGTGAAAACCGCGTCTAAATCGGATAAAGCGTTTCTGAGATTAGCGTGCACAAACGCACAGACAAACAGACATACAGACAAACAGATAGACAGACAAAAATTTTAAAAATCATTGTTTTGGGTTCTATTTGTGTTGATAAAGGTCCCAGTAATATTTTTTCTTATATATCTTCCATGTACAGACAGCGAGCCGTTACATTTTTATTATATGTATAGATAGATAATTAACACACAGTAGGTACAAGTTACAACAATAATATGTACTAAGTTGATACGTTTACGTCGTAGTACACACACACTGTGTACAGCGCGTATTGCTCTTACATCTATATACAGGATGTATCAGAGAATGGAGCAGCTGGGCAGAAGGGTGGTAGGTAATGATGGTAGGAACCCATAACAAAAATTTGAAGGGAAAATTTAAAGGTCATTGACTCGTCAACTGTTTGTAAAGGTGACGTTTGTTATACTGTAGCAAACGTAATCATTGATTTATTTAGGTACTAATGCATATTTAAGAAAGTATGAGTATGTACCAGACTATTTAACATTTACTTGGTACATTTCATTCAGTTTTAAAGAAAAAGCGATGACAAAATTGAAAACTTTAAATGCTTGTAATTTATTAACGAATCGACATTTTCCCTTCAAATTTTTGTTATGGGTTCCTAGCATCATTACTTACCATCCTTCTGACCAGCTGCTCCATTTTCTGATACATCCTGTATATAAAAGAAAGTTGTGTTAGTTACAACACTTATAACTCGAGAACGCCTGAACCAATTTTTATGATTTTTATGTTTTAAATTTGTTGTTGTCGGGAATAGGATATAGGATATTAAAATATGATATTAATAAACAAAAAGAAATATTAAATAGCATCAGTTCTAAACGTTTATTTGTTGATGATACAACAAAAGGCAACTGACAGCTCACGTCATTACGTGATCTAATATTTTGTTTGGAAAATACCGCGAAAAGTTGAAATTAAATTTGACTTTACGAAATTTTACGAATATTGTTAGGTATAATAAATCATCAACATCGAAGCGGAGGTCGCCCAGGAGGAGCCGGGGGAAGACCTCCAGCTTCAAACGGCGTTTGGAGGAGCGGCGAGCGCGCAGAAAGGCTGCCGCCGCGGAAGCGAGGAAGGACGGCGGTAGAGCCGAAACGGAGCCGTCGACGGACGAGGGCGACAGCGATGTCGCAGAGCCGTCCGGAGAAGACGGGGGTGGCGGTTCTACCGCCAAAATGGACGAGGGCGGTGACATTCCCGCAGGGCCGTCCAAGAAGGATAGCAGGCCGGCTGTTGAAGCCCCTGCCAGGTCGTCAGCGCGTCTTGTGGCAAAGAGCCCGGCGCCGACAGCGACAACGCTGACGACCAAGGAGAAGGCCCTCCCCTCGCAGAGGAAGCGCCGCCTGAGTAAGGGTGGCAGCTCGGGTGCCGACTCTGAAGGGAGCGTGGCCAACATGCCGCCACCTAAGGTCGCCTCCCGAAGAGGGCGAGGGGCCTCGGGAGAGGAAAGGGCGGCGGCGGTTGCTGCCCGCGCCAACGGCGACCCCCCCGACCTGCGGGCCGAAAATGCCCGCCTTAATGGCGAGATGTCCGCCATTCGGACCCGGAACCGGCAGTTGGGGGATATGCTGGCGGGGATGCGGCGGGCAAACCGCCAGTTATTAAAGGACGTGGCCGACCTAAAGGCGCAAATGGCGCTGCTCGCGCCGCCTGCGCCAGTTGCGCCACCGGCCAAGGCCGGCCACTCAGCGGCCGCTGCAGCGCCAAAGCCGCCTCGCGCCGCGGTGCCGACGACGTTGGGCACTGGTGTGACGGTAACACCCGTGCCCATGGCGAGAAAGACGCCAGCCGCTGCGAAGCGCGCGTCGCTGGCTGGCGCTGGCCCAGCCGCCGCGGCCAAACTGGTCCCCGTGGTGAGGATGACGCCTCTCGCTGCGGACCGCATGCCGCCGGCTAGCGTCCCTGCGGCGCCAAAGCCGCCAGACGCTGCGGAACGGGCCCCCGAAGAGGCCCAGCCGACCCCGATACTTGCGGTGGGAGGCCTACCGGACGAGGCCCTGCGCCAAATCATCGACGCAGTCGGAAAACTCGTCGATGCGCGCATGGCCGTTCTGGAGGCAAGGTTGCCTCCAGAACCACGTGTCCGGCCGCCTCTCGCCGTGGACAAGCGGCCGCATGTGGCATCAGCCCCCGCCCCGCTGCCTTGTCAGGGTGGCCGCGTGGGGGGCAGCTACGCCACGGCCGCGGCGGCGCCCAAGCCCAAGGGGCCCGCGCCAAAGCCAAGGAAGAGGACGGTACCGGCTCCTGCCGGACCGCAGTCATCGTCGGCAACAACACCGCCGGCGACGACCAGCGCGTCAACGACTGCGCCTTCCGCGCCTGTCGCGCCTGCTGCGCCCGAGGGTTGGCAGGTGGCCGAGCGCGACCGGAAGAGTCGCGGTCAGAGGAGGAGAGCGGAGGCCAAGCGCGCCGCTGAGGTCCCCGCTCCCGCTCCACAGGCAGGAGCCGGTAAGAAGAAGAGGCCGCGCAAGGGGCTCAAGTCGCCGAAGACAGCCGCAGTGGTGATCACTGTGCTGCCTGAGGCGGCTGAGAAGGGCCTCAGCTACGAGGCCGTCTTGAGGAAGGCCCGGCGGGAGCTAGACGTCTCCGATATTGGAGGCGTCGAAGCCAGGACCCGCAAGGGCCGGACAGGGGCTCGAATCCTCGAGTTCCCCGGGGCCGAGGGCTCCAAGACGGCCGACAGCGTAGCTGACAAGCTGCGAGGTTTGTTTGCCGAGGAGGGTGGCATCAGGATCGCCAGGCCCGTCAAGTGCGCCGAAATGCGCATCGCGGGTCTGGACGACGCCGTGACGGTGGAAGACATCCGGGAGGCTATTGCCTCGAGAACCGGGTGTCCCATAGACACCGTCCGGGTTGGTGTCATCCGCCCCGGTCCGGGCGGCGTAGGTGCCGCCTGGGCGCAGTGCCCGGTGGAGTCGGTCAGGCAACTGGCCGGCTCAGGCAGGCTCCTCGTGGGCTGGAGCTCGGCGCGGGTGACCGTGCTTGAGCACCGGCCTGCGAGGTGCTATAAGTGCATGGCGGTCGGACATACTCGACCGACGTGCACTAATTGCTTCGACTGCGGCGGACTGTGTTTCCGCTGCGGTCAAACCGGGCACGTGGCGGCATCTTGCGCCGCCCCGCCCCACTGCCCCGCGTGTGCGGCGGGCAATAAGCCCGCCAAGCACCGCATGGGCTCTGGGGCGTGCAAACCTCCAGCTTCGGCCCCAAAGGGGCGGGGCGGCCCTCCGACCACGGCCGCTCCCGCTCCTAGCGCGGTCCGATCGCCCGCCGGCGAGGGGGAGGTCATGGATACAGCCCGTTAATGGCTACACCATCCATGCACCACCTCTTGCAAGCCAACACCAACCACTCCGCCGGTGCGCAGGACTTACTCCTGCAATCCATGGCGGAGTGGTCGATTGGTGCAGCCGTAGTCGCGGAACCGTACTGCGTGCCTGATCGCCCCAATTGGGTGGTCAGCCGAAACGGTACTGCGGCAATCGTCGTCTCTACGCAGCGGCACTTCCCGTCCTTGTCTCTTTTGGATAGGGGCGAGGAATTTGTCGCGGCGGAGTGGGGAGGGGTCACGCTCTACAGCGTATACCTCTCCCCTACCAGGAGAATGGACGATTTCAGGGCCTCCCTCACCAACTTGGAGGCCTCGATACGGCGACTGGCACCGGGCCTCGTCCTGGTTCTGGGGGACTTCAACGCCAAATCCACGGCGTGGGGGTCCCCTATGACGGACGACCGCGGGCGGGCGGTCATCGAGTGGGCGGCTTCACTGGGCCTCTGTGTTCTTAACAGGGGCTCAGTGAACACGTGTGTGCGGCAGCAGGGCGGGTCGATAGTGGACTTGTCGTTCGCTAGCCCCGCTGTCGCACCACGGGTGAGGAACTGGAGTGTCCTGGAGGAGGCGGAGACCCTATCGGACCACCGGTACATCCGGATGGAGGTCTCCCCTCTCCGGGACCCCGGTAGGGGTCACAGGGCGGACGGAGCTCCCGCGTTTCCGCGGTGGGCTGTGGGTCGTCTTGACAGGGACCTACTGGCGGAGGCGGCCATCGTTCACACGTGGCTGTCCTCACCGCCCCCAGCGGACGGGGTGGACGCTGAGGCTGTCCGCATCCGCAGTGCGTTAACGCAGATCTGCGATGCGGCCATGCCCAGAGTGCGGCGGCGTCTACCTCCGAGGCAGGGGGTCTACTGGTGGTCCCCAAGATTGGCGGACCTTCGTGCGGCATGTATCAGAGCCCGAAGGTCCTACACCCGCAGCCGGCGGCGTCACCGCGACGCTGAGCGGGAGGGCCAGCTGTACGAGGCGTACCGCGATGCGCGGACGGCCTTTCGGCTGGCCATCCGAGCCGCCAAGGGTGCGAGTTGGCAGGAGATGCTGGACGGTCTCGACCGTGACCTCTGGGGTCGCCCGTATCGCGCGCCGCTGAACAAGCTTCGCGCGCAGGGCCCCCCCCTCACCGAGACCCTCCAGCCCGACTTCCTCTGTAGGGTGGTCGAGGAGCTGTTTCCACGGCAGTCGGAACACACGCCCCCGGTCATGGCCTCGCCAGAACAAGACCGGGAGGCTGACGACGAGAGTGTTCCGCCCGTGACGGAGACGGAAGTGGGAGCAGCTGTGGCGCGGATTCGTTCCGCGACCACGGCCCCCGGCCCGGACGGAATACCAGTCCGGGTGCTGACGTCGCTCCTCGAGCACCTCGAGCCTCGCCTCAGGCAGCTGTACAACGCCTGTTTGGCGTCTGGACGGTTCCCTGAGTGCTGGAAGGAGGGGAGGTTGGTTCTCCTGCCAAAGCCGGGACGGCCCCCGGATTCGCCGTCGGCCTACAGGCCCATCGTGCTCCTCGACGATGTGGGTAAGCTGCTGGAGCGCATCCTCGCTGCCCGCATCGTCCAGCACCTGGAGGAGGTGGGGCCCGATCTGTCGGACGCTCAATTCGGTTTTAGAAGGGGGCGTTCGACCATCGGGGCCCTGCTACGACTGAGGCAGACGGCCGCGGAGGCTGTCACCGGCGGGGGAGTGCTGTTGGCGGTGTCGCTGGACATCGCCAACGCATTCAATAGTCTGCCATTCAGCTGCATCAGGGAGGCGCTCCGATTTCATGGGGTGCCCTTGTACCTGAGGCGGCTGGTGGCGGACTATTTGGAGGGGCGCAGTGTCCTCTGCGCGAGTCCCGCAGGGGACATTGTGCGGACGTCCATGTCGTGCGGCGTTCCACAGGGGTCGGTTCTGGGGCCGACTCTGTGGGACATCGGGTACGACTGGGCGTTGAGAGGGAGTCTCCCCCCCGGGCTGAGCGTGATATGCTACGCTGACGATACGCTCGTCACAGCCCGGGGCAGGACACTCGAAGAGGCGGCGAGCCTGGCCACTCTCGGCACCGAGGAGATGGTCGGGCGAATCGAGGCGCTGGGGCTCAGGGTGGCCCTAAATAAGACGGAGGCCCTATTGTTTCATGGGCCACGCGTAAGGCCGCCAATCGGCGTCTCGCTAGTCGTCAACTCCGTCCACATCAGCATCCAGGCCCATATGAAGTACTTGGGTCTGGTGCTCGACGGGCGATGGTGGTTACGGGAGCATTTTCGCCAAATTGCTCCCCGGCTGGTCGGCGCGGCGTCCGCCCTTTCGCAGCTCATGCCGAACGTGGGCGGACCCAGCTTCGAGGGCCGACGGCTGTATGCGGGGGTGATCCGTTCTATGGCCATGTACGGCGCACCCGTGTGGGCGAGGGCTCTGAACGCCCAGCTCAGGGCTGTTCTGTGGAGACCCCAGAGAGTCATGGCGGTCAGAGCCATTCGCGGGTACCGCACGGTATCGACCGAGGCGGCATGCCTAATGGCCGGGACACCCCCGTGGGACCTAGAGGCGGAGATGCTCTCCGACCTCTACCGGCGGGTGACCTCACTGCGCGACGAAGGTGGCTCCCCATCGCTGAGCGAGATAGCCACCTGGCGCGAGGACGCCCGCCGAGACGTCATCGCCCGTTGGGCTACGCGGCTGGAGAGGCCTAGACACGGTGTCGTCACCGTCGAGGCTCTCCGGCCCGTACTGACGGAGTGGATGGAGCGGCGGCACGGAGTCCTCTCCTTTCGACTGGTGCAGGTGTTGTCGGGGCACGGATGCTTCGGCTCGTACCTGCACACGGTCGCACATAGGGAGTGGACTTCGTTCTGCCACCATTGCAGCAGTGACGAGGACACGGCGCAACACACGCTGGAGGCGTGTCCGGGCTTTGACCGGCAGCGCCGTGACCTCGTCGCTGTTATCGGTGCCGACCTGACGCTGCCGGCTGTCGTGAGAGCGATGGTCGACAGCGTCAGGAACTGGGACGCGGTCGCCGCCTTCTGCGAGGCTGTCATCTCGCAGAAGGAGGCGGCGGAACGAGTCCGGGAGGAATCCCGCGACCCAGGCCGCCGTCAGCGGCCGGGGCGGCGCAGGCGCGAATACCTGCGCCTGATGCCGACCTAACCGAGGCCTCGGGTGATCGGACCGGGGAATTGTCCGGTCACCCGACGTGAGGCCACCGCGTGAGGGCGACGCCCCGACGGCGAAATCTGTCGGGGCGTCGACGAGAGGAACCCGCGAGGGTAAACCGCCGGGCGGGCCACCGAAGTTAAAATCGAGTACCGGTGGTCCGCTCGCACGGCGAAGAGAGAAGGTTTTACGGTGGGTCTATGGGGTCACGCGCCGCCTTTCCGTCACCCCGGACCGATTCAGCGGGGCGAGACGCACCCATAGCCCACCTATAAAAAAAAAAAAAAAAAAAAAAAATAGGTATAATAGATCATGTTGTGTCTATATTGTCATCAACAATGACGCGACCAATAAGATCAAATCTTTCACGACAAAGCCGTAACGCAATTAGAATTCGAAACATCACGAATATAACCTCGTCAGAAGAACAAGATATTTCACGGTAAGACCATTAATTATCTCATCTCATCTCAGCTAACATGTTGGGCTCGAGCCTCCTCCATAATCGGAGGGAAATTAACCTATACCACGCTGTTCAGACGTCTTGGTATAGAGTTTATTTCGAGTTTTCCTTTTGCATAGATGTTATATGCGTTTCATATCCCTTAGTTTTTATATCTTTTTCGCGTTTTATATCCCTCTTACGGTCACCCGCGGGTAAGATAGGGGGTAGTGAATTGTATTCTTACTGCGTCACCACATAGTTAGGGAAGGAACGGGAAGACCGCCGCGTTAATATAGCCCAACTTCGTGCTTCTCAATTACAAGAGCCAAGCGAGGCAGCCCGTGAAACGGCTCGGTTGACAATGCGAAATCGTCGAGCAAATCTCAGAGATCAACAATGAGATAATTTTCAACGCGCATGAAGAAAACTGTCCTATAACACAAGGTACTTCTTCATCTTGCTGGCACGTTATTAAAATACTTGATTTTTTGAATTTATATATTATTCATATTTATTATATTATTATTATTATGTATCTCCTTTTAATTCACGGGATCTTCCGTATGGAAGATGCCCGGTCCTTTGGGAGGTTTGCATGGGGATATGGATCCAACACGCAGAGGCCTTTGGAGAAATTTAATCTAAATATTGGGATGGGACACCTACCGATGACATTCCACGTCTGCACATAACATTCGTGGAATGCCAGCAGTAAGTGTAAAACTATTGTGTGATGATGGTATCTAATATCTGAATATGGAAGTGGGTGCTTAGTGGACTGGTTCATCTTAAATCTATGAAATTTTAAACTGTCGTCTGCCTTCAAACCCATATATAGAGATGAACGGTGGCAGACGGTGACTCGCCAACTCGCTGAATGGGCCCCCTAAACAGTCGCCACAGGCGCACAAGCCATACGGGCAATAGGGGGCAACATTGGTGCAAGTGGCTAGGGGTGTCGAGCGGTGCGGCGCCGGTTTCACCATTGAGTCTGCGATAAACAGAGCCATGGTTTCCCCGTAGTTATGCCCTTGAAAATGATACTTCCACCCCCGAATATATAGCTCTGGCGACCCCTCTCTGACCAGCTGTTTAAGGCAAGCCAGAGCTGAGAGTACTTCGGGCACTCTTCGGTTTCCACTCTAGCCAGCCAATGAAGGCCAGCTGGAGACGAGGCCCTGATCGACTCTCTGGAGTATTCAGGACCGCAGTGCCGCCACTCACATTCAGCTCGCCACAAGCTGCCCTGCGGTTTATTGGCTTGTCTGTAAATCTTGTGATACATTTTTTTTTTATATCAAAAGAACTTAGGGAGCCGTATAATGTTCCTCCGAGTTTTGCGTTAGCCTCATGGTGAGGTAACAACAACTGGCCCGGAGTTTTTATTATTATTATTATTCAAATTTATTATCATAATAAAAATGATAACTTAACAATTTTAAATTAACCGAAATCTACTCATCTCATTCATTAACTCTTAGGCGGAACGAAGTGTACCAGCTCCGCTAGTATTACATATATATATGTACTATCCAATATATCAAAACACTTGCTTCGGCAGTACATATACTAAAATTGGAACAATACAGAGAAGATCAACATGGCCCCTGCACAAGGATGACGCAACAAAAATGTAAACCGCAACGCTTCACATTTTTTAAAAACATTCCTAAGTAGGGTTGACGTCAGACGGCGGCGGTCGGGCCAACAACCATTGTCAATAACTTTAGCAATATATACTGCGTCGACCACAAGTCATTGTGACAACAGTATCTACGTGAACGATGACAATATTTTAAAACATAGTCATATTTGAAATAAAACTACTTTTACGAATTCTATCGTGTTTGTGAGAGAGATATCGCGACCGTGGTCTCATTCCTACGTGTGTGAGGATTCCTTGCAAGAAACTTGCACATACGTGGAAGCGCTAACATCTTAGAACAGGCGAGTAAAAAGTTATTACAGACAGTAATTCCAAACGCGATAGAATCCGTAAAAATATTTTTATTTGAAATGTGTAACAAAAACACATCAATATATTTATGTTCACATGTCATTCAATCTGTGATCGTAGTCACAGTGAGAGAGGGAGAGAGCACATCTAACTGACGAACATACGTGTTGACATCTGATATGACACTGTGTGGTGATACATAAACAGTAACGTGTGCCATAGGGGTGTCCACTTTGAAAAAACATCGATGTTTTTTTCGATTCGATAAATCGAAACTGTACATCGATGTCTTTCGATGTATCGGATGAAAACATCGAGTACTTTTTCTAAAGTCATATCAAAATGTTACTTCTAAAAAAAAAGGTCTTTTTTGTGTCATTTATACCCATTCCAATCCCTTATAAAACTGACTTCTAAAAAAAAAAGGTCTTTTTTGTGGCATTTACTGGTTATCATCGTTTCGATGTTTTATGAAAAAACATTGCTACATCGAGTATTTCGGTAGCTCTTCAAAACATCGGATCGATTCGATGTATCGCATTGTAAACATCGATGTTTTCGATGCATCGATGTATATCGAATATCCCTAGTGTGCCAACAGTCGCGGTAGAGAACTCACAGCATCAACAGCGCCCGGCGCCCGCACCAACAAAATACAATAAACTTATAATAAATTGTATTGAAGTTTACAGCAAATTAAATCATAAAGAGCGCAATTAGATAGTGCAGCTCGATGCTCACACAATACAACTTGTTGTACAATCGATAATTGTTCCGAGTCTGGATGTCATTTGTATATTATTAGATGTTTCGATTCTATTTTGTACGGAAAATTTAATTCAAATTGTCTCGCCCGATGTCACACAATACATTACAGATATACTAACAGAGGTCTTCGATCAGTGCTCGTTGTCCCATCACTGATAACTTATGACAATGTAACCTAAGCCTCTACATATATATCCTCACAACTAGAAGCTCAGAGGCGGTACGGGTCGGGTGTCCGCAACAGTAGCCCGTCAGACGGACCACGTGTGGATCATTCTACGTGATGAAATCCAAAACCGTAAACTTGTGTTGACGACGGTAATCGCTAGCAGCTCGTTGTGCGACAGTTGTATGTATATATATATTGGTCCACCTCACGACAGGCGGGCAACCAGACATGTACTCGTACATACTAGAGGTTAGAGTTACTATAATGTTTGTTGACGACGGTAATCGCTAGCAGCTCGTTGTGCGACAGTTGTATGTATATATATATTGGTCCACCTCACGACAGGCGGGCAACCAGACATGTACTCGTACATACTAGAGGTTAGAGTTACTATAATGTTTGTTGACGACGGTAATCGCTAGCAGCTCGTTGTGCGACAGTTGTATGTATATATATATTGGTCCACCTCACGACAGGCGGGCAACCAGACATGTACTCGTACATACTAGAGGTTAGAGTTACTATAATGTTTGTTGACGACGGTAATCGCTAGCAGCTCGTTGTGCGACAGTTGTATGTATATATATATTGGTCCACCTCACGACAGGCGGGCAACCAGACATGTACTCGTACATACTAGAGGTTAGAGTTACTATAATGTTTGTTGACGACGGTAATCGCTAGCAGCTCGTTGTGCGACAGTTGTATGTATATATATATTGGTCCACCTCACGACAGGCGGGCAACCAGACATGTACTCGTACATACTAGAGGTTAGAGTTACTATAATGTTTGTTGACGACGGTAATCGCTAGCAGCTCGTTGTGCGACAGTTGTATGTATATATATATTGGTCCACCTCACGACAGGCGGGCAACCAGACATGTACTCGTACATACTAGAGGTTAGAGTTACTATAATGTTTGTTAACTTTACAAGAATTACGTCCATCACGAGTATGGCGCACCCATAAATACGACGCATCACACTTTAGAGGAGAAGGCTCGTCCTTTTTTTTTGCGGTGGGCTATAGATGCGTCTCGCCCCGCCAAATCGGTCCGGGGTGACGGAAGAGGCGAGCGTGACCCCATAGACCCACCGGGCAACACCTCTCTTCGCCGTGCGAGCGGGCCACCGGTACCCGATCTTTGTCTTCGGTGGCACTAAGCCTCGCCGTAGCGATTGTCGGTAACGTGTCGCTGCCGCCCGTTATTAATAAAACGCTCAGCAGCGATAGGTGCGGGATGGTCATGGCATTTTTTTTTCCGAGGAGTTCAGAACGAAGCGGCGGCGGGGCGGTCGCATGAGGCCGATACTTATGCATTATGTAGGCGACTATTGAAGAGACGGAGAAGATTATACGCGCTCATCACCCTCCAGCTACGCTCGCCCCAGGGCGCACCTTGATGGCCAACCACTGATACGTTAGCATCGCATGCCCGAGAGGTAAGCTTTGGACGTGTCTCACAACCAGTGCGGCCGCGAGATTATTGTAAGTCTTGGTAGATATGTTATAGTATATCATAGTATGTCAGCGAGTCATACATACTTTTTTAGTTTTTAGGGTTCCGTACCTCGAAAGGAAAAAACGGAACCCTTATAGGATCACTTTGTTGTCCGTCCGTCCGTCTGTCTGTCTGTCTGTCAAGACTCTTTTTCTCAGGAACGCGTGGAGGTATGAAGCTGAAATTTATATCAAATACTCAGGTCTACTGTCCCTTAGAGCTGTGAAAAATCAAACTTTTAAGCTAACGCAATCAAAAGATACAGCTATTTATGTCGCAAATTTCTGCAAATTTTCGACACTCGCAAGGGAATCAAAACCTACAGGGTACTTCCCGTGAACTCAG
This sequence comes from Lymantria monacha, assembly GCA_905163515.2. NCBI lineage: Eukaryota > Metazoa > Arthropoda > Insecta > Lepidoptera > Erebidae > Lymantria > Lymantria monacha. The sequence goes on from LR991090.1 coordinate 355,042, forward strand.
AATCTTGAAATTTGGAACGAAGCAACGTCTTATAGCACAGATTAAGGAAAAATTGTGAAAACTGTAAATTTTTGATTACATTAAAAAATATTTTTAATCATTTTAAACTCAACCCCTTTTCACCTGAACGTGTATGGTTAACAAGCAGCAGTTAATTTTGCACTGACAATGAACAGGCAGCGTGATCGAGTGGTCTATGACGCTGGTTTTAGACACCGTAGGCATAAGTTCGAATCTCACCGCCGCCGAGCTCTTTTTGCTATTTATTTTTACAAAATTTATTTATAACTAACTTTTGCCCGCGAGTTCGTCCACGCAGAAGTCATCTCTAACAGAGTTAAATAGAAAAAGCAATGCAAGGTGTGGAAGGTTTGTCGCTAGGACGATAATCAACAGCGTCAGAAACTGGGATGCGGTCGCCGCCTTCTGCGAGTTAGTTGTCTAACGGAATTAGGCAATAGAATTAGGGTGGGTTCGAGAGAAAATACTCTAGGTTGACACGCTCTATCGTCGGTGCTTTGGGCGGCGCAAGCGTAAGTATCTGTATTGAGGTTCACTGCATGAGGGCTTCGACTCGAGATGATACCCGGTTGCGGTGGCCCGCCCGCATAACGTAGATGTACGTGTACGGTGCGCATGTGTCTATATACCATAGCCGGTCACTAAAGTAAAAGGTGGTTCAAAAATCTATTCATTCTACAAATTATATTGCCATTAATATACTGTTTACGGTATGACCTTGGGATAAAAATATAATTATCGGCACCATTTATTTGACTGTTTTGTTTTACCAGCAGAGTTGCGACCTCGTTAGATATGATTTATTATTTGAGTTATAGAGTGAACATTTTTGAAGCTAAACTTAATTTGTATCTTAAACCATTAGGCAAGAACCTATTGCCGCCTACTATGTGTATCGTGTGAGCTCTCACGCCGGCACTGGTCGCCACAACGGCACTGGTGCGGGGTTGATGGAGAGGGAGAGAGAAACACGTGTTTATTTATTTTTACCGAAGAATATTTGTACGTAATTTGAAAAGAATCGATAAGGAAATTTTCTCCCCATACACACTTTACTGCTTTGTTACACCCCCTTAGGGGCGGAATTAATAAAATCCTTTCATATTGAATCTATATGTCATAAATAAAAACGTGCTTCAAAATTTAATGTTTCTAGCTTTAATAGTTTCGGCTTGGCGGTAATGAGTCGATCAAACCGTTTCACAGGCCTAATTTACACAACCAGAGGGTGAAAATTGACAAATGCCGGATATTACCCTTTTTTTTTTTTTTGCGGTGGGCTATGGACGTCGCACCCTGCTAAATCGGTCCGGGGTGACGGAAGAGGCGGCGCGCAACCCCATTGACCCACCCTGCAAGCACCTCTTCTTCGCCGTGCGAGCGGGCCACCGGTACCCGATCTTTGTCTTCGGTGGCCCGCTCGGCGGTATGCCCTCTCGGGCATATGGCATAGGGCAACGCAATGGTGGCAGGCCGAAGTCCATTCCCTATACACGACCGTGTGCAGGTATTTCCCGAAGCACCCGTGCCCCGTCAACACCTGCACCAGTCGGTAGGTGAGGACCCCGTGCCGCCGCTCCATCCATTCCATCAGTACGGGCCGGAGGGCCTCGACGGTAACGACACCGTGTCTAGGCCTCTCCAGCAGCGTAGCCCAACGGGCGATGACTTCTCGGCGGGTGTCCTCGCGCCAGGTGGCTATCTCGTTGAACGATGGGGAGCCACCCTCTTCGCGCATTGAGGTAACCCGCCGATAGAGGTCGGAGAGCATCTCCGCCTCTAGGTCCCACGGAGGTGTCTCGGCCAATAGGCACGCCGCCTCTGTCGACACCGTGCGGTACCCGCGAATGGCTCTGACCGCCATGACTCTCTGTGGCCTCCACAGAACCGCCCTGAGTTGGGCGTTCAGAGCCCTCGCCCACACTGGTGCGCCGTACATGGCCATTGAGCGGATTACCCCCGCATACAGCCGTCGGCCCTGGAAACTGGGTCCGCCCACGTTCGGCATGAGCCGAGAAAGGGCGGATGCCGCGCCGACCAGCCGGGGAGCAATTTGACGAAAATGCTCCCGGAACCACCATCGCCCGTCGAGCACCAGACCCAAGTACCGACCCGATGGAGTTGACGACTAACGAGGCGCCGATGGGCAGCCTCACACGGGGCCCATGGAATAAAAGAGCCTCCGTCTTGTTTAGGGCCACCCTGAGCCCCAGCGCCTCGATTCGTCTGACCATCTCCTCGGTGCCGAGAGTGGCCAGGCTCGCCGCCTCTTCGAGTGTCCTGCCCCGGGCTGTGACGAGCGTGTCGTCAGCATAGTAAATAACGCTCAGCCCGGGGGGGAGACTCCCTCTCAACGCCCAGTCCTAACCGATGTCCCACAGAGTCGGCCCCAGAACCGACCCCTGCGGAACATCACACGACATGGGCGTCCACACAATGTCCCCTGCGGGGCTCGCGTAGAGAACACTGCGCCCCTCCAAATAGTCTGCCACCAGCCGCCTGAGGTACAGGGGCACTCCATGGAACCGGAGCGCCTCCCTGATGCAGCTGAATGGCAGACTATTGAAGGCGTTGGCGATGTCCAACGACACCGCCAACAGCACTCCTTTGCCGGCGACGGTATCCGCGGCCGTCTGCCTCAGGCGTAGCAGGGCCCCGATGGTCGAACGCCCCCTCCGAAACCCAAATTGAGCGTCCGACAGATCGGGGCCCACCTCCTCCAGGTGCCGGACGATGCGGGGAGCGAGGACACGCTCCAGCAGCTTACCCACGTCGTCTAGAAGCACAATGGGTCTGTAGGCCGACGGCAAATCCGGGGGCCGTCCCGGCTTTGGCAGGAGAACCAACCTCCCTTCCAGCACTCAGGGAACTGTCCAGACGTCAGACAGGCGCTGAACAGTCGCCTGAGGCGAGGTTCGAGATGCTCGAGGAGCAACGTCAACACCCGGACTGGGACTCCGTCCGGGCCGGGGCCGTGGTGGCGGAACGAATCTTCGCCACGGCTACCCCCACTTCCGACTCCGTCACGGGCGGAACACTCTCGACGGCCTCCCAGTCGTGATCTGGCGAAGCCATGACCGGGGGCGTGTGCTCCGACTGCCGCGGGAGCAGCTCCTCGACCACCCTACGAAGGAGGTCGGGCTGGAGTGTCTCGGTGAGGGGGGCCCTGCGCGCGAAGCTTATTCAGCGACGCGCGATACGGGCGACCCCAGGGGCTCACGGTCGAGACCGTCCAGCATCTCCTGCCAACTCGCGTCCTTGGCTTGGCGGACCGGATGTCCCTATCCAGCCACCCCACAGCCCACCGCGGAAATGCGGGAGCTCGGTCCGCCCTGTGACCCCTGCTGGGTTCCCGGAGAGGGGAGACCTCCATCCGGATGTAACGATGATCCGACAGGGTCTCCGCCTCCTCCTCGACACGCCAGTTCCTCACTCGTGGTGCGACAGCGGGGCTAGCGAACGACAAGTCCACTATCGACCCACCCTGCTGTCACACACACGTGTTCACTGAGCCTCTGTTTAGGACACAGAGGCCCAGTGACGCCGCCCACTCCACGATCGCCCGCCCGCGATCGTCCGTCATCGGCGACCCCCACGCCGTGGATTTGGCGTTGAAGTCCCCCAGGACCAGGACGAGGCCCGGTGCCAGTCGCCGTATCGAAGCCTCCAAGGTGGTGAGGGAGGCCCCGAAATCGTCCATTCCCCTGTTAGGGGAGAGGTATACGCTGTACAGTGTGACCCCTCCCCAATCCGCCGCGACAAATTCCTCGTCCCTATCCAAGAGGGATAAGGACGGGAAGTGCCGCTGCGTGGAGGTGACGATTGCCGCGGTTCCGTTCCGGCTGACCACCCAATTGGGGCGATCAGGCACGACGGGTACGGTACGGTTCCGCGACTACGGCTGCACCGATCGACCACTCTGCCATGGATTGCAGGAGGAGATCCTGCGCACCGGCGGAGTGGTTGGTGTTGGACTGCAGGAGGTGAGTGGACTGGGCAGCCATTAATGGGCCGTGTCCATTATCACCTCCTGGCTTGCGGCGGGCGATCGGGCCGCGCTAGGAGCGGGAGCGGCCGGAGTCGAAGGGCCGCTCCGTCCCTTTGGAGCCGAAGCCGGAGGTCTGCACGCCCCCGAGCCCATGCGGTGCTTGGCAGGCTTATTGCCCGCTGCACACGCGGGGCAGTGGGGCGGGGCGGCGCAAGATGCCGCCATGTGTCCAGTCTGACCGCAGCGGAAACAGAGTCCGCCGCAGTCAAAGCAATTAGTGCATGTTGGCCGGGTATGCCCGACCGCCATGCACTTGAAACACCTCGCAGGCCGGTGCTCCAGCACGGTGACTCGCGCTGAGCTCCAGCCCACGAGGAGCCTGCCTGAGCCGGCCAGTTGCCTGACTGACTCCACTGGGCACTGCACCCAGGCGGCACCTACGCCGCCCGGAACGGGCCGGATGGCGCCAACTCGGACGGTGTCCAGGGGACACCCGGTTTTCGGCCTTTTGCTTGGGTCCAGCCGCGGCCGCGGCGTAGCTGCCCCCCACGCGGCCACCCTGACAAGGCAGCGGGGCGGGGGCTGGTGCCGCATATGGCCGCTTGTCCGCGGCGAGAGGCGGTCGAACACGTGGTTCTGGAGGCAGCCTTGCCTCCAGAACGGCCAAGCGCGCATTGACCATATTACCGATCGTGTCGATAATGGCGCGCAAGGCCTCATCCGACACGCCCCCCACCGCGGGCAGCGGGATTGGTGTTACCGGCTGGACCTCTGCCGGGGCCTGCTCCACGACGGCGACATTTGGCGGGCTGGTGCTGGTCGGCGGCGTCTTCGGCGCGGCGGCAACCGATGGACGGCCAGCACCTCGGGGCGGCTTCGGGGCGGCGACGACGGCGACGGTTCCTCGGCGGCCAGCATTGACCGGCGGCGCAAGTGGCGCAGGCGGCACGAGCCGCGCCATTTGTGCCTTTAGGTTGGCCACGTCCTTGGTAAGGAGGCGGTTGGTCCTCCGTACCGCGGCCAACTCTGACTCCAAACGGCGGTTCTGGGCCCGCAGGCCTGACACCTCGCCACCAAGGCGGGCGTTTTCGGCCTGCAGGGCCTCCATGTTCGCGGCTGGGGCACTCGTGCGGGCACCAGCGGCCGCCACTTCGGTGGGAGGGATGCCGGACAACACCCCCAGCACCCTCGCGGCAGCCGCCTCGTTGTCGGCCCGCCTACCAGCCTCCGCCCCTCCATGCATTCCGCCGGCCGAGGAGTGGGTCGTCCTGCCCGTCGTCGCAGCTCCTCACCCTCTGCGAGACGCCGGCACTTTAGGGGGAGGCATGATCACCACGCTCCCCTCGGAATCGGCGCCCGAGCTGCCCTCCTTGCTCAGGGGGCGCTTCCGCATCTTCGAGGGGAGGGCCTCCTCCCTGACAGTCAGGACCGCCGCTGCAAGATGCGGTGATGACCTGGCGGCGGCGGTTTCCTCAACCGACCCGCTGACTTTCTTGGACGGCTCTGCGGAACTACCGCCCTCGTCCATTTTTTCGGCAGATCCACTGCCCTCATCTTTGGACGGCTCTGCGACACTACTGTCGCCCTCATCCATTGACGGCCCTGCAGTAGATCCGCCGCCATCATCTTGGGGTCTAGCAGTGGTAGCCTCTCTGAGAGCCCGCCACTCCTCCCACTCCGCCTGTCGCTTTTTGGCGCCGGAAGCCTTCCCCCTATTCGGGGGCCTCCCGCGCCTCTTCGTCTTTGGGGCCTCCTTGGTCTGTGCCGGGCCCTCGGTGGACGCCTCAAGTCCTGAGGATGAGGCGTCGTTGTCAGTTTTACGTTGGCTTGACAAGGCCGTGATGTGGGAATCCGCTGGATTCCCGTCTGGTAAAGTATTTTTAGGCAAATCCATTTGATTCCGCAGAGAGATGAAGCCAGAACAGATGTAAGAGTAACAATAGGTAATGATGTACTTAGAGCAAGTGGATGAATTTGTATATCTTGGATGTGGATTTAGCCGAGATCGACGGTACACCACTGATATAGAGCGAAGAGTGAATGCGGGAAATAGAGTGAACGGAGCGTTGGGGCAACTTCTCGGCAGCCACCATCTCAGCCAGAAGGCACGTGTAGCAATACATAACGCAGTGCTTGTCCCAACATTACTGTATGGAAGCGAGAGTTGGGTATGCAGAAAAGAGTATGATAGTAAAATTAATGCGGTCGAAATGCGATCTTTGCGGAAAATCTGTGGAGTTAGGCTGACCGACCGCATTCGTAACGACGACGTAAGAGAGCGAGTAGGTATGAAAGAGAGTATTGGTGTAAAGATGCGAAAGGGAATGCTCCGATGGTTCGGACATGTGGAAAGAATGCCGAACGAACGTCTGGTTAAGATATACAATGCGAAAGTGGAAGGATGTAGGTACCGGGGGAGACCGAGACTAACCTACCTAGACCAGGTCGGTCATGTACTGAAGGAAGGTGGAGTCAAGAGTCTCCGAAACCGGCGAGCGTGTATGAAGAGAATTATGAATGTTGAGGAAGCGAGTGAAGTATGCAAAGATAGAGTTCTCTGGCACTCTGTTCTCTCTGCCTACCCTGCAAGGGATATGGCGTGATGATATGTATGTATGTATGTATTTTGATAGAAATGAAAAATTCACCTAAATTATGAAATTCCATTCATCTAGTGTCACTAACTGTACAATTATCAACAATTAGGTACATACCACTTAACAGGAGTGGGGATATAATCACACCTATCAATCATGAGACTGTTTCAAATAACATCAAATGATTTCCCCGTGTACTGGTATTAAGAATACAAAATGTAAACACTCCTTTCTTTGCCAAAGGAAACCTAAAATAATGTTTAAGGGAGCAGTGCGAGACTCTTGCAGCATGTCTTGGTCTTGCATTTGTGCAATACTAGATGTAAAGGGGATGCGTAAATATATTATCCACAGCACAAAAACAAAACGTTGTAATAATTTTAAAAATGTCCTCGTGTTCAGTCGTTTCTGTCTTACCAACTACTGCCATCAATCTTAAGTCACCGTTAAGTGCTCCCGGCGGCGGCGCCCGTATCCGTTGTGCTATACAATTATTTTTTTTTTATTTTTTTTTGTGTGTCTTAGTTGTTAGCCTCAGATGGCTATGACAACTTTACCCGGACTGTGGGTGAGCGCTGAGGGCTCTCAACCCGACGTGTGCTATACAACTGTACATACTACTATTTATTGCTATAATCGTCGACTTTGTTTCATTTCTTCCTCATTGTACAAGAGAGAGGTAGAATTTTCCAACATCACCTGTACCTTTTCTAATTAAATTAATTGTGGGTTTCATGATAAAGTATTGTCGATGTCTGCCTGAAGGTCAGACCTTAGTGTCATTTATGGACACTATTGTCATTACTCATTATAACGATGACAGTAGGTACTCGTAGTTCTTGGCGGTGACGTAGCGACTCGCTAACACAACATTTTATAAAATTCAAATCTAATAAAGTAAAACGCAGTGACAAAGTTTGTTCGAGAAGAAAATATTTTATTCTGTCGTCTTTCAATTAAATACTCTTCAATAGAAATAAATAAAAACGTGCCTTAATTCATGTCTGTTCAAACAACCCAACGCGGTGTTTTATACTCTTTGGTTCAACCTACAAATGTTGATAGTTTTATTCTGTTTGACATAGTTGTTAGACATGACTTCTATGTAGACGTAGTTTTCTAATTTATAGTATATTATCTATGGACGTAGTCGCGGACAATAACTAGTGAATACATATAATATACAAGTATACATAAAGAGCGAATGTTGAGCGATAGCATTGATCTGTGTGAACGTCTCCGCGAGGGCAGGACCTTGAGCGTGCGGCGCGGCGGCGGCGGTCACCGAATATCTCACACAATTAGAGTTTATTATATATGCGATGATAGCGCGTACAGCGGCCACCATTGTACTGTGCAAGTAACGAACACACGACAGCGGGCGGCGGTCACACACACACACACACACAGCGAACACATATTAACAATGCAATGATCGAGCAGATCGGTACTGGACCATCACTTGTACCTACTTGATATTTTTGTTTCATTGCATTTTTGTTAATGTTTTAGTATTATATACAGAGTGGAGACGTCAATACGACAATAAATGAAAACACCGTCAATACTAGTGTATAGGAGTATTTTGAAACTATTAAAAAAGTCCTCGCATGCATATTTAAAAAACAATTTTTTCAAACAAACTTTTTATCATAAATATTGAAACAAAATAGAACACCGTTTGTAAATATTAGTTCACCAACCTGTGGTCGGCACGCGAGTGACCTTGTGGTATCATATGTTACAACTTCGAAACGTAGGTAAATACCTACATACACTTAATGTTTGGGCGCTATTCATTCTCACTCGATTATTTTATTAAAATAATCACGATAACTTTAATAATTCACTTGGTCGTTAAACTTTTAAATTTTCGATATGTGCGCCATGGACCCGAACGCACAAATTATATCGTCTTAAAATATTATTTCGAACTCTTGTTAACAGGTCGCCATTGACGGCGATGTATTTTAACTTGTCGAAAGATCGTACAATTCCTTTTTTTAAGTTCTCCACATTATCAACCTCTGTCAAATTTGCGAGAAAAATAATTTAAAATTTGTTCATCTAGGGTGACTCTTACACGTGAAGGAGCACTATCCATATGAGGCAGTAAGGATTGATTATCCCGTAACCTCTGGACAGCTTGCACAATAGTCCGGCCATTGGTAGAACAAACACGTGTGTTTCCATATCTCTTTCGGTACGTACGTATGGTTAAAGTTGCATTTCCGTGATATTTTCCATAAATTAAAATCATATCTGTATACCCGAAGCTGTGTAATTATAACGAGGCATTGTAAATGAGAAAGAAATACTATTCTAACACAAAGTAAGCGTCTAATTACGCACATTCACGTCACAGGATCACGATGGCACACTGACCTACAGACCTATTATAATAGTTTTGAACATGAGACCGAGGTCTTCTTTCATTAAGCCGCATTAGGTAGTTTTAAATTTCTCATCTAAGTCTGATGACACGGTTTATAAAGACTTAGGAATAAGGTATAATATGCATTGATTTGTATTACGTTTGAGGAAGACTGGAACTGGTAAACATGGCGATATGTAGGTACTAGTTTCATATTAGTTTATACCGATGCGGCGCGGGAGCTCATTGATCTCTTAGTGATAGGCGAATAATTTTAATTTTTATACAGAGTGTGGAAATTGTTAATAATACAAAGTAATGTGCTGCGGCTAAACTAAACGACATATTGTATTCAAAGTTTGTATACCGGCTGGGCAAGTCATCAGATACACTAGATTAAAATTATTGTCGTATGGTCGTCTCCACCTTGTATAGTTGTATACAACGTGTTTAGTTAGTATTGGCTTCGATGTAATGGTTATCGAACCACAACATAATATAATACCCATATACACATCATTAAAAAAAAACAAATGATTGTCTGTAAAGTCTGTTTATGGCTGATAATTTTACGTCATAAGAAACCATTGTTGAAAAATTGCATACTTTTACGAATTGAACAAACACAAACAATGGCAACCATATTAGCTTTTCACTTCCATTATTAACAGTTGACAAAACAGTTTACGTCAAATTTTAAAATGACCTATAGTCGAACACTTGAGCCGGTCGTGCCTCTCTATCGCTTGTGCCGCGCTCTCACTTGTCAAGGTCTGGCGGAACGTGACATTTTTTTGTGCGTGTTATCACATCAAAAAAATGTCATAGCTGGTTAAGATACTGACCTTCCGTGCCAGTGCCGTGAATTCGATTTCTACACAGCACTACACTTTGTGCGATCCACAAAGTGTAGTTCTGAATGTGTGTAATGTGTCTGCGTTAATTATATGTTTGTAAAGTCCCCCACAAAATAAAAATTATTTCCTCAGCGGAGTCTTTAAAAAAAGAAAAAAAATGAGTGCAACGGTGACGTCACACAACACGCCTCTCCCGATCACTAGTTAACTACTTAAGGACACACTCTGTGAGACTACTACATACAGTCGAGTCACGAATACAAATCAAATCAAAGGTCAAAACGAACATTTGTACCTCGGGCTGTGGCACACGGAATTATACTGTGTGTGAATTGAACCCGCGCCGAGGTAGATTCCTAGTTGCACTGCACCATCAGTATAGTTATATTAGTTTATGTCGTGTTTAAAACGTAAATGTATCACGTAGACGCACAATAGTTGGTTGTTTTATTACCACCAGGGACACCAGGCACACCAGGGACACCAGGTGCGCAACGACCGCAGTGTACACCGCGGCCGAGGCCGTACAGTGACCGTTTGTATATTGTATATATATCAAGTTTAGCACTGTAATTGTCTACTTCGTGTTGGAGCTGGTGTGATTACAGAGTTCAGCCGGATACCGCCGCCGCCGCACTGCAACATGTACACAAGTACGTAAGCACGCTTAATACTCGAGTTATCAAGTGAACTCGACACATCGAGTACACACGACAAGCCCTTTTTTAACCGACTTCCAAAAAGGAGGAGGTTCTCAATTCGAACGCTATTTTTTTTTTTTTTGTATGTTTGTTACGCGATAGCAACGCCAATTATGGATGGATTTTTATAATTCTTTCTTTGTTAGAAAGAGGATATCTCTAAGGGTGGTCCCATATGCAGGGTATCAGGATCTGATGCTGAGATCCTGGGAAAATCGAGAGTAATTCCTTAAAATGTAGGGCAAAAATGCTGTTTCTGACGCCTGACGTACTATTGACGTACTATTTTTTTGGAGTCGGTGCCAGCTAAATCAAAATTAAAATCCCTTGCATAAATCTTTTAAGCGCATTAAATCATCAACGAAATCTGCCCGCGTTCGGGTAGTTCACTCAGTGACATCGCCCCTCCTTTCTCGCACCTGCCTCGCTCCGGCTATCGCCCTATTCGCAGTGATCGTCCATCTTTGCGTAGGTCAGGTAGGTACTGCGTGAGCCGCGTGATGTTTGCAAGGTAGAAAAACTGTCCTTGGCTGGCACCGACTCCAAAAAAAATAGTACTTGTAAATAAATATTAATAATTTCGTTTATTATATTTCAATGCTCCTTGCTTTGAAATACAAAATATAATATTATTATCCATTTTTCTTGACATAGTATAAATTTTTACATACCTACCTGTAAATAGGTAGGTATACTATAATTTCGTAAATTGTTCTGTTATTCTTTTGAGATTAAACTAATTAAAAGAATTATTTTCTACTTTTTAGTGTAAGTTTATTGTATATCGTTTATCGTAGGTATAGTTTTGAAGTCGGTTTTTGTTTTTTCTAAAAATATTTTTTTATTCTTTTTTTTTGTTGGCGCTGTAGAAACGCTTTTACGCGCTGACCCCAATCCCCCAGATGCCGAGACGGGAGGGAGTATGGGATTCGCAAGTCGGCTGTGCGGAATATCCACTACACCACAGCGGCCCCCTTCCGCGCTTTTACGAAGCGCCGGAGAGACCGTCTAATGACATTCGATCCCCGACGCCCCAACGCTTGGCCTTCTGGCCACGTCCAGTCGGACACACGACAAGACCTAAAGATACACTAGTTATTGTTTTCTTGTTACTTATAATAGTCTTACTTATAAATGAAAACGCTTTAAATTAAGTAACAACACTCTCATTACACATAACGACAAGTTTACATCTAAATCACAAACAGATGAGTAGTTACGTGACGAAAGCTCCTGGTGCAACACATTTTGGTTCCCTAACTAACCTGTTTTAAGTTTTAATATCAAATCAAAACATATCCATCATCATTGTAATTAATATTTTTTATCGATATTATAATCTGGTTATATGTTCTATGCCGCTGTCAACACTACCAAAGAAAAATTGGCCGAACCGTATTATTACCGCATAGCCATTGCATAAAACGAAAAGTAAGAAATATATCTGAAAAATATCAATGAATAAGTATAATATTAGGTATCAAGAATAGACTTACTATAAAAACGTTAATATATAATTTCGGATTATCTCGATAATAATACGAATTGGTTACGAACAGTTCCTCATTCAGTAATTTCCTCGTTATTCTGTACGCTGTTTTTTATGACTATAGTTTTAAAGCGTAGCTTGTTGTGCTTAACGAATTTGTTGTGCTTAACGAATTTGTTGTGCTTAACGAATTTGTTTTTTGTTTGTAATTTGCGTTTGTGGCATTGTTTGTCTGCGATTAGTTACTTGGAGCGCTCTCCCTTCCCTCCAAGGTGATTGAGACGAGTGTCGCTCGTGGGATCTGGTCCGTGACCATAGATAATATACTATAAATAAGAAATATGTGACTGGCCATTTTTGTATTATATTCGAGAATTGTGTCAGATCGTGGTTCGTGGTGCGTCACACTCACAGAACAATATACTCAGAGAGAAGAACGACAACTTCATACTTTAGAATTGCTTACACGGTGCGCAAAATAAAACGAATTCCGAAAAGTAAAAAACATTTCGATGAGATATTTGAAGACGAATTACAAACACTTCAACCTGTTCAACTATGTTCTAAAGAAATAATGATGGTATTTAATCGAATCACATCAGAAATTTAAAAAATCAAAAACTCGACTGCGTAAAGAGTACCCAAACTACGTACATAATAAAAAAAAACTGAAAAGAAAAAAACAAGCACTTAAATGTCCGGTGGTCAGAATTCCATAATATATTATTGAATAAATACTATTGTAGAAAATAAAAAATATATTTTAATAATAGAACATGACAACTGAACAGTCGGGATCCATTACTCGACAGCAAATTTAATTTGTCAGTTCAATTCACAAATGCAATAATACATTTGATTTTCATTTTTATTATACATATTTTCATTTTGAAGCTGTGCAGTTCAGTAACATGGGCTGTAGAGCTTGTGTGCGGCTGGATGATGGAATGTCGCTTTGGTTTGACGTCAATATCGGCGTTAAGCAGGGGTGTGTTCTGTCAGCCAGGCTATTTATCATATCTGGATAAATGTCTCCAAAGGTCCAAACGATATGAATGTGGGAGTCCAGATGGGCGACTCAGTGGTCAGTGCTCTGCTCTGTGCAGATGATGCAGTCCTGCTGGCACAGTCAGCGACTGACCTGCAGCCTCTAGTTGACACAATGACAGATGATTCTAAGAAAAGGGGTCTACGAGTGAACGTGAGCAAAACCAAAATAATGGTCTTTGAAAGAGATGAAGCCAAAACAGATGTAAGAGTAACAATAGGTAATGATGTACTAGAGCAAGTGAATGAATTTGTATATCTTGGATGTGAATTTAGCCGAGATGGAAGGTACACCACTGATATAGAGCGAAGAGTGAATGCGGTAAATAGAGTGAACGGAGCGTTGGGGCAACTTCTCGGTAGCCACCACCTCAGGCAGAAGGCACGTGTAGAAATACATAACGCAGTGCTTGTCCCAACATTACTGTATGGAAGCGAAAGTTGGGTATGCAGAAAAGAGCATGAAAGTAAAATTAATGCGGTCGAAATGCGATCTCTACGGAAAATCTGTGGAGTTAGGCTGACCGACCGCATTCGTAACGACGACGTAAGAGAGCCAGTAGGTATGAAAGAGAGTATTGGTGTAAAGATGCGAAAGGGAATGCTCCGATGGTTCGGACATGTGGAAAGAATGCCGAACGAACGTCTGGTTAAGATATACAATGCGAAAGTGGAAGGATATAGGTACCGGGGGAGACCGAGACTAACTTACCTAGACCAGATTGGTCACGTACTAAAGGAAGGTGGAGTCAAGAGTCTCCGAAACCGGCGAGCGTGTATGAAGAGAATTATGAATGTTGAGGAAGCGAGTGAAGTATGCAGAGATAGAGTTCTCTGGCACTCTGTTCTCTCTGTCTACCCTGCAAGGGATATGGCGTGGTGATATGTATGTATATATGTTTATTTTGAATCCTATCCTGTGCTGTGTATAAAATACATATCCTACACGTTTACATCTATATATCTGTAAATAAGTAGGCTTAATAGACACGAAAAAAAGAAAACAGAAACGTTTATAGTTTGAAATAAATAAATAGTAACGTGGGGCTTCGAACCCCTAAGTGGAAACATTACATTGTCAAATAGTAAATTTTACATTTCTGTAAAAACTTACAGTTTTAAAATGTAAGATCTAGAGTTTAAACTGTCAGATTTACAGAATATATCAACTTTACTATTTGAAACTGTAATTTTTCCACTTTTGCGTTTGAAGCTCCACGATACTATTACAAACTATAAAAGTTCTTGTTTTCTTTTTCCGTGCAGAAAAAACAGCGATTGATGAATTATTTCCGGTAGGCCCATGTAGGCTTTGTCCAAATGTCAATCAATTAGTGCACATCCGATAGTTGTGTTATATAGATGATAAAGGTAACAATAAATATAAGTGGGCGTGGGCGATATATCTTAGTTTTAGCCTCACCCAAAAAAAAATTGAAGATGCCTAAATGGAAAATAGTATTATATACTGAAAATTTGTATAAATAATGACATTTGGTTTCAAGGTAAGCAATAAGGGCTCACCTTGAAAATTTCCAACATTTCCATTTGAGTTTTGGTTTTGAATTGGTTATTCATATCATTTTATTTAATTTTTAATCTGATAATATGTAATATGAATCTCTTAGTTTTTATGGGATTTTTTTTCTCTTTATTTATTATTAGGCACTTTTATACAAATGTACATGCCAGTCCCATTGTAAATCAATAAATTACACACTACTTAAAACGTAATATAGCAAACTTAATTAACTTATAGGTTGCTTCAGGATTAGGTGATTACGATGTGTGATGAAACATCCCTATATCACTCACATTTACTTACATTTAGCTGCATAATTAAATTCTCTCTAGCAGACTTAAATCTAGAGCACTCCGACAATAAGTGGATGACATCTTCTACAGTGCCACATACGTCACAATTTGGCGAAGTTCTTTTTTTCATAAGATACCCAAACTTGATGTGCCCAGACCCTAGTCTGTGAGATACCAGGACATGTTTCCTACTAAGTTTAGTGCTTATGAATCATGGAACATGAGGTGGTTCTGATACTATGGACTTATACCAAATTCCTTTCCCTTTAGATCGATCATTGAAATACTCTTTCCAAGGCTCATAGCATTTATTTTTATATTTAGGTAATACTTCTACATAATTAGTTTCAATGTGTAATTTTTCCAAAACTTCTCCCCCATTTAGCCGGCCAATTAGCTTTTTCATTTCCTTTTATGCCCACATGTAATGGATTCCATTGCAATTTCAACTGACTGACTGACAACTGACTCCGTTTTGGACTACTTTTGCATTTTAGATAGAATAACATATGCTATCTGTGTACCTCTGAAGCCAGAGGCGCACCGAGCTATATGTTGTAATGCACTTCTACTATCTACACATGCTTTTCTGATTGCAAAATTTTGTAAATAAGTGAGAGCTTCTGAAATTGCACAGAGTTCCAAAGACATAACTGACACATATTGATCTGTTTTGAAGCAATTATGTTTGTTATCAGCGGGTGATTTCAGAGGATCATAGAACGCAGCACCACCACCGTCAGAACTCTTAGACCCATCAGTGTAAATGATATAATACCCTTTATACTGTTCCCAAAGTTCCTTCATAGATTCTGCTTTTATTAAGTTAAAATCATATGTTTTTTTGCTCTTATAACTGAATTTTAATTAGTTTTTATAATATTTTGTATATTAATGTTAGTTACCCATATATCTAATGAAAATATTTCTAAAATCGGAGAAGAAGTAACATTTTGCCGCCTAATTTCTTCAAGAGCATTAACTAGCAATGGAATTTTTTTATTTGACCTAAATCTAATGTGTCTAAAAGTGCTAACTTCTGACAACAGCCTTACTGTAATATTATCAGACAGTGAAGAACATTTTAAACAAAATTTACTAGGTAACCATCTTCTTCTAATATGTAGTGGCGGAACACAGCTCACATTCCATCACATGAATCGGTGTGCTTCTAACAAACCCTCTTATTGCTTTTAAAGCCTGATTCTGGACCTTAAGCAACTTGTATGTATGCGATACAGCTCTATTATCATATAAGAAACAACCACAATCCAGCCTACTTGTTATTAACGCAATATATAATCTATGCAAATGAATTTAATGCACTCCTCATGAAGCACTAGTGATAATTTTAAGTAAATTTATGAGCTTTTGAACTCTTATTACAAACTCATTGATATGTTTAGCCCACCGTAATCCCCTATCTAACCAAATACCTATAATTATCCACTAAATCAAGTTCACAATTATCGATAACAAGATTAATTTCCTATCGCCTATATTGTCTACTAAATATACAATATTTTGATTTATTAATTGAAAGCTCTAATCCTATCTCATCCAATAGAGTAATAAAAATATATACCTCAGGCATTGTGTATTCGGTCTTTACTTAGCATAACATTATTATGACTTGTATATATACCTCAGGCATTGTGTATTCGGTCTTTACTTAGCATAACATTATTATGACTTGTATACGGAAGCCTAACTGGGGTGGGTTCAGGGTTGTATTGGTAGGCAGCGGCCTAGCTATACCATTGGCAAAGGTCCATGGGCGGCAGCGACACTTACCATCAGGTGTGCTGTCTGCTCGTTTGCCGCCATAAGCAATAAAAAAAAAAAAAAAAAAAAAAATATATATACCTCAGGCATTGTGTATTCGGTCTTTACTTAGCATAACATTATTATGACTTGTATATATACCTCAGGCATTGTGTATTCGGTCTTTACTTAGCATAACATTATTATGACTTGTATATATACCTCAGGCATTGTGTATTCGGTCTTTACTTAGCATAACATTATTATGACTTGTATATATACCTCAGGCATTGTGTATTCGGTCTTTACTTAGCATAACATTATTATGACTTGTATATATACCTCAGGCATTGTGTATTCGGTCTTTACTTAGCATAACATTATTATGACTTGTATATATACCCAAGGCATTGTGTATTCGGTCTTTACTTAGCATAACATTATTATGACTTGTATATATACCTCAGGCATTGTGTATTCGGTCTTTACTTAGCATAACATTATTATGACTTGTATATATACCCAAGGCATTGTGTATTCGGTCTTTACTTAGCATAACATTATTATGACTTGTATATATACCTCAGGCATTGTGTATTCGGTCTTTACTTAGCATAACATTATTATGACTTGTATATATACCTCAGGCATTGTGTATTCGGTCTTTACTTAGCATAACATTATTATGACTTGTATATATACCCAAGGCATTGTGTATTCGGTCTTTACTTAGCATAACATTATTATGACTTGTATATATACCTCAGGCATTGTGTATTCGGTCTTTACTTAGCATAACATTATTATGACTTGTATATATACCTCAGGCATTGTGTATTCGGTCTTTACTTAGCATAACATTATTATGACTTGTATATATACCCAAGGCATTGTGTATTCGGTCTTTACTTAGCATAACATTATTATGACTTGTATATATACCTCAGGCATTGTGTATTCGGTCTTTACTTAGCATAACATTATTATGACTTGTATATATACCTCAGGCATTGTGTATTCGGTCTTTACTTAGCATAACATTATTATGACTTGTATATATACCTCAGGCATTGTGTATTCGGTCTTTACTTAGCATAACATTATTATGACTTGTATATATACCTCAGGCATTGTGTATTCGGTCTTTACTTAGCATAACATTATTATGACTTGTATATAGAACAAAGTCATCAGCGTATTTTTTATGGGAATATAAAAAGCATGTAGATTTTTAAATAATAGAAAAATCGATTTTTCGTAGAAATCGAATATTCTCTATCTTATTTTTATTCAAATCGATTTTTGGCCAATCGATAAATATTGAATAAAGAAACATCGATTTTTATTTAATCAATTCTTTTCCATTAATCTCACATCCCCAGTTCCGAACCGAGTTCAATTAAAATTGCCTAATTAGTTAAGTGTCCCCGCGCGGTTTACACAATATGAAAAATATGTAAATACATATACGATAATTATCTGTAGGTATACCGTAAAGGTATACTGTAACGGTCAACTTAGCAACATTACACAAACAACAGAAATTATAGAGGAGGGGAGTTTCGGCACATGATTGGAACAGAATTCATTGTTGGACATTTCGGGTATTGCACGCCTCTTAAGCGAAGCGTCGCGTCGACGTGATGCCCTACTCCCGATATATGAAAATCAATGACTTTTCAAAACTAAAAATGACTGTATTTTTCTCAAACTGTACTATATTAACTACTACTACTGTACTATATTAATATATACACATATGTCAGCTGTGTGGTAGCGGCTACGAATACTACTACCCCTTACTTGCCTCGTGGATGTCGTAAAAGACAACTAAGAGCCTTATAACGGGCCAACTCCATCTGATGCCGTTTGGTCAACAATTACATTCCTAAGGAGGGTAGACGTCTGGCCACTGAAGACAAAGATTGGGTACCGGTGGCCCGCTCGCACGGCGAAGAGAGGTGTTTGCAGGGTGGGTCCATGGGGTTGCACGCCGCCTCTTTTGTCGCCCCGAATCGATTTGTCGGAGCGCGACCACATCCATGGTCCACCCTGCAGGGGGGGAAAAAAAGGGTAGATGTCTGGCAGGCGGCCGGTCATCAAACTATTGCCAATAACTTTTACAATATGTACTATGAAAGAAGAGTACATACTGTATCAACCACAAGTAATTGGGATAAGAGTAGGAGAATGATGATTATCATACATACCGATGTCAAGATAAAACTACGATTAAAAAAACCGACTTCAAAAACTAAAAAGTATATAATAACTTAAAATACTATCATTTGTATGTGCTATCTATTGATAGGTTTGAAATCGGTGACAAGCCTTAAACAAAATTATAAACAGCTTACTGAAATGAAATTCCTACACTAAAGTTACCGACACACTTCAAACCTATCAATAGATAGCACATACAAATGATAGTATTTTAAGTTATTATGTACTTTTCAGTTTTTGAAGTCGTTTTTTTTAATCGTAGTTTTATTTTTTTATTGTTACTTTTTAGTGTTACATACACATAGGTTGTTCTATTAGTAGCGGGGCTTGAGTTACTCGTTCATTTGTCGCACACATACTTAATGCTAATTTTAGACTTATATTATGGTTTTCTCATGGGTGCCACTGTCAGAACTGGACCAAATTAAAATGGGACAACACGGGAAGCATCAGCTTTCAAATAAAAAAAGAATCATTAAAATCGCTTCGTCCAGTCGAAAGTTATGAGGTAACAAACATAAAAAAAATACAGACGAATTGAGAACCTCCTCCTTTTTTGAAGTCGGTTAAAAATATTCGTTTAAATGTAATTGACATTTTTAAAAAGCAATTAGTTTGTTTAAAGTAACAAAAAAAGTTGATTAAAAAGAATATGGGAGGACGTCTGGATGTCTGGATCTGGCACGATTACGACCGTAAAAATTAATGTATCGAGGTATTTTTTTAAAGCTTCATAATCGCAACGCGCTGTTTCCTTTCGAAAATGTCTTGGTAATTCTTTGTCGTTTAATTGCTATTAATAAAAAAATAAACTGCTTAGTCTTTAGTGTATGTAGGTATACCTACTTAATATGAAAATTGAGTTCGTTCACAATGCTGGCGAGCTATGTTTTGCGCTACATCAAGAATGGCACGAAATTTCAAAGTATTTTATTTTCTTTCAATTATGGCATTGACTAAATAGTAAATGATAAAAACAAAAAAAAATATGAAGCGTGCACTTTTGGATTTTTTGGATTTTCCGAACTATTATTTAGTATTCTTTGCAATGCGCTGCTATGATTAAAATCACTTTGCACCCTGTTCTAACTATATTTCAAAGGAGATTTTTTCCATCCATCAGCCCGTAAACGTCCACTGTTGGACATAGGCCTCCCCACGAGAATGCCATCTATAACGGTCCTGTGCCACCTGCATCCAACGGTTTCCTGCGACCTTGATGAAGTCATCAGTCCACCGAGTGGGGGGTCGCCCTACGCTGCGTCGTCCGATTCGTGGTCGCCACTCGAGAACCTTTTTCCCCAACGGTTGTCGGTTCGTCGAGCGATGTGGCCTGCGCATTGCCACTTCAACGTGCTAATCCTTAGGGCTATGTCGGTTACACCCGTTCTTCTACGGATTTCTGTATTTCGGATTTTATCACGTAGAGAAATACTGAGCATAGCCCGCTCCATAGCACGCTGAGCGACTTTGAGCCTTTTTATGAGGCCGACATTTAGAGACCACGTTTCAGTGCCGTAAGTCATCGCTGGTAACACATACTGGTTAGAAACCTTTGTTTTCAGACACTGCGGCATATTAGAAGAGAAGATCCTCCTAAGTTTCCCGAACGCTGCCCAGCCGAGTTGGATTCGTCGGCTGACCTCTTTCTCGAAATTGGATCTACCTAATTGGACTGTTTGTCCTAGGTAAACATAGTGATCGACAACTTCGAGAATCGCATTCCCAACCAGGACCGGTACAAAATGACATGGGCATTAGACATGATTTTCGTCTTGTCCATGTTCATTTGCAGCCCTACTAGTTGGGAGACCTTGCTGAGGTCATTGAGCATGGTGCCAAGGTCCTCCAGGGATTCTGCCATGACTACGATATCATCTGCGAATCGAAGGTGAGTGATGTATTCGCCATTGATGTTGATGCCGAGTCCGGTCCAGTCTAAGAGCTTGAAGACATCTTCCAGCGCAATGGTGAACAGTTTCGGAGAGATAACGTCTCCCTGTCTCACGCCTTTCTGCAGCTGGATCGGTTTCGTACTCTTATCCTGGATGCGGACTGACATAGTAGCGTCTTTATACAAACACTTCAGCACTTCGATATATCGATAGTCAATTTGGCACCTCTGAAGGGAATGCAGCACTGCCCAAGTTTCGACAGAATCAAAGGCTTTCTCATAGTCCACAAACGCTAGACACAGAGGCCGATTATACTCCTCGGTCTTCTGTATAATCTGGCGTAGTGTGTGGATGTGGTCTATGGTACTATAACCTTTTCGGAAACCGGCTTGTTCAGGCGGCTGGAAGTCGTCTAGCTTGCGCGCGAGTCGGTTCGTAATGACTCTTGAAAACAATTTGTACACGTGGCTCAGGAGTGAGATGGGTCTGTAATTCTTTAAGAGCGTTTTATAGCCCTTCTTGAAAAACAGCACCACCACACTCCTGGTCCACGACTCTGGAACGTCGCTCCCGAGAATGACAGAATTAAACAGCTTCTGTAGGGCTTTTAAAACTGGCTTGCCGCCTGCCCTCAGAAGCTCTGTGGTAACTCCGTCATCTCCCGGTGCCTTTCCGTTCTTTAATTGTTTTAGAGCCATTCTGATCTCGTACAAGCTGACGTCCGGGATTTCTTCGGTATAGTGCCGAGTTAGCTTGGATCTGGGGTCTTGGATCAAGCTGACAACAGGATTCAGGGATGATTTGTACAACTGCCCATAGAACCTTTCGACCTCTCCCAAGATCTCGCTCTGGGATGAAATGACAGTACCGTTATCGGTCTTCAGCTTAGTCATTTGGCTCTGCCCAATAGACAATTCTCGTGCGAACACTTTGGAGCCTCGATTTCGCTCTATCGCCTCTTCAATACGCAGTGTATTGAATCGGCGAATATCGCGTCGCATAGATTTAGAGATTTGTCTATTAAGCTGCCTAAGTTCGGACCGATCGGCTGAATACTGTACCGTCATTTCCTTTCTCCTCTCCATGAGTTGAAGAGTTTGGTCAGAAAGCTTTTTTTTTTGTTCTAATAGCGCGACGGGCCTTAAAGAATTTTGACCCGACCGCGTGGACAGTTTCCACGAACCTGTTGTTCATATCGTTCGAAGATTCGCACTCTTCCAGGCATTGGAAGCGATGACCACCGAAGACAAAGATCGGGTACCGGTGGTCCGCTCGCACGGCGAAGAGAGAGGAGTTTTACGGTGGGTCTATGGGGTCACGCGCCGCCTTTCCGTCACCCCGGACTGATTTGGCGGGGCGAGACGCATCCATAGTCCACCAATAAAAAAAAAAAAAAAAAAAAAAAGGCATTGGAAGCGATTATGTAATTCGAGTTGAAAGCTATCGGGGTTCTGGTATTGGACAGGTGTAGGTCGGAGTGTAGACTTCACCAAGGAGTGTAGACTTCACCAAGGAGATTTTTTAACCAATCATTATTGTTGACCAGGGTCCGAGAGCTTAGGTCCTTCAGTGTATCGCCCAATCTAGCATTTAGATAGTTACACGTCACTGGTTACGGGCAATGTAATTATAGTTAACACAAATTACTCTCGAATAATATTATATTAAAATAAAACGTGACTGGAGTCACAAAAGGTGTATACATTCCCTTGGGCCGCTAATACATAGTAGGTAGCTCTACACTGCATGAATACTTAACGCGAACTGGCGCGATATTTTAACACATTTACCAGACATCTGTTGCACTTATATGACACGCGCAGCTGAGTTACGTCTGTTGGTCGGAACTCTTCTTGTGGGATTATGAGACGAGGAGCGAGGAGGCACAGGCACTTTTCATTGTGTGTCTTTTCGCTGTTCGTCACAGATGGCTATCACAGGTTAACCCGGACTATGGCTGAGCGCCGAGGATTCTAAACTTTATAGCGAAATATGAGGGAGGCCTACGTCCAGCAGTGGACGACGAAAGACTGATGATAATATACAAAGGCTACGGTGGTCGAGACCTTTGCCACAGTTGGTGACAGAAAATTTACTTTAAAACTATTGCTGAATACGTCATGTGATGTTTAGTAATATTTAAAATGTATGATGAAGCTCGAGTCTTGTATTCATTAACCGCTAGGCTGGCGTGCCACCAGATCCTGGTTTGTCATATTAATGCGCAACTGGCAACCCGCCTGTATCTGGTGCCTAACCACATGATTTAAATAGCTCTTAAAATTAAATAAAAAACTGTATTCATCCTTTTCTAACTTATAAGAATCAAATAGAGGATAGTCAAGTGTAGGTTTGTCAACCATAATACAGACACCATTTCATAAAAAATTCTTATGCAATCGAGTCGACAGTTTGGCGGTTAGTCGGGTCACTTCTCCGTGGTGAACTGTCGTCATCAAAGTGTGTTTTTTGTTGTTATAATTAAGTATTTGGGAAAAACTGCAGCTTACATCATGGATGGGTAAGTAATAAACAATTTTTCCATTAGTGATTGTATCATTGTTAGCTTTTTTACACTAAATACTAATTTTATCAAACATCGTTGACCGTCCGCCACAACAGCGGCTATCTATTTTCATTTATAATTTAATAAAATTATATTAACTATTACTGTAATACTACACGTATCATTACTAACATTAATAAAAATGTGTTAACTAGTGTTAAATTTGTACAATATAAGATATAATTAACGTAATATTAAAATTAAATACACATTTGCCGTGTTCAAGGTCAGCGAAGTGGCATATATGTTGGTCGGTTGACTAGTATGGATAAGGCTAAGGTAGATGTGTGGTTTTGGTTAACTCATAACTTTTTTTGGTTCATGGACTTGTTTATGTTTTGCAATTTTTATTTATTTTTAACATACGAGTATTCTTTTAATTTTTGCTTTTTATTTTTTTTATTTCGTGCTTTTGTATTGGATCAGTCCAATATCTCAAAGGCGTGGTGGAGGTGTGCGTACGCGTGGTGGAGGTGTCCGTACGCGTGGTAGAGGTGTGCGTACGCGTGGTGGGAGCAGTGAGCATCAGGTGCAGGGAAGCGTACATGGTGGAGGTGTGCGTATACTTGGTAGAGGCGTGCGTTCACGTGGTGGACGTGTGCGTACGCGTGGTGGGAGCAGTGGGCAACAGTTGGAAGGTAGTGGTCGTGGTCGTGGCCGTGGCCAAACCAGGCCAGTTGCAATAGACGAGTTAGTATTTATGTTTCTTTTCAATGCTTATTGGTTGCGTTTAAAAATATAAATATACCCACATTTGACGTCTTCATTTTTAGATTAAACTTATTTCATATTGATGAGTTACCGACTGGCCACCAACTGGAAGAGCCTCTTCACATAAGAAGAAAGCGTGCTTGGAGCCCGTAAGTAACTTATTTTAGAGTATTATAATAATTCAAGGTGAATTTTATAACAATCACACAAATATTATAAATGTGAAAATTTGTATGTATATGTGTGAGTAGGTGTGTATAAGTATGTATCTTTGTTTGTTACTCCTTCACGCTCTAACATCTGAACGAACTTGTATGTTTAGTATGTATATTCTTTAGGTCCTGGATTAACACATAGGCTACATTACGTCATAATCACCACATCTCATAGGTAACAGAGTGCAGCTAGTAATTATTTAAATGATAACATATATGACACAGCCATGTAGGAATAACTTTGCACAAGCTGTCACTTATAAACGAACAGTTTCTCTTGTTATTCATCAAACTTCAACAAATTTAAATTGTTTCTAAATATTTGATTTTAGGTACGCTGGTTCATCAAGTACGCCTTCCCGACTGTCCGATGTGGCAGTGGCTAAGGATTTAGGCCTTCAGGAGCCACATCCTGTACATGACGTACACGATGTACAGGATGCCATAGAGGATGATGTTCAAGAAATTGAACTCGAAACATCATTAGTTATACCACCCTCTCCTGAAGTGTAAGTTGCTTACTTTCTATTACCATATTAGTACACACGTGCAATAATATAGTTATATAACTATTTCTAGGTTCGTTGAACGTGGTCCAGACGTAAGTTTTGCCAGTACGTCGCAAAACAGGAGTCCACGCCGTACCGTGCACCACCGGGGTCTTCGGGATAAAGAAATTTACACGTTTCTTTATAGTCTTGGTAAAGATCTGCTATACATATTTGTCTACAATAAATTTTGTCTCTGCCAAGGAATATATCTACTTTTTGTTTTTTTTTTTGATCAGGAAGTGAATCAGAGGAAAGTGACGAAGAAGAGGTAATGGCTCCTGTAATCCCGAGAACCTATGTAAGCAGCATGGAAACACCCACAGATCCTGATGACCACGAGCTAAATGATAACAATTTACGCCCTGACGAAACTACTGATATGTCAGCTACATATCAGCCTCATAGCATTTTTGATTTTCACTGGACAGCGTTTCCGCAAGCTCAAATTCCGCCTGAATTGAGAAGGGAAACGTTTTCCAACATTAACTGTGGTCCAACATCTCTGTTTGACAATCCCCTAGACACTTTTGCTGTTATATGGGATCTAGAATTTATGGAGTACATTGCTGCAGAGACAAATAGATATGCACAGGAGTTAGCGCAACACATGATGTTAAATAACAACCTCCAACCTCAAAGTCGCATCTGTGATTGGCGGGACACAAATCCCGATGAACTTTATGTTTATTTTGCTGTCGTGTTGGCAATGGGGGTTGTCATTAAAACCAAAATAGAAGAGTACTGGAGCGCTACTCCTGACATATTTTATACACCTGGTTTTAGTGCACACATGTCTTTAAGACGATTCCAGTTGTTATCAAAATGTCTACATTTCAATAATAATGGAGTCATGAGTACACTAGAACTGGATGCTTCTGCAGCAAAATTATATAAAATTCAGCCTGTAATATCACACCTGAATAGTAAATTCCAAAATATGTATAATTTGCATCAAAATCTTGCTTTAGATGAGTCTCTCCTGCAGTGGAAGGGTTGGTTGGATATAAATCAATTTATTCCAAACAAGGCCGCTGCAGTAGGGATTAAAACATATGAAATTTGCGAGTCTAGGACAGGTTATTTATGGAGATTCGAAGTGCATGCTCATAAAAAACCACCGTCTACACAGACTGACAAAAGCCCTCTAGACGCATTTACACCCGCAATAGTACTGAAACTTATAAATGGTCTTGAAAATAGGGGTCATACTCTATGGATGGACAATTTTTATAATTCACCAGCGCTTGCGCGTAAATTAAAATCTATAGGGTTTGACTGCGTTGGCACACTTCGAACCAACCGTCAGTTTGTGCCGGAAGCTCTAAGCAATTTAACCAAGGCGAATATGCGGCCTGGCCAGATTACTGGTTTTACATCGGGTGACATCGATCTCATGGTATGGCGAGATTCTAACCGCATTGCGATGATCTCGACGTACCATGGCAATGCAGTTAACACTATTCATGGGTCTACAAAACCCATCTTAATATTAGACTATAATATTATGATGGGTGGGGTAGATAAGAAGGACCAAATGCTGTCTATGTATCCGATTGAAAGAAAGAGAACCAGAATTTGGTACAAGAAGTTTTTCCGCAGGCTTTTAAATGTGTCTGTTCTAAATTGTTATATACTTGTAAAACATTTCACTTCTTCTTTTACTCACCGTTCTTTTCGTATAGCCCTTATTAAGTCCATTTTAGAAAAACACTCTCCTTCTTCTGTTGCACCTCTGGTTGTAGATGACCAAATTTACACAGTTCAGAAACATCATATAGCTGAATACCCGTTTCTGCCAGGAAGAAGTGGCCGGTTACGACGCAATTGTGCCGTGTGCTCAAAGCGGGTGCAAACATTTTGCGTAGGATGCAACAAGGCTTTTTGTTTGAGTTCTTGCTTTGTATCTGTGCATAAGTAGCGGTAGTTTTTTTTTTAACTTTAACTTAACTAAAATGTTAAATAATCATCATCGCTTAACATCAGGTGAGATAGTAGTCAAACGTTTGACTGTCATTAATAAAAAAAATTACAACTATTAAATAAAACGTTATCCGTGTGGTGACGGAGTAAGAATACAATTCACCACTCCCTATCTTGCCCGTGGATGTCGTAAAAGGCGACTAAGGGATATAATAAGCACATAACATCTGTGCAAGAGAAGGAAAACTTGAAATGAAACCCTATACCAACATGTCTGACCAGCATGGTATAGTAGGTCAAATTCCCTCCTGTTGTGGAGGAGGCCCGAGCCCAACAGTGGGACGTATTTGGGCTGCGATGATGATGATGATGATGATTAAATAAAACATATTTTTGAATTTGAATAACATATTAACATTTTAAATACTATCTATAACCACAATAAATTGATGTTACAATACACTTTAAAATTCAGGTGTGATAGTCTTATCCATACTAACCTTACTCGTAACCGCACTTTTTGCGCTGAAATTGTTAGATTTTATTGTTAATTTTATTAAAGTTTTTGTATAGCACTGTGCCCTTTTATTATAATTTTACTCGTAAACTTTATTGTGTTGTGTAATATAAATAACGCATGTCAATAAAAAACAAAAAAAGTCGCTCAATAATGCTATTTCAAAGAGGACTAGTTTTAACCGTTATTTTTACGTGGTTTGTTTCTAGGCTAGAAATATAAACCAAGACATTTCACAGAACTCTGTACTTTTTACTGTATAATGTTCAAGAACCAATCTTTAAGAATAGCTATCGTTTCAAGTCATTTGGCCCAACATGTTTTCAGAAATCGATAATACACATGACCCTGTTTTTTGCCTAACACAGTCAATCCTAAGAACTGGGGCGTTTTTGTGATGGCTTGGGTATAAAAAATGTATTTGGAGATATTTGTTTTTGTATTATTTTTGTAATGTTGCACTATTATGTCATGTAAATAGGAATAAATACATTAAAATATTGGTTCATCTTTTTTTTTATACGTTATTGAACCCAAAAACCGGTAAAAATGTATTTACCCTAACTTTAAACCAGATTTATAGTACTTAAAATGATTTATTTTCACGAAATAATGATATCAGATTAATCAACAAACAGTAAAATTAAAAATTATATCTGTAAAAAAGAAGTTTCGATAGCAATTTTTTTAGATAAAAGCATTTTAATACCAATTGACCCGTAGTGCTCCCGCCTGTCGTCATACTGCTGCCAGATGTGACATTTTGCGCAAGATGGCTGTGCCAGCCTAGCGGTTAAGATAATGTCACCACAGTTTAACACATTGCACAGAACAACTGACACACAGACCATGATGTCGCACATCTATGTAAGTGTTCATACAACACCCTAAGGTGGTCAAAACAACTGCATGCTACTGATTGGTTTTCAATCTAAGTAGGTTGTCAAACAACTATCCCAAGGTTACAACCTTTCATTACTGGTACAATATTGGTGTCCAGCCACAGACAGGTATGATGTTGATGTTATTGTATTCATATTAAGTACTTATAACACTTGAAGAGTCACGATTACAAATTTATACTTATTACGATAAGCGACAAAGATTTTTTTTAGACCAGTTAGTAATCATTTTTAAATAAATATTTACTTATATTTGGTACGAATTCAAATATATTTTGTGGTTGAAAGGAAATAGGTATATAGTTGGATCATCGGCATATAGATAATATCTGCAATAGATACAAGTAACGGCGCCCCCGCGGGACCCATTCTATATACTGGCTTCAGTGATGCGGCATGGGTACAACCCTTGCTGTTGAAAACTACATATATTTTTTTTATTCACTTAGTTGATTCTTATGACTGGCGTGAATGTAACAGATGATGTTACGTTGTATACCAAAGGTGTCGTGTCGTCACCACACGGGGTGTTCATGTCAGCTCACACATATACACACGTCCTCACTGCTGGTCAGTTATACACAAAATGAAACGCACAGTGACACAGTAACACATATATTAATGTAAACGGCACACATGGTGCGCGCGCATGGCACTGGGCGCGCCGCGACACCGGAGCGACCATCCCCCCTCACCGGGTGAAGTGCGACCTCACACGAGACGGACACACCGAGGGCTCGTCGTGTACACAATGATTAAAAATATATTCAAATGATACAAATACATACGACACGTGTCTGTTACGACAGATCGTCACCGCGTACGAAACAAAAGGTATTGTAAATTAAAATTTAGAACCAGTATTTGATACCGAGCCGAGGATGTCATATTTCAATATCATATTAGACCACTACTACTGATTTTAATAAAAATTTCAAACACTGCAGTAGAACAATAAACATTCATTTTTAAAATATATCTGATAGTTGAATAAATGATTGCTATATAGTTTGTATGAAACAATTTGTGTGAAGTATTACAACGATACATTGAGAGCGAGTATCACATTGCACCAAACACACAACATTACAAAATTCATAATGTATCTAAACTAAGTAAACACGTACATTAACAAATACTTCTCGTGAATTGAATGTAAATAACTCATTCAACTGAATGGTACAACGAATACTTCAACTAGCCGTATAACTCCATATTGTCATACAATTGAATGTAAATAACTCATTCAACTGAATGGTACAACGAATACTTCAACTAGCCGTATAACTCCATATTGTCATACAATTGAATGTAAATAACTCATTCAACTGAATGGTACAACAATACTTCAACTAGCCGTATAACTCCATATTGTCATACAATTGAATGTAAATAACTCATTCAACTGAATGGTACAACGAATACTTCAACTAGCCGTATAACTCCATATTGTCATACAATTGAATGTAAATAACTCATTCAACTGAATGGTACAACGAATACTTCAACTAGCCGTATAACTCCATATTGTCATACAATTGAATGTAAATAACTCATTCAACTGAATGGTACAACGAATACTTCAACTAGCCGTATAACTCCATATTGTCATACAATTGAATGTAAATAACTCATTCAACTGAATGGTACAACGAATACTTCAACTAGCCGTATAACTCCATATTGTCATACAATTGAATGTAAATAACTCATTCAACTGAATGGTACAACGAATACTTCAACTAGCCGTATAACTCCATATTGTCATACAATTGAATGTAAATAACTCATTCAACTGAATGGTACAACGAATACTTCAACTAGCCGTATAACTCCATATTGTCATACAATTGAATGTAAATAACTCATTCAACTGAATGGTACAACGAATACTTCAACTAGCCGTATAACTCCATATTGTCATACAATGGAGTACCACCACATAACCACATTTATTCAATTATTGATTATTGTATAAATGAGAGGTCTCTTCACACTAATACCAGACGTGTCAGTGAGACACTTTGGGGCGCCTCCTACAGTGTACACAAGAGGAGCCTTGGGGGTTTTGGCTGAGCACCGAGCTCACGATGCACTTAAATTATGTATTAATTAAAATAAATTTATTATTATATAAATAAAACAAACAATATACATAACGTAGCAGCCACAGCCGGCGGAAATGTAAAATAAATACTAACAGTGTGTGTGTATGTGTGTGTAGACAACTGTAAACCAACAACAGTGACGTGACACTCACCGCTCACACTCACACTTTTAACAATATTGCTTGCTAGTGGTTTTTATTTGTATTATTTAGACAATAATTATTCTCTTGTTTAGAAAAATAATTACTATGTACGGCAATAAATTCCTACAATTGACTGGCACTCGCACTTTGTTGGTTTACAAATTATCAATATCACATAATTGTTAATTATAAACAATAAGTTATAAATAATTATACTTGACTAGAGCTACTGGAGACAGTATACAGACAGACACATTGGTTTGTACACAAGTTAACATTGCTATTATATATATAACACGTAATGTCGCGGTGGGAGGTGTGTGTGTGTTTTGGTGTCTGGGGGTGTGTGGCGGGTTGTGTGGCGGGGTGTGTACGGGGGCCGGCTCGTGGCACTTAACTTAAAACTATAAAAAATCAGTCAAAATTAAAAGTTCAGCCTCATGTGTATAGTAGTATAGATAGATTCATGAAATATAACAAATAATACTAAATATTTTGTACTCAGTTACAACTTAACAACTAATGAACAGGAAATAATATCAGTCTCAACTAAAGTTTAGCTCACATCGACTATTGTTACTCTAACATCGAACGACGTGGGCGGTGACACTATCGCACGGCGCCGCCCCACCGCCCCGCCGTCGGTACACACGACACATGACAACTACACTAAACATATCAAATTGTATAAATATAGAACACATAGAATTATATATATTGGCACACACAGTTGACACCAACTGGACACACACAAATATATCAAGTACAATAATATCACTTATGAGAATTGATTTTAAACTAACAATGAATCAACAATCAGTTAATTTGCAATTTATTATTCAAAATATATTTTTTTCAATATAACATTAATTAAATGAACAGTCCTCCCGTGACCATGATCACTGTAAAGTGTTCGAAACGTCGGGCAATTAAAAATCAAATACAAAAGCGATAGAATGAACACTAACTGTTTTATAAGTACAATATGTGTGTGTCTCGCTCCCCCCCACCCCCATACATACAGTGAGTATATAATGTAATAGTTGTACATAATGTATATATTATCTTTGGTAGTTGTGTTGAACGATAGTGTGCGAGGTGTCACTGTATCGCTGGTGGTAGTCAACTGTGTGTGTGTGTGTGTGTAGACTAACACATGTAACACACATTTGGTTATGCTCTATACGTGCTCTAGGTGAGGCGGCACGGCGAACTACGCCTTGTATGCGGGCCGCGGGTGAGCGCGCAGCCACAGCGCCAGCGTGAGCGGCAGCGCCAGCGCGTGCAGCAGCAGCAGCGTCGCGCCCAGTGCGAGCGGCGCGCGCGCCACGCGCTCGAGTGCGGCGAGCACGCGCGCCCAGCACGCGGCACCGTGCAGCGCAGGCCCGCCGCCCGACGCGGCCGCCACGCGCCGTGCCGCCTCGCACTCGTCACCGATGCGCGCGCAGCACGACTCCGGCACCCAGTAGTAGGCGCCGGGCGCGCCCACTGACAGATCGAGCGCACCGTCCGCGTCCGCCGCGACGCCGGGCTGAGCGCGCGCCCACACCGAGTGCTGCCAGTCGCGAGTACTCTCCGCACCACAACACTGCAACTGTACAAACACGTTTGTTTTAATCAAAACTAGACTGCACAGGGGTCACACTAATGAATGCCCGGGTTCTGACCTCACGCACAACTGGCCACTCCTCGGCGACACGACGAAATATATGTTAGCATTCAAATTACTGAAATTTTTAGCATTTAATATGCTTAATTATTTATAAATACCCGATTACGAAACGATAAATGATGTCACAAGCGGGGTTCGAACCCGCACCTATTGGGAATCCGTCCCAATCGTGCTGCCACTTTCACCATCGTGAACTATTTTAAGACATGCAAATTTCGCTTCGTATTATATCTTACATCTTCAAGGTGACGTATGCCATCTACCGGCCAATGTTTACACATTGTATAGGCTTAATACTTCAAACTTTACAGTTAGAATTGTATTAAACGATGACACAACCTTGTTATTCAAATTACTGAAAGGGGAATGCCCAAGTGACTAAGGAAAATAGTATCGGTATAAATATTACAGTGACAAGATGAAAACCACTGTCTAAGATTCGTATTAGTATGTAGTTTAAATAAAAATAAACATCATATGGGTAATTTGCCGGGTTTCTGAGAAATCGAGGGGTGAACTTTGTAGTTAAAAACTTATTACTTATCTTTTAAATAATATGAAGATTAGCATCTATGCTATTACTTATAAAATATAAATAGATATGCATGAAATGTATTATTACTACATATTTTAAGAAGTTTTAGAGGATATGGGGTTCTAAGCCTCTATTTTTAGGGGTGAACGTCAGGAAATACCAACGACGACGAGTTCTCAAAGCACTCTTTATTCTAATGAGTCACAAGGCCGACTGTCCGACTGACTGATTTCATTTCGTTAGCGTTCTTACTTATTAACTAGTACATATTAAAATGCTAATGTCAGCATAGTGTAGGTGTGTGCGTTACACGCTACAAAGTTATTTATAGTAACAAGTATTCCAGTAGGAGGAAACTAAGTACCTACCTATATTTTGCTAAAAGAACTGTCGAAAAATAGCCTATACATTACGGTTGTGTAGGTATAATTAGTCACAATCAAATAAATACTCATTTTAATCAAAATAAAGCTTTATTAAAACAACATGGTTTATTCTATATTATCGTAGGTGTATTCTTCAAAAATGTCATCTAAAAATGGCGCTGGTGCAGTGATATCATTATGCCGTCCCCAGCTCAAATACCAGGCAATGGTCATCACATGCGCACAGCAGCCAACTGTACGCCTGCCCACCAAACAGCTACAATAGTAGCCAGAGATGGCTCTCAGTGTATTAACTGTGTCTTCATTTCTATTTATTAACAGATATGTGTAGTATGAACGGCTGCTTACGTGTCTGGATTTGATTCTCCCACGAATTATATAATTGTTCACACCCAGAACAAGCGGTATGTCGTCTTCTATGACATTATTTATTTGCACAGTGTATATGCCATTTTGTCGTACGTGTTCTCCGTAGTATGATCTTGCCTGCTTGAGCTGGTATGTGCCAAGAGCTAATTTTTTCAAGTCATCTATTGTTAGCCTTGGAAAATCATTCAAGTGAGGATGGTTCTCATCTATACTAATAAATCCTATGCGTCTCCTGTTCAAATGTTCTGCTTCAACTACATCAGCTAGATGATTAGGAACATTTAATCTCTGCCGGGCTATTTCTAAATATTCCCTGTGTACAGGTTTGTCTTCAAGGACAGGGCGAAACTTGTTAACAAGAGCACAACCAATCCTGAAATCCTCCATGAGATGTTTTATAGCTGTATTGAAATACTCCTGTCTGAACAATTTAAAATCTTGTTTCAATCTGCCATTAACAATCTCAACAACCCATCTACACATTGTGACACAACGTGATTTGTTGGCTTGCTCTGTGGTGAGTTGGTGGTGGCCCTCCAATAAGGATTCAGGTAGATGTGTTTGATATCCATATTCCTGTAGGTGTGTCACTACATCTCTAAAGCCTCTGTCAAGGATAAAAATATCTCCTTCTCTAAAATATTGACGCATAGGTCCATCGGACCTGCTAAATTCTGTTCTCATAATTGTAGCATCATTGGTTGTTGCTTTATATGGTCCCAAACAATCTAATATGTGACCGTTACAGCATACAATCATGAATGGTTTCACTAGGTTGGTATATTTATGCAAACTGTATGTCTGTTTCTGGAACAAATAGTTGCTACTACTTTGGACATAGATATATGTAGCATCACATATAGTAA
The DNA here is from genome assembly GCA_905163515.2 of Lymantria monacha. NCBI lineage: Eukaryota > Metazoa > Arthropoda > Insecta > Lepidoptera > Erebidae > Lymantria > Lymantria monacha. The sequence goes on from LR991090.1 coordinate 389,274, forward strand.
TGGCTGGTCTGGTCTCTGCAGGCATCGCTAGGTTTCCATAGAACCCCTCAGGTATAACTGTATTGATTGCTGCCACTTCTTGAACAGTCATATGACTGAGACCCAAATAATGAGGTACTAAATGCAATGTCATAACATCTCGCACTTTATTCATGTACCGCTCGAGTGTACTTCTCGGCATATTAAATAGGCCACACAACCTCTCATTACTGTCTCCACTTCTTAGTTTAGTTAAATAAATACACAGTGCTACACTAGCATCTGGCACTTCATTGTGTAATTGTGGAATATTGATCATTAGTTCATAAAACTGTACAGCATTTAGACCTAACCAGTAATGACATAAGTTAGGTTGGATCATGTGGACATTACTAAAATTAATCTGCTTTGTTGACAGTCTTTCCAACATAAGTAGTAGGTTATCCATTTGAGGACCAGTGAAGTCAGAATAATTGACTTGTAACTCATTCCAGCAGTCATTATGCAAATGAAAGTTACAGATCCGAGCACTTTGGGGTACATAAATTCGATAGCGGCTCAAAACTTCTTCTTTCAATGCTCTAGGTATTAATAGCCTTTCAGTATTTCCACAGTTAGTAAAAACACAATGTCTAGTTGATGCAGCTGCACGTTTATATATCTGTGATGTTATTTTTGGCAGTTGTTGCCTTCTTTGGGGCTGGTATAGGTTGTGCTGTGGTAATGCTGGTGGGTCAGGAATATGTACAGCAATGTTTTCGTCACCATATACGGGTGGATCAATATTTTCTACAGGTACTGCTACATCCGGTGCAGCAACTTCCACAATAGGTACAGGTTCATCAGCATTTGGTGCAGGAACTTCAATATTGGGTACAGGTTCATCATCAGGCTGATTCATATGATGAGCATCATATTGCAAATGCCGTTGTATGGTCCTCTTAGCTGCCATCCAACATGCTCGGCATACTCTATCCAAATGATGTATCTGAACAAGAAAAATTAAAAGTTAGGATTGGTTAACAGTAAGGATTAATATGTAACTTATATATATATATATATATATATATATATATATATATATATATATATATATATATATATATATATATATATATATATATATATATATATATATATATATATATATATATATATATATATATATATACAAATATAATATAGACACTTGCCTATTGACAGCAATTACTTGTCAACACTACAGTTATGCAAGATTTTGTAAATAAATCTATTGTCTTGTATATTCAATATTATTTAGGAGAATAGGTGTTTAATTTATTTAAAAACTAATAACATTATCAAATAAACCTTTAAACTAGATTACTGATTATTAATCACAAAAGTATTGAAACTGTACTATATATCATTTCAAATGATATCTAATAAGAGGATGTTTAAAGCATAGGGATAATTGATAAACAAAGCTGGCATATACATATAAATACTTAATCATTTGATTTGTTTACGTACCAGATGTGGAGATATCCGATTAAGAATGATATTCCTTTCTTCACTATTGGCAGGTACTCTAATTGATTTCACACGAAGTATTGATGTTCCACATACAAAACATACGCTTCGATGGCCCAACACAGGAGTTTGGCCTGAGCCAGATGAAAGTGCGGCTTGGAGAGCAGCAAAGCATTCATTACAAATAATGCCATCACGTGAAATCTGAAAAAACAATATACATTAGCCTTCGTACCCAACAAAACCAGCATTATGTTGTATACAAATGGCGCATACATAGTCGTAAAAATGACTTACCAAACTGGGTGAAATCCAAGCTGATAGAATAGTGTAGATATCATCGTTCACTTCTCTCAACGACTGCCAACTTCCATGCTGCAGTCGAAGGAAACAGTTAATACACCGACGAACGGAGCTTGCCATAGCGGTGATGTTGTACACTACACACTCACAATCACTTTTTACAAGGAGTCTCTATCTCACAATTAGTAAAAAAGTATATATTTAAAGAGTCTTTTCTCAAAATACGTGCAGTTAATGTAACAATACACAAATCAACAGTAACAAAAAAACAAACTGAACAATCCAATCTGTTTATCCGCGAACAACAAACATAATAAGATTGACAAGTACGGTTACAGTGTTACTAAAATAAAAAGATTTACATCAAAAATCGATAACGTTTATTACTTCGATTTTTCATACTGATATACAAACACGAGTATTCACTCACAATAAGACAGAAGGCGAAATATTTTTGTAAGTTTTTCTGTTTATGATAAATACGATCTCATATTTCACCTAGTTTTTAATGTTTCAAAGCTAACATTTTGTTACATTGGCTAACAAAAAGCTGTGTTTAGTTTCGTACAGTCGATAAAATAAATTATATTCTAATAAATACATTTTTTTCGTTGTATAAAAATATTATTGTTATGAACTGTAAATAATCACAAATAATTATGTTTAATCGATACTTTATTAGATCAGTAGAACATCGATTGATCGATTAATCATAATTATCTGTGTAATAATGTTGCTACAACAAAAATCTATTCAACGGAAAACTATGATACAAAAAAAGACTATTATGTATTACACGTGCATAAACCCGGCAAATGTGAGACTCCACAATACGTGATAAAATTATTTTAATAATTAACTAAGATTTTCCATGTCATGAACTCGTGTCACAGTTTAAAATTAGATGCATCAAGCGATACCGAAAATGGGCATTCCCCTTTGAAAAACCCCGCTTGTGACATCATTTTTCGTTTCGTAATCGGGTATTTATAAATATTTAAGCATATTAAATGCTAAAAATTTCAGTAATTTGAATAACAAGGTTGTGTCATCGTTTAATACAATTCTAACTGTAAAGTTTGAAGTATTAAGCCTATACAATGTGTAAACATTGGCCGGTAGATGGCATACGTCACCTTGAAGACGTAAGATATAATATGAAGCGAAATTTGCATGTCCTAAAATAGTTCACGATGGTGTAAGTGGCAGCACGATTGGGCCGGATTCCCAATAGGTGCGGGTTCGAACCCCGCTTGTGACATCATTTTTCGTTTCGTAATCGGGTATTTATATGTTAGCATTGTCGTGGTGATAGGGTGACCGGTTATGTAGTAAATAAATAAAAATAAAAACTACGTTTAAAAAAACCGACTTCAAAAACTGAAAAGTACAAAATAACTTAAAATACTATCATTTGTATGTGCTATCTATTATAGGTTTGAAATCGGTGCCAAGCCTTAAACAAAATTATAAACAGCTTAGGTACTTACTGTAATGAAATTCCTACACTAAAGATACCGACACCGGCACCGACTTCAAACCTATCAATAGATATACGAATGATAGTATTTTAAGTTATTTTATACTTTTCAGTTTTTGAAGTCGGTTTCTTAAACGTAGTTTTTATTTTTTACTTTTATGTGTAACAGACACACATAGGTTGTTCTATTAGTTGGCTAGAGCTACCCATTCATTTGTCGCACTCATACTTAATGCTAATTTTAGACTTGGATGGATACCATTGTCAGAACTAGACCAAATTGAAATGGGATTGAAAGAATCATTAAAATCGCTTTGCCCAGTCGAAAGTTATGAGGTAACAAACATAAAAAAAAAAAAGACGAATTGAGAACCTCCTACTTTTTTGAAGTCAGTTAATAATACAAAATATAACCTGTATTTTTGTTGCAACAATGGTATGATATATAAAGAAATAATCATGTAATGTGTATCATACAAGGCTGGCCGTATCCACTGTGAGGCATAGGCTTCTGTATGAGAGCACCACCTCAAACTAGTTAGTCACATCTACTTCCAAAGGCTTTTTTCAAATATCAGTTTATTGTTCATAGATTCTGACGACGGTGTGTATACTACATTGGGACATGAGAATATAAATTAAGAACATTTTAAACTTTTATAATTCTCATAATGGATCTCTTAGATAATTGTGAGACATGTCCCCTTCTATAACACACTTTGTGACACTGTAAATTGAAATCATGGTATTACCAAAGAAAACTGGTAGTAGACACTCCCCCTTTTTGAAACACTGGAATATTGGACAAGATTTTTCCAATATTTTCAATGTTTGCCAATGGGCAAGTTGGCTGTGTGTTAAAAATGTAGGTCTAAATTTCAGTCATCATCAGCCTATCAGACATTCAATATTGGCCATGGGTCTCTCTCCACATATATGAACAATGCTATAATCACCAGGCTTGGCAGGCAGATTATTACACAAACCTAAATGGACAGTATAATTATGTATATTTGATTCTCTAGATATTGTGATCACATTATTTTCACTAATAATAATATATATGCAAAAAATTAATAGAACACATAATCTATATGAAATGTCAGAAATTTTTCAGTAAAAAAAAATTATGCAAACCTCATGCTGTATGACATCCAGCAATTGCGTGCGCGAGTGAACAACGCCATACTCGCGGCGCACAGCGTGGTGCAGGCTGTCTCGTAACGCCTGCCGCAACTGCGGTCGGTGCGAAGCACCCCACCACACAGCAGCCGCTTCCGCTACGGCCGTAAGCGCCAGAAGCGAGAAGGCTGCGGCGAGCAGAGCCGCCGAGCTGCGCATCGCACCCGCGAGGGCCGATAGTGCGGCTAGCGCCAGCGCGCCGCCCCAAGCCGCCAATGCGCAGAGTCCGGCACGCCCCGCCGGGGACTCGCTGCCGCGACCGTCCCATAGCGCCCACGAAGCGAATCCGCACGCGCCGCACCCGACGCACTGCACATGCACATTATACATTCACACGTCTCCCTCCACCTCAACGTTCACTTGTTTATTTATACTTGATGTAAACAACTGAACAGTACCACACCTTTAGCTTTACCTTTATTCTAACATACACAAATTAGAATGATTATAAATATAGACGCATAGCGTGGCTGAGTATAATAACATTTATCATTCATGGTTGTTCACTTATTTAAAAGTTTAAATTTACTGAATATCTTTCGGACATCAAAATAAATAAATGTACACAGACATACACAATTTCTTAAAATACATTTTGTTAGCATTCAGTCCTTCGATAAATATTGTTATAATAAAATGAAGCAGTTGAGAAACTTCTAATAAACACTTACCAAGAATATTATGTTAAAAATGATCAGCAAGCATTTCATTAGCGAGTAGCACCGCGACAATCCCATGGCGTCGAGAGAGATATAGATGTAGAATCACAAAAAAAATATGTAAATATTTATGTTCTATGCACTTGTAAACATTGCACTTCACTATATAACTATTATAATAAATAAAAAAGCGAATACATTCAAAATTGATCAAAATTAAATTGAATCCGCAAATCAAAATTTACACATACAGTTCAATGCCTTTTTGATTAATATAGGCCGGGGTTGGTTCTGTTCGTCCATTCGGACAGGCAAAGGGATCAAAGCCCATACAGCCAAGTCTTATTTAATTATTTTTCATATATTGTTCATCATTTCTTCATATTATGTAGCCTTAATAGTCATTGTCTGTCAGTAAGTCAAGTCGTTACCATTAATCGGGCGCTGATATAGGTTATCAATGATTTTCTTTGGGAATTTTGGGCAAATATGAAAATACACGTAAACCACTATTATACCATATTCACTACACTTCAGCACTTTAACTGTACCATATTGCATAAAATACCAGCAAAATTATTCAATATAACACCACAAAACACTAAAGAAATGAATATAATACAAGAGCGTGACATGACATTTCCACATTCGCGCCAAAACTCCTTGATTAATATATATCATTCAAAGTTGCCAATAATGAAAACATTAATGTTAATTTACTGTTTGTCAACACTGTCCTTAATAAATATTTTTAATAATAGAAATGTATAAATGTATTATTTTAATGATTCATTAAATAAATTACAGCCCAAAACAAATATTTATAACAATTTCAAAATATTTTGAATCAAAGCCTCAGTGATTTTAGTAACCAATAGACAAATTCTCTGAGTGGAGTTCCGATGTAACGAGCAGCGAACGAACATCATTTTGACAGCGAGACGGAATATCTCCACTAAAAACATAAATAAATGGCCACCGTTGTTATTACGTTCTTCCTATTTGCTCAAATTAATGTTTATAAAATGGACGCCGAGTTGATAGAGAATCAGAGGTAGTTACAATTGTGTCAGTTTATACAGGAGTAAAAGAAAATTTAAATTACCGCACTAAAATTGAATAAGAGTCATTGACAGAAAATTTCGCGCCACTGGCTAAAATACTAGCTTCGAGCTTGTGTTTACTGGTGTTTCTCCGGTTATGTTATTAATAAGGGAACCCTATTCACAGGGATTCCTTTCATTCCCGGCGCGAGAAAAGGTGGAGTATGAACTCGCAGAGGCTCGAGGAAATCGTGGCGGAGCTGATGAAGCCCATCAGCAGCGACAACCGCCGAAGCTTCGACACAGATTTATGCGCGGTAAGTTGTTGACACACGCGGCCCCGGTCCCGCCAATATTGTTGTATATTGTAATATTGTGTTACTGCTTCATCTAGCTCGTTTCTAGCTTTAAAAATTTTATTTTCTAAATATTTTTTATAAAGAATGACTAGGATTTATAGAAGCCCGCGCATGCGCTTAGCTCCACAAGACATTGTTTTTTGTTTAGGATTTTTTTTAATAAATTATTTGGTTACTTCACCCAGCGACAGAGTACATTAGTCATTGTGAATGATACTCTGTATACAAACAATTTAATTTATATTATTTATATAAAACTAAAGTAATATTATGATGGCTCTACACTATGAGTCTGCAACAGACATTACAATTTTATTTTATTCCTAGCACAAGTTACATAAGTTGTGGGACATTGTTTCACCGATCTGTATACTATAATACATCTGATAAACGTTGTGATTGATGAGTTGTTAGAGGTGTTGTGTTCACACGAGACATACAGCTATACACAATGTTCACTCGTGTACAACAAACATTAAGTAATGTATGCACATAATGCTCAGTATAAAAAGTTGTTAATAAACCAGGAACTAATTAGCTAAGACATTGAATTAAAATTATCCTACTATCTATCTGATCTATCTATCTCTATCAACTGTAATGTTATAAAATGTGTTGAGGTGCGCTATCTCTGTGTGCAAACAGTGCCAAGTGGCTGCACAAACACTGTCTGAGCGCGTTGTGTCTGTGGACACAGTGCACACCTTGTCCTCTTTAGGGTTGACCTCACTCCATAACTACATCAAAGCTTTTTACAATCTTAAGATATAAATATTTGAAATAGCCAATAGCATGCTACATGGAGGTTCCCTCGTGTATGGCTTGGTAATCGATCATGTAACCAACTCCACAGTTTATGAAAGACCTTCCCACTACACCACTAACTCATCACAAACCAATAGCTAATGTATTAAACCCACAATCTCTATATGAATATATGCTTTCAAACTGTAGAGCAGTTCAGAATGTACACTGTCAGCACACAAGTTGTGTGATGTGCTGTCTCTCACTGTGTGTGTCACTCCCTCACAATCTAACACACACACACGCAGTATATTTTAAGATATATTTTCAGGAACACAAGGCAGGATACATATTGTTAAGCATATTGTATAAATTAGCATAAACTTGTTGTATTATAGTGTGTGTGTAGGTGAGCTCTGATACATTACACGTGTACACACACACACGGACTGTGGCTAGTTGATGTCTTTGTTTGTAAGTTTCACTTGACTACTTACCACCTTGAAACATAACGCTCATCGAACTATTAACGTGTGTGCGTTCACGGCGCACTGCACGTTGTTACTGTGCCGTGTCACAGGTTCGCTTGGACCGTGCACGTGTGATATTTGACCCCCATAAAATCCCGGCGGGTGTAGTACAAGATGTCGACTGTGATGAGCCAGCGCGCGTCCACCGAAGCAGTATGCGGTGTGAATGTTCGTTTGCGTTATTGAGCACAATACATGAGCCCTCACAATGATGCAAGTCATGTATTACAGTGATAGTGGACTGAAAATAAAATGTCTAGTGCGTAATACATTCTGATGATGGGCAAGTCTAGTGTCTGCGTACTTCGTTATGTTGTAGAGTCGATGAGATGTTGTGAACACGGTGTGTGCCACACATTGTATAAGAGACGCATAATTAACATTAATACGTAAATATATATTTTTTAAAAGATAATGCGCCCAGGATATAATCCTTGTATGGCGGGGGACTTTACAAAAATATAATGAACACAGACAAATTACACTTAGACACAGATCAATACATTATGGATCGCACAATGTATTCTCTTGCGTGAGAATCGAACCCAGTTACTAGCAGGTAAGGTCGGTATTTTAACCATTACGCCATCTGTGCAGTTTGAGTTGTAAAACTAAATATCTGTATATATGTATTAACATATGCAGCCAGTACTAGATACAATCTACATACTCAGTGACGTAAGCTTTAGCTTCTCTAGTTATAAAATTTAGCAAGCGTTTGTTCCTCACACACACGCAGACACAAGGACAAAACAAAGATTTGACTTTCTTTTTCTAATCAATGATGATTATCGTTCCCGTGTAGGTACTGTACTCGTGCCGTGTGACGTCAGACGACACCGAATACTTCTTTGATTACAAAACAGCACCACATCGCAACAGTTTTAAATAAATTATACAGCCAGCTAAAAAAACCTGACTTAGCCTTTTTCAGAAAGTGTCGATGTTTACTGCCTACATATACTATATCTGTGCCCTAGTATAACATTGACCGGCCTGCTACGCGCAGTGTCGCGGGCGCGGTGCTCACGCAGAATAAAACCTGGTGCGATGCACAAATCGTTGTTCCGAGTCTGGTTTTAAATCTGTGTCCGTTAATTATAATTATGTTCGTAAAGTCCTCCTATATTAAAAGGATTATTTCCTTAGTACAGTAATTTGTCTTTCAAAAAAAATTGCGAAATGAAGCATGATCAATGATATGCATTGATCTCGTACAGATGATACATTTTTATTTATTTATTTTATTTCAGAGTACAGAGCTCCATATTTTGTTAGTAATAATAAAAACTTAAGAACTATATATAAGTCTTTAAAATATAGCTTGATCTCTGTGACAGATAACGACGAAACCGATGAAGTAATTATGAATACGCGTCAAGTTCACAATTTTATTTTGTATCGCCTATATTTTCATTCTTTACATGCCACTTAATTCAGTTGAGATACAAATGAATTATGAATATAAAAATATGAATATTTACACAAAAATTTGTACCTCATATGTTTTAAAAAACTTAGTAACCATTTTATAAAAATATGATGGTTACGCAAGTACAAGGTCTTACTAGACTGAGAATAAGATAGAGATGGGACAGTCGATAAACGTAAATCGATAACATTCTTATTAATTACTAGTTCAGAATAAAATTTTATAAATTCTGCAAAAAAATCGGTACTAGTTACCAGCCCAATGGTGATGGGTAGGAAGTACCGTGGGTTATGGGTCATGCGCCGCTCTTTCGTCGCCCCGGGCGGCACGTAACCAGACTTTAGCCTACCAAAAGAAAAAAAAACGAAAGGTGTCAAGGGACCCCCGGATGGAACGAAGTTCTATTTTAATTATATAATTTTTTTCTGCCTTAAGCGATTTTTATCGTTATATTTTAACCAATTTGCAAAATATCTTTATAAATTATAGCCTATGTGTTATTCTGATGTGCAAGCTAAATTACTATAAAGTTTCATCAAAATCCATTCAGTAGTTTTTACGTGAAAGAGCAACAAACATGTTCACATCCATACATTATTACAAACTTTCACGTTTATAATATTAATAGGATTTATAAAACATGTAAAACCATTACATTACCTATATAAACCACATGATTACTCTATAAAATAAGTAAATTGTGTTCATTTAATATCACTGTGACCAAGAACTCATCATCAACCTACAAGAATCCGCCAGCGATGATGATAATATTGACGATGAACTTGGATGTACTCAGTTTGAATAATATAAAGAATTAATTAACAGCTTTAGTTTAAATAAATAAAATCCGTTAATTTAAATTCAATAAGATTTTCATAGATTATTTTAAATTTATAATCGATTCATCCCATCCATTTGATTGAAATTCAATAAGATTTTCATACATTGTTTTTCAATTGCAGTAGCAAATAACTTTAAAAAATAAGGAATTATATCGACAAAAATTCGAACTGCATCGTAAGCGTGCAGCACTAGTGAGAACTGTCACAGAGATCATGCTATATTTTATAGACTTATGGTGTTAGTAGCATTGACATAATTGACTTATAATAATCTATAAACAAAACTAAAAAAAAACTGTTGGTCGTCAGAACCTGAGGGTTTCTACTTAACTGCATGCAGTCGTATCCAACGCCTCAGGATCGTAGATTCCCACCAATCAGCCCCAACAACTTTATTATGTTGTTGGGACTGGCGCGTATACGACGTAATAGCGAGGCGCTTCTCTTGCGCATAACGGCTGAAAAACTAGCTACGTTCGCGTCAGCAAACATGCCGGACGCGCTACAAAAACGCGACAGCCCGAACAACACCCGGAACGTGTTATTGTATTGTACACGCAGGTCACCGTATGCCTTCTGCGTAAAGTTCACCCACAGGCTGCACGTATAAAAACTTTGACAATAAGCTTTGAAAAGCGTGACCTTTACTGGGGTAGTGCAGTGAGCGAACCTGCGGGCCGGCATACCGCTTCGAACAGCCAGCGACCTGCGCTCCCGTTCCAAATCTGTATTATCCTTGAGGTCCGCCGAGACCCAGTGGCCCAAGTACTTAAATTTGTTAACCATATTTAGAGCTGTACCACATAGCATGACAGTACAGACATTACCGAACATATATTGTAATCAACTATAGAGACTACTATAGTGTTGATCACAAATATACATAAACTAGCCGACCCGGCAGACTTCGTTCCGCCTAACAGTCAATGAATGAGCAGGTTTCATTTAATTCAAAATAATTAAGATATTTTTTTTTATTCTGATAATAAACATAAATGAATACATAAATGCAATCCATAAAATTAAAAATCTAAATTTTTTATAACGTGCCAGCGAGATGAAGAAGTTCTTTGTGATACGACATTTTTCTTCTTGCGGGTTGAAAATTATCTAATTGTTGATCTCTGAGATTTGCTCGATGATTTTATATAGTCAACCAAGCACTTTCAGGGTCTGCCTCACTTTGCTCTTGTGATTGAGAAGCACGAAGTCGTACCATACTAACGCAGCGCTCTTTACGTATCGTTCTTCTTCAGTGGTTTCATTTGCGATGTTTAGAATCCTAATTGCATTATGGCTTTGTCGGGAAATATTAGGTTTTCTTGATCAAAACTTTGTTAATAATAATTTCGACGCAATGAGATTTATTATAATAATGCTCGTAAAAACTCGTAGCACTCACAACTCGCACTCACAAACACATCGACCGGTCAACTTTAATTTCAACGTTTTATGCCATTTTCAAACCATAGAATACATTAAATGAGTTGTCAATTGCGGTTTATTATTCCGTAAATAAATGAACGTTTAGACTGATGTTTTTAATGTTTTTTTGTTTGTTGATTAATATACACATACATATCATCACGCCATATCCCTTGCAGGGTAGGCAGAGAGAACAGAGTGCCAGAGAACTCTATCCTTGCATACTTCACTCGCTTCCTCAACATTCATAATTCTCTTCATACACGCTCGCTGGTTTCGGAGACTCTTGACTCCACCTTCCTTCAGTACATGACCGATCTGGTCTAGGTAGGTTAGTCTCGGTCTCCCTCGGTGCCTACATCCTTCCACTTTCGCATTGTATATCTTCTTAACCAGGCGTTCGTTCGGCATTCTTTCCACATGTCCGAACCACCGGAGCATTCCCTTTCGCATCTTTACACCAATACTCTCTTTCATAACTACTCGCTCTCTTACGTCGTCGTTACGAATGCGGTCGGTCAGCCTAACTCCACAGATTTTCCGCAGAGATCGCATTTCGACCGCATTAATTTTACTATCATACTCTTTTCTGCATACCCAACTCTCGCTTCCATACAGTAATGTTGGGTCAAGCACTGCGTTATGTATTGCTACACGTGCCTTCTGGCTGAGGTGGTGGCTGCCGAGAAGTTGCCCCAACGCTCCGTTCACTCTATTTCCCGCATTCACTCTTCGCTCTATATCAGTGGTGTACCTTCCATCTCGGCTAAATCCACATCCAAGATATACAAATTCATCCACTTGCTCTAGTACATCATTACCTATTGTTACTCTTACATCTGTTCTGGTTTTATCTCTTTCAAAGACCATTATTTTGGTTTTGCTCACATTCACGCGTAGACCCCTTTTCTTACAATCTTCTGTCATTGTGTCGACTAGGGTCTGCAGGTCAATCGCTGACTGTGCCAGCAGGACTGCATCATCTGCATAAAGCAGAGCAGTGACCACTGAGTCGCCCATCTGGACTCCCACATTCATATCGTTCAACCTTTGGAGACATTTATCCAGATATATGATAAACAGCCTGGCTGACAGAACGCACCTCTGCTTAACGCCGATATTGACGTCAAACCAAGGCGACATTCCATCATCCAGCCGCACACAGGCTCTACAGCCCATGTAACTGGACTGCACAGCCTGTAGCAGTTTACCGTTAATACCATACTCCGGTAAAATGTCTCAAAGTTCCTTTCGTACAACCGTGTCAAATGCTCTCTCCAGATCCACAAAACTGCAGAAAACCCTCTGACCTAGAGCCAGATGCGTCTCCACAATGTTGCGCAGAGAGAACACTTGATCCATGCATCCCCTTCCACTCCTGAAACCTCCTTGTGTCTCACACAGTAAACCATCGGACACCATCCTCATTCTCCTTTCAATAATTTTTCCATACACTTTTGCTGCCAAACTGGTCAAGCTTATGGCTCTGTAATTTGCGCAGTCATAACGTGAACCCTTGTTTTTAAACAAAGGCACGATGACTGCGCTATTCCAGTCCCTGGGAACCATTCCCGAGCTCCAACATAAATTGAGGAGCAACAGGAACGCCTCCCAGACACAAGAGCCACCAAGCTTGATCATCTCGGCAGACACCATATCAATGCCCGCTGCCTTACCATTTTTCAAACTTCTTATCGCCCATTCAACTTCATCCATACTGATGCCATCGGAGGACGCCGTTGTCGAATGTTGATCTACTAAACCACATCCAACACCGGCGCCAACCGTAGCATCCGCATACATATCGCCAAAATATTCACTCCATCGGCTTAACACGTCTTGTGTTTGTGTAAGAATGTCTCCACCTTTAGACCTTATTTTATTCATTCTGAAGGCTGACCAACCACCCCGAGACTTCTTCACCTCCCTCCAAAAGAGTTTGGTGTTACCCTCGAAGTTTTTAGTCAGCCTATCTTCTGCACTCATACTTGCTCTATCACGTTTCTCTTTCACTAAGGCCTTGGTGTCATTCTTACATTGCCGATATATTTCTTTCTTCTGTTCAGTCATACTGTCATTCAGATTCAAAGAAGAGACATAGTCCAGCCACGCTTTCTTCTTTTGCTCTACGGAAGCTGCCACTTCCGCATCCCACCATGCATCACCATTTGTTTTTCTATGCTTCTTTGAACTTCCACATCTTTCGCTGTATCTACCATACTCTCTTTCAATACTCTCCAGCATTCTTCAATGTCCGATTGCGGCTGGCTTGCCATCGTCAGCCGTTCTCGGACACCCTCTGCATACTTTTCTTTTACACACTCTTCTTGCAACCTTTCAACCTTTATTCTTTCAAGCCCTCCCAAGTGGACACGCTCTCGCCAGTGCCTCCACTTTCTGAACAGACCACTAAATCTCGCAATAACGAGATAGTGGTCCGTGTCGACTGTGGGGCCCCTGTAGGCTCTTGCGTCCAATATTTTGCTTCGGAGGCGACTGTCTACCAAAATTAAATCTATTATGCTTTTCTGTTCATTCCTTCTCCATGTATACATATGGATGTCCTTATGTTGGAAAAATGTGTTTGACACAATAAGGCTTCTCTCCATGCATACATCCGCTATGAGCCTACCTGCGTCGTTCACTCTCTTATCACCAAATGGACCAAGTACGTCCTCATAGTCGGGACGCTTGGTCCCCACCCATCCGTTCAAATCTCCGCATACAATCACGCGTTCACTGGTTTCTGCCATATCCAGAACTTCCCTAACATTGTCCCAAAACTTCTCTAGGTCTGATGCCACCGAGGATCCTACGGGAGCATATGCTACAACCATGAATACCTTGGTGACACCTAGTTTTATACGGACCCAGAGAAGTCTGGGATCATACATTCCGTAATCCTTCACACCTGAGGCCAAGCGAGAGGACAACAGCACTCCTACCCCCATGCTGGCTCGATCGCTCTGTGGTACACCAGACCACAGAGCCATCCCGCCACCAGGAAGATCGCAGGCGTCGCTGCCCCTTCGCTTGGTCTCTGTTACACAGAGCACGTCTAGCTGTTTGTCCGCCATGACGGATATCAGCTCGTGCAACTTACCTTCCACACAACCTCTTACATTCCACGTGCCCACCCGGCACTCCGCTCTCCTCGACTCGCCTAACTGGGCAAGGCGTGATGGGTGGCGGCCCCCATCGCCGCAACTGCCGATGTTCGTACCGACGGGGGCGGGTCGGTACGCGTCGCCTCCGGGGGACGCCCTAACCCGCATTGCGGTACGCATTTCGAGCCGGATTAGCAGTCTAATTAGACTGGCAGGGGACGCGAACGAGCACGCTCCGGACTATGCCCCCCAAATGTTGATTAATATCATATTTTAATATCCTATTACCGACGAAGACAAACTCTAAAACATAAAAATTGGTCCTGCCGTTCTTGAGTTATAAGTGTTATATATAACTAACACAACTTTCTTTAATATATATAGACTAGCTTCTACCCGCGACTTCGTCCGCGTGGAATGGTTACTTTGGGCTAACGTTAACTTCAACTCGCGAATTCGTTTACGTAAAAGGTGAAAATATTTTAAAATAATACATACGTTAAAGCTGTTTTAGGTACCTACATGACCCTTTTATTAGTAAGAGTAGAACATTTAACCTTAAGTAAAATAATAATAATAATCTTTATTGAAAACTAAATACATATGACAGTTGACATAGATGTCTTTGCCTCTTGAATTAGGTAATACCTGTGTTTCAAGAGACAGTTCCTTCCCGAAATACATAAATCTTGAACATCAAATTATTTTACAGTAACATACATTATAAATAATGAATATATATATCTTACGTAATAAAGACTAATGATAAAGAAATCTATAATAAATGAATGAGTGAGAATTAACGTGTTAGTGAGCGCGCTCACACGTTGTGTGTGTGTGTGTGTGTGTGTGTGTGTGTGTGTGTGTGTGTGTGTGCGTGTGTGTGTGCGTGTGTGTGTGTGTGTGTGTGTGTGTGTTGTGCGTTTGTTCGTGTGTGTGTGTGTGTGGTGTGCGTGTGTTTGTGTGTGTGTGTGTGTGTGTGTGCATGTGTGTGTGTGGTGTGCGTGTGTTTGTGATGTATTGTGCGTGCATGTATGTGTTTCTTTTTTTTTGTGTGTATTTGTAGTTACGCGAAATAAGTATTTAAAAGTGATTCAAGTTTGACGTAATCCATATAATGCAATGTAGTACCATATAAAGTAATGCAAGTAAAAGTATTGGGTCTTATCTATACTTTCTATAGATATATACAATGTATGTATATTATACATACATACATACACTTACGCCTATTTACGATTACACATACTTTTAATGTGTATGAAATCGCTGTGTGGTAGCGGCTATGTATACTACCAATCCTCACTTTGCTTGTGGATGTCGTAAAAGACGACTAAGAGCCTTATAACGACTTGGGCCAACTCCAGCTGATGCCGTTTGGTCAACAATTACATTCCCAATTAGAGTTGACTTCTGGCAGGCGGCCGGTCATAAAACTATTGCCAATAACTTTTACAATATGTACTATGAATGAAGAGTACTTATTGTATCGACCCCAAGTAATTGGGATAAGAGTAGGAGAATGATGATGATGATGACCTCTCGTGAACAAATCGCCAATTTGGTCCAGAAAAGGTCTTCCCCTTGTATTCGTCCCATTCACGATTGCTTTATATGTTTGCTTCGTCAACCTCTGCCCACTCATTATTTCTTCCACTTCGTGTCCAACCCACCTCAGCATACCAGCGCTCTTTTATAACATTATACCTAATTTTATCTTTCAGACTTACATCACACACGTTACGAAGAGCTGTCAGCTCTACAGCATTTATTCTATTTTCATGTCTTCCCCGCCAAATCTAACTTTCACTGCCATACATGAGGGCAGGCACTAATACTTCCTATACTTATTCTTATTATTTAGGATGTGTAAAGCCGACGGAAGGTCATGAGAAGAAAACAAAACTAAAAATGTAGTGTGTGCAGAAGTAATTTGAAATAACATTAGTTTGAGTTTTTTTTAATATAAAATTATAAGATCCAGTATTTTTATCGTATATGCGCGCCCAGTACTTGATCATTATTTTGCTGCGATGTTATTTTTAAACTGCGATATTTCCTAAGATATTCATTGAAATCAAATAATGTAAAGAGCAATTTTGTTTTAAATTAAATACTTGTGATGAATAACTCATTTATTTGGATAAGGATTAATATTATGTTTATAAAAACACCTTCGAAAATATCACATTATTTTAAAACAAATTTGATTAGCATAAAAAAGGTTATAGTGAGCCAATCTTAAAAGATAGACATATGCTGTCGCGGACTTTTATTTAGAACTTTGAAAGAGGAACAATTATGTAGTACATAATTTTTGCGCAACTTTAACCGTTTACGCAGCGGAAGCTCTCAAAAGGAAACATAAACCCGATTTTTACACATTCATCATTGTTGCGCTGCTCCTATTGGTCGCAGCGTAATGTTATATAGCCTAAAGCCTTCCTCTATAAATGGACTATCCAACAAAAAAAGAATTTTTCAAATCGGACCAGTAGTTCCTGAGATTAGCGCGTTTAAACAAACAAACAAACTCTTCCGCTTTATAATATTAGTATAGATTTAACCCCTTCGAATGATCTCAAATATTTGCAAGTAAATGGTATGAAGAGAACAGAACGACCGTAGTAGCGCACAAACGTCATAGCGTCTTGAGACCCAGCTGGTCAGCATCAACGTCCTGTCTTCCTAGCGCTATATATACTGATTGTTCCTATTATAACTCATCCTTTCTGTCTCGATTTTTGCAAACATGTTGATTAAAAACTGGCTAAACAGCGAACGAAAATATAGCATACGAACTTATACTCCTTTCCTAATCATTATAAGGTAAAATAAAAAGTTGCATTAGATATAATTTTATAAAGAGGTGTTAGTGGTTTTAGTATTGCAATGGCTATATCCTAGCACAATTCAAAAACCAAACAACTGCTGAAATAGAGTATCGACCAACGCCGAAGCATGACACAAAGGCATATTGTCACACAAACTGTAATGCATCGTGTGAGCGATGGATTTCAGCTATTCGATGCAAGTATTACCATGGTTTTTTAATTACAATATACTGCTTAGAAAATTACCGTCCAATCATTTCAAATTTCAAAGTCTACGTTCATATGAGGCCATGTCCTAAACGTACATGACCTCCTTAAGCTTAGAAACCTAGAAACACCGTACTAATATAGTGCGGTGACATTCGAGACATTTCAATTTTAAAAAGTATTTGCATTGTACCAAACGTTTATGTGACATCAACCTTTTTAGAGTTCCATACCCAAAAGATGAAATAGGACCCTATTACTAAGACTCCGCTGTCCGTCCGTTGCTTCACCTGTCTGTCACCAGGTTGCTCTCATGAACCGTGATAGTTGGACAGTTGAAATTTTCACAGATGATGAATTTTATTTTGAAATTCATCGAACAACGACAAATACTAAAAATCAATTAAATAAATATTTAAGTGGGCTCCCCCACAACAAAGATTATCTTTTTGCTCGTTTTTGCTCAATATTGATAAAAAAAATCGTTAGTTATCGTAGACGTTTGAAATATTCACAGAATATTTGGTAATAAATTCACTTTAGAATTAAATAATTAAATTAAAATAAAACAAATAGAGAATTTAAGAGGGGCTCCCAATACAACAAACATGATTTTTTGCCATTTATAGATAATGGTACGGAATCCTTCGTGCGTGACTCCGAGTCGCTCTTGGCCGGTTTTGAATATAATCGAATTGAGTTTTCAAACATGTGTCAAAATAAAATATCTTTTAAATCAAAATCACTAAGAAGTATTGATATCAACTTTAAAGCAAATCACCACTAAAATAACTTTCCACCCCTTTTTAACTGGGTTAGGAGATAAATCTCAATAGAATATGAATCACGTCTTTCATCAATTCTGTTAAAGAATGTTTATGCAAAATTTGAAATAGATTGGACCAAGAAATCACGTTGTACCATACAAACTTTGCCCTGCTTTTTCACCCCCTTAGGGCTATAATTTCGTAAAATCGGTTCTTAGCTGACCTCTACTCTGCAAAAGAAACATTCCTACCAAATTTAAGGTTTGTAGGCCTTCTGGTTCCAGAGATATCGTGATGAGTCAATACATAGGTGGAAATCTCTTATATATACACTACCGTCCAAAAGTTTGGAAGCAGCAAGGTAAAATCGAATAAAACCAAACTAAGTCATTTAAATTTAAATGTATTGATAAAAAAATAAAGAACAAACAGAAACTAACTTAAACAAAATAAAAAAATAATATACAATGGTAAATTAGATTAAATTTTAGCTTCATCAAAGTGTCCACCTTTCTCCTTTATAATCTTCTCACATATTCTGGGCATTCTATTAATCAATTTTTTAAAATAATCTTTATCTAATTTGTTCCATTCGTTCTCTAATAGCTGCCACAAATGTTCTGAGCTCGTAGGACAACGACTTTTCACCCTCCTGTCAAGTTCATCCCAAACAAGTTCAATGGGAGAAAGATCAGGGGATTGAGATGGCCATTGCATGATGTTTAAAATGTTTTCAGCTTTTTTCTTGTTTAAAAAGTTCTGGCACAATTTAGACGAATGCTTAGGATCATTATCCTGTTGAAAAATGAATCCAGAACCAATGAGACTTAGTCCACTGGGTATGGCAGAATCTTGGAGAATTTTTAAATAGCCTTCCTTGTTTAATTTTCCGGTTATCCTCACAAGATTGCCGGGTTTACTGTTGCCAAAACACCCCCAAACCATGACATTACCACCACCATGTTTGATGGTAGGCACTGTACATGCCTCTGAAGCCCTCTCTTCTTTTGACCGGCGTACAAAGACACGTCTATTGGATCCGAAAATCTGAAATTTTGATTCGTCACTCCAAAGGACATTTTCCCATTGTTCTATAGTCCAGTTTTTATGCGCTTTTGCCCATTCTAGTCTATTTTTCTTATGTCGATTTGTTAGTTTGGGTTTTTTAGCAGCAACACATCCTCTTAATCCCGCAGACAGTAAGCGTCTTTTAACAGTAGTTGTTGAAATGGGTGTTTCTCGCGTATCATTCAGAGCTGCAGTGATCTGTGGTGCAGTTAAGCGTCGATTCCGTTTAGAAAGAACTCTAATGAAGTTGTCCTCTTGATTTGTTGTGGATTTGGGCCTACCAGATCTCTTTCTATCTTCATTTTTCCCCGTTTCTTGTTTTCTAGCAAGGGTATAGTGGACACCTTTACAAGAAATTCCGAGCCTTTCTGCGATTTGACGTTCACTGTATCCTTCCTCGCGTAGAGTGCAAATAGCGCTTCGCTGTTCAAGCGTGATTTGCTTGCGTTTTGCCATTTTCAGAAGAAAAAATACGGTCAAAGTAGTAGCCGATATCTTTCGAATACAGACAATGTTAATATCACAACTTTCACGTGCCAATGCTCAAGTGCGACTGAATAAGGTCTAAAAAAGTTAAAACCAGCAAACATTATCAATAAAACTACACCATTGCATAGGATAAAGTAGCCGACGGATTAAGTCATAAAACACGTGTTTCGTCAATATTAAGGAATTCCATAAAACTTGATGAATGTAGGATAATAATCCTTTTGTGTTTGTGTAGACAGTCGTAAAAGGTTGTAAAACTTAAGATTATTGCTAATTTTTACCGCTATTAGTCGGCATTTATTTGTTTTGTTTGAAAACAGGTGTGCTTCCAAACTTTTGGACGGTAGTGTATATGTATATAGATATAGATTAACAAAAGTATATGCAGCTCGGTCTGTAGGTTGTCACACAAACTGTCGCTCGACCCGGCGCCGGTGCCAGTGCCTACAAATGGATAATCTATTTTGAATCATCAACATGTTATGTCTCGCTCGGTTACTTTAAATATATTAAACAAATTGTGTTAGTCGTGTGATACTTTGACCTACTCACGACAATGTGTGCTTTCCATTTAATACAAAAAGTAACGCAGTGTTCGATAAAGCGCTTTCCATCAACGAGACTGTTGAACACAGCCGTACACTGTTCGACATTCGAAAAAGTGGTGTTTGACAGATGCTTAAGCTGATATCAGACGGTTCATTTTTTGTTCATTTTTGTCTTTCATTTTGCATCTTTCACTCGAAGTGACGCATCTGAACACAAAATGAAACATTAGTGCCGAATGAATTCATTAGTGAAACGATCTAACAGTGTTGGATATTGGCATTCGGCATCTTTCACTCGCACTCCGAGTGAACAAGAAATGAACAGTCTGAACACTGAGAGAACTTTCATTCGGGTCCGGTCATTTTGTTTCAAGTTCTGTAGCCGAAGGACGTCCCGTGTTGATAATTTTCTGCGCTGCTTTGCACTGGTCGCACGCGGCGAATGTACACTCTCGATCGATCAACATACATTACATTTTTTGGAGAACTTTAAAAAGATTATTACAATATGAATCAGGATCTTCAACTGCTAGTTCTCTCAACAATGTATTTCATGCTGCTAATATTTTTTTCTTTCAATCCATGGTAGCACCCATCACCGTCGACGTTTTCTTTACTTCTTTTTTGTCAACTCTTTGATTTTTTTTAGTGCTCTGGTGGCAAACGAGTAAGCAGCACACCTGTTGTTAAGTGTTACTGCCGTCCATGGATCTTTACCACACTAGAGGTATAACTAGGCCGCTGCCTGCCAATAATCCCAAACCCACCCAGAAAGATGGGCTTCCGGCTCTCTCGCTCACGGAACGAAGCACAGCAGCATATTGCCACTGCTCAAGCGACGATTTTCTGCGAGAGTGTGGTAATACCCCGGATGAACCGGCCCACGGCTTTAGACATAAAACTGTCAACAGCGTGGTCCTACCACTAAAAAAAATATCAGTAAAAATTTATTAAATGATCATAAATTAAAGTAATTCCAAGACGCACGACTTCATTCGATAATATATTGAAAGAAATAAATAGTGAATGTTCATTTTTAAATCATTCCCTCTTAGCCGTGTGAACATATAATGAAAGAAAAATGAACCATCACTCGAGTGAACAATCACTCGAGTGAACCGTCTGATATCAGCTTTACCTACTTTCATAGAGTACTTTAAATATATAGTTACTACTTTGCTTGAATTAAGTATCATTACTTAACCTCGCAATTTATTTACGGCATATTCTAGTAGTATTATTTGAGATTATTAAATTGAGCTTGTCTCTTACTGCTAATTAAAATTTAATAAAAATGTAGAATGTAAATATTGCATTATTGAAGTGAGCCCTGATAATGTGGTTATGTTTATAAATTATTGAGCCAAGACTTTGTCAAGGAACTTGCATTTAGGTATACGACGCCCAGAATTTTGCGATATTGATGCACTCTAGTGTTATTTTGACACAATTAGCTGTTTCATTTAAACGTTTACACAGTGTTTGGCAGTGTTTCACAATGTACCGCAGAGTCCCTCTGTGTTAACTAAATGGAAAGCAACCAATATCTTTCACTTATTGTCCAAACACGTTAACGGATTTCATTTGTCGTTATAGGTAGTCACCTAGCGGACGATGCGAACAACTTATTACTTCAATACAAATGGCGCGTAACTTTAAGATAATAATATTCCATATTGATTGAGTCCGTGTGGTGATGGAGTAAGAATACAATTCACCACCAAGATAGGGGATCTTACCCGTGAGTGATTGTAAAAGACGACTAAGGGATATAAAACGCATATAACATCTATGCAAGAGAAGGAAATCTCGAAACAAAACTTTACCAACACATCTGACCAGCGTGGTATAGTAAGTAGGTCACAATTCTCTCCCATTACGGAAGAGGCTCTCGCCCAACAGTGGGACATATATGAGCCGAGATGATTGATAGCGCTACCTTCTGGTAATTGTAATACGCCTCAGTAATCGAAAAATATCATTGAACTAACTACCTTCACATTCGACAGATATTAACATGCTTTTTTGGTCCTTGTTGATCTGGATTATTTTATTGAGATAATTGAGCTTTAATTTTAATGTCATAAATATAATTTGTTATTACTTTGCTACATCAAAGATTTCGGCGATCTCTCCAATTTTACACCCATATCCTTAGATGGAGTAGGTATACCAGTATGCTCCAACTTTCGATACCTCGGTTCGCTTATCCAAAGTAATGGCGACCTGGATCGTGCGATGAAGCACAGAATTGACGCCGGATGGATGAAATGGCGGCAGGTCACGGGTACCATATGTGACTTTCAAGTACCCTTAAAATTCAAGAGTAAAATATACAAAACCTTAATACGGCCTGCCGTAGTATGGGTCAGCATGTTGGGCTACAAAAGCGACGGATGAGAGACGGCTGCATTTAGCTGAGATGCGAATGTTAAGATGGATGTGTGGCCTGACAAGAATGGATTAGTTAAGTAATGAGCATATAAAAGAAAGTTTGAAAGTGGCGCCAGTGACGGAAAAGTTAAAAAGTGAACGCCTGACTTGGTATGGACATGTAATGAGACGGGATGAAAGTAATCTTGGGAGAAAATTTTAAGTATGAATGTTGAAGGCTTTAGGGGTAACGGAAGACTGAAGAAAAGATGGATGGATTACGTGAAGTATGATATGGATAGAAAGGTAGTGAACGCAGAGATGACATCAGATAGGATTAAGTGGAAGAAAAAGACATATTGCGTCGATCCCAAGTAATTGGGATAATAGCAGGGTAATGATAATGATGATTCTGCTTCATCATCAGCTATGAATCCAGTTCTCCCGTTGACCATGCGCGCTATAAAGTGTTCGAAACGTTAGACAATTGAAAATCAAACGCGAAAAAATCACGTAGAAATAGTTTTATTTCTAACTAGCCGACCCGGCACACTTCGTTCCGCCTAACAGTTAATGAATGAGCATATTTCGATTAAGTCAAAATTATTAAGTTATTTTTTTTTTAATATGAAATAAATATGAATAATATATAAATTTAAAAAGTCAAGTATTTTAATAACGTTCCAGTAAGACAAAGAAGTACCTTGTGTTATACGACATTATTCTTCATGTGCGTTAAAAATTATTTATTTATTTATTAAACTTCATGCAACAAGTACAATGGCGGACTTAATGCCGGAGGCATTCTCTACCAGTCAACCAAAGGTGAAGCAGAAATGGTAGAAGGTAGGGCATGTTCCAAGGTATTAACTTAATGCTAGACAATAAACGAAAAAGCGTTTGTACACTAACTACAAACTTATAATAATAGAAAGTAAAAATTATCTGATTGTTGATCTCTGAGATTTGCTCGACGATTTCGCATTGTCAACCGAGCCCTTTCACGGGCTGTCTCACTGCTCATGTGATTAAGAAGCACGAAGTCGAGCCATATTAACGGCGGTCTTCCCGTGCAATATCTTGTTCTTATGCCGTGGTTACATTCGTGATGTGATGATTTGTCGGGAAAGATTTATTTTGATCTTATAGGTCACGGCATTATTGATGACTATATAGGCACAATACGATTTATTACAACAATATTCGTAAAAAATCGTAACACTCGCACAAAACGATCACTGACCGGTCAAATTTAATTTAAAATTTTCGCGGTATTTTATACAAACAAACCGTTACGTGAGTTGTCAGTTGCGTTTTGTTACATCATCAACAAATGAATGTTTAGAACTGATGTTTTTTTAATGACTTTTTTGTTTATGATTATCATATTTTAATATCCTATTCCCGACGACAACAAACTCAAAAACATAAAAAATCATAAAAAGCCGTTCTCGAGCTATAAGTGTTGTAACTAACACAACGTTCTTTTATATATATATATATATAGCTGTACATATTTGAGTAAACGTTCAGGTTTAATCAATCATCGTTTTGTGTAAATATCGTTGATCGTTGTGACGTCATCGGACAACACCTGAGAGCCTGATGATGTTCATGTTGCGATTCTTTTTGTCACAACTATTTACTTTAACATTTTCATTTGTTGTGCGGCGTGATGGACGGGGGCGGGGGCGGACAGAGTTCATTGGTTTTGGTGCGCCCACTGGTTTTAAGTTCGCTCTATCGCCAATTCAGTTGCGTTCTGTTCTTTATAATACATAATGGACATGATGAATCATTTGACAATAGTTCTGCGATGTATGTAGATACGACGTCAGCGTCCACGCACTCGCAGGTCACCTGCTAATCATTAGTGTGTTTGTTTGTCGGCAGCTGTTGGAGGAGTACCTGACGGAGGCGGGCCTGCACGCGCTCGAGGAGGCGGAGAATAGCTCGCCGTGCTCGGATATGGTGCTGCCTAACTTCGCCGAGATCGCGTTACTGTTGCAGCAGTCCGCCGCCATCTACGGGCGCAAGGTGGACTGTCTGTACCAACACGTGCTACAAGTCAGCGAGTCAGTGCACAGCTGCTCCGCGTACGTACTCACACGCGTCATAGTTACTGATATCTCTTTGTATCACTGAACATCGACACTGGTGTCCAATGCGTGTCCAGTATGACATTTCAGTTCTTACATCTGGTATATCGTAGTAATTGTTAGTAACGAGTACCAGTGACGGTAACGCTCAACACTAGTTGTGTGAAGCTGTCGCCGGTGCGTCATGTCACTGTGTGTGTATGCAGTGAGTCACAGCGCGAGGGTGCCGACGCGCCCGCCGCGCCCACAGCGCGCCGCAAGCGCAAGGCGAGCGCCGACGGTGCCGGTGCCGGCGAGTTCGTCGAGATAGTGCTGGAGGCGTGCGCGGCCGCCACACGCGAGGTACAGAGATAGTTTAATGTCTAAATATGTAACATGTTGACGGTGACCTGTGATTAACTCTATGATATATACTGCTTTAATATTATAATAATATAAACACTCATACAGAATATATACAGGGTGCCGATTGTATTACTAGAATAACTTAAACTATGTGTAGGAATGACGGCATAAAAAACATTAAAGTTAGTTGCAGACTCCTAGCTCTGCCCAATCCCGAGATAAAGTGATTTGTTTCTTATCAAAACAGTAGGTTTGTCACCGTACATTGACCTGTAGGTACATTTCGACCCAACTGTGCGGCGGCGAGCGCAGCACGAACGGGGCTATTTGCCTACTAGTTCAGTGTCACACGCATGAGTCTAGCCTACATCGAACTTTATAGTACCAGTGTATTGACCCCTTTATCAGTATGGCAATTTAATCAAAATTTAGGTACTATTTTTTTTTACTGATTTGGATAGTGTATCATGGTCTGATGAAGAGGGTGTCCCTTCAAGGATTCTACTAATTAAATCGGCAACCTGTATATATCTGACGTGTATGTGTCTGTAGCGCGAGGCGCCTCGTCCGCCGCCCACGTTGTCGCGGACGTACGTGGAGCTGGAGCCGCGGGTCCCGGGCGCCGCGGACCTGCCGCTGTACAACTACAGCGACGAACACATCGGGATGTTGACGGACTTCCACGTCGCGTGGAGACTGCACGTGAGTGTGTGATACAACACAACACACAATAGTCAACTGTATCAAACATCGTTGAATGTCAACACATACATACACACATATCATCACGCCATATCCCTTGCAGGGTAGGCAGAGAGAACTCTATCCTTGCATACTTCACTCGCATATGTCAACACAATAAACAAAATATTTTTACATGCCGTTTTTTATTGAAAATTAAATAGTGGTAAAGTGTATTTTATGAAAAGTAATTATACTAATTTTATACGTGACCATGTGTATCATGGCTGGACTTCGTTCTCCTCTAAAACGTCAAAAGAGCTGGAAAATAGACGCCGCGCGCCGTTGTGGTGGGCGACACCAGAAGTAGGAATTTGTTGCATCATTAATTACTAACATAAGAACTAAATAACACACATACAAGAACACACCAATAAATGATCATTACGAGATTGTCTCGCACGTCTTCTAATATTATGAATTAAAAATAAAATTTATGTAACACACAGCTGACGTGATGTACTCGTATATAGTGTACACATTATACATATATTAATGTAATTATACTAATTACATATACTTTTATTTTTTTATATCATCATACAGACAACGTTAATACGTACGTAGGTACGTTAATACGTAAACGTTAATGTTTAAGGGGGTCATTCATTAATTATGTAAGAGTCCCCGGGATTTAAGAAAATCTATACATATCCTCATGTTGATTTGGTAAAACCCATTCTTACGTAATATTTTACCAATTAGAAATTTATTATTTAAAATCTATTTCGGTTATTCGGATTTCATCTTTACAGATTTTTTTGTTTATTAAAATTTTAAAATCTTAAATATATTCATCCATTTTAAATGTTATGTGTTGTGCCATACAATTCATCCTCGTACCAGTGGCAATGATGCAGAGTGGCTAGAAGGCACATCTGTTGAGTTACCAACAGCTTCCCATTGGACAACATGACTTACTACTCGAGTCAGTCCAGACAACAATTGATTATCTAAATAGATCAAGCTTTTACTATGAAATTTATTTTCTTTAAGAATAATTTAAAACTGGACAATCCTTACTTTAAAATTGTTATTCGTTTAAAGATTGCTTAACACATTTATGTTTGTTCACTTTCAGATTACTTAAAAACTTACTTTTAATTATAATAATCATATTCTAAAGACTGGATAGTTATCTAACAATATAAAGATAATCTATATCTGATAGCAATGATAACGTATAACATAAATTATCTGCTAAAAAATTAAAATTTTTGATTTAGTGTTACTGATCCTTTTGTAAACAATAATCGAGACTGAATCTCACATAAGAAGGGGGAGAGCAGGTTTGGGAAATCCTAGGTATTCTTACATTTTAATAAATTGTTAAATTCATCGTTACGTAATGAATGAATGGCCCCTAATGACAGTATGTTCGTGTTTATATATACACGCCGTAACTGCACTGTAGCGGTGGTGCTGTGCGCTCGAGTAGTGTGTATGTTGCGGTGTGTTACAGGACGGCATGCTGGTGGACGAGCTGCAGGGCGGTGCGCACGCGGGCGCGTCCGCCCTGCGCGCCCTGTCCCTGGTGGAGCTGCAGGCGGCGGTGGCGGCGCGCGCGCCCTCCTCGCCGCCCGCCTCGCACCGCCTGTCGCCGCTGTCCCCGGCGCACCACAGCACGCCGCTGCCGTCGCCGCTCCACCTCCGCGACGGCGACCACGACGCCGACGCGGAGGTGGACGTGACGCGAGCGTACGTGGTGAAGCGCGAACGCAAGCGACGCAGCGCGGTACACATCGATCACCTGTTCGATGAAAACATCAAGATCGTTATCAGCAAAGGTGAACGTATTGTTGACTGCGGCGACAGTATACATATATATGGAACTGTTACGACAGATCACACACACACACTGCATTACACGCACTTAGAACATCAAACGGTCGTTGTGCGTGTTGATTAGTAACATCATGATAACATTTATTTTTCTTAAAAACATATATTTATTTATTTGTAAAACTCCTTAACAAATAATGATCAGCGCCATACAGTTGCACATTATTTGTGCAATATATATTTAAGTTAAAATAATAGATAAATAAATCATCTTTATCATGTTTAGAGACATTTTGTTTCTACCGTCTCGCCATTTGTAATTAATAAAAAAATATATATGAATGTTGATGTCGCGGGAATATAATTAATAATAAACATGAAATTGATTTGTTCTTATTTGTTAAATGCATGTATAATGATACAATACAACGACAGCATGAAACAATAATGTTTGTGTTTACGGTTTACAGAACTACTGCGCAAGTTGAGGAAGGTGCAAGACTTTTGTATTGACGAACGTTGGATCGAAGCTGTCGTCAAGAGACGGAAAAGTAACATACTGAATGCGAGAAAACTATTGTTACAAGAGAATCCACCCGAGAAAGGTGAGTGTGTGTGTATTATTGTTATTGGGTACATACTTCGTATTGAGGGATAGACGGGTGATGTGTCACCACGACGGGTGTCGAACCGACCAACTAAAGTGTAAACTTACTTTAACAGCTTTATGCGACCATATTCACACGCAGACGCAATAATATATATATATAATAATACCTAATGTTAGCAATGACCACATTACCTACTGGCAGCTATGGACATCAACATATAATTGTTGACCAGACGTCATCAGGTGGTGTTGGGCCGTAACAATATAAAGCTCTTAAATAAAAAATAGAGTTCAATACTGATTACATTTTGTACAACACTTAAATGTAACCTGTAGTGTACTGTACTCGGTCAGCACACGGCGCGCTACACTATTGTATAAATACAGTTAAATATCTATAACACGAATCTCGTAAATTGAGAAAAAATCTTGAATTTTCTTAGTAACAAAAAATTAATGAAACTTTCTAATGAATATTGTGTATGTGATGACAGAGTTCCGGGGGTGGAGCAGAAATGAAGTGTCACTGGCGACAGACGCTGTGTTGGCGTTGCGCAGCGCCTATGGTGACTTGGAGAGCGATGATGACGGCTTCTTCGAGCAAAGCGGGGAAGAGGACAATGCGCTAGTTAAGGCCGCAGCACTCGCGCGCACCGCCACGGATCCCGTCGACGCGACGGCAGTTGCGGACACGGATGCCGCCGCTGACAATGAGGACGTGCGAGACGCTGACACAGAATTGTCGCCCGAGGTGGGGGCGGACGCGCCAGCGCAAGGGGAACAGGCGGCGGAGGGAGAGGCGCTCGCGGCGGCCACCGCGCCCGAGCAACAGGCGGCCGTGCTCCCTTCGCTGGTACCGATAGTGCCGCCGGTGCCGATCGTACCGTCCTTGCCACCGGTGCCCCCTGCAGAAATACTAGCGGACGTAACGCCTCTCGACCCGGAAGCATCGGCGCGCGCGGCCGCGCTGGCGGCCTGGCGGGCGGATGTATTGCGACGTGCGGCCGAATCGGAGGCACGGGGTGCGCCGGACGTACGCGCGCTCGGAGACCAGCTGGTGCGGGCTCTGGACGGCGCCGAACACGAGCCGCGCAACTTCTCGTCGGTGCTACGCGACGAGGCCAAGCACGAGAGCGACGTGTCGCGTCTCATGCTCACCACACTCTTCCTAGTCAGTCTTATTCTCTTAGCTTATCAGTATGTACATTAATGACCAGAAGCTCAACTGATGAATACTAATAACTACTATCTGTAAAAGCACCAAATATCAAAATTTAATAATTACAATACAAAAAGATACATTTCGTTAAAAACATATGACATGAGTGTAAGCAGAACATTTCTCTCAAATACAATTTGTTAACATTACAAAATGTATTAGTTACACTAATGTTGTTATTTAAACACTACGGACGTTAAGCACCACATCAATGTTGTATTATATTGGATTGTTGATCACTTCTGTTGTTGCAGGCCAACTCTGGCAACGTGGAGATAGTGAGTGGCGCACCGCTGTCACTCAACTCGTTCTCGGTGCGTCTGGTGTCGCGCGACACGTCCCGTTATGCGCAGGCGGCGGCCGCGGCGCGCGAGCTGTACAGCTGATGCAGAGACTGGCGCCCGCGGTGGCGCTTCGGCCGGCTCGCTGGGCCGCGCTAAGTGCGCCCCGCGCGTACGAGAGTGTTAACTAGTCACATACTGACACCGACACCGGTCTCACCACACCCTGCCGTGGTGCAGTTCACTTACTAAATGTGATACACAATCATGAATGAGAAGATAATTAAAATATTGCAAACATATGTTAAGACAGAGGTCGTGTGTGCCACACAGTGGAATGAAAGTCATTATATACATTTTATATAACAACCTTTGACATATAGTCAGTGGTATCAAGTAAATTGTTTCAACAACCTAAAGTGTTAGCACGTCGTCGACAGTGTGGCTGTGCTGTGAGCACACGTGACACACGCGAGCGGCCGACGACGTGCCGTATGTAATACTTACATCATAATATTGTAATATAATAATAATGTATTTGTATATTTTATGATAATTATAACTATTAAATCGACATTGTGCTATATGTATGTATGTTGAAGTGTGTGGAGGTTGACTGAGACGTGGGCGCGCGCCCGACACGAGACGGTCGGTGTCGGCGTGCGCTGGTAGCTGCTAGTGTTGATATTGTCCCACAATACAGGATATGTAAATATATATATAGATTTTTATAAGTGAAAATACGAGTTAATATTATCTCAATATAATGACGTCATTAAAAGTATTAAGTAAGATTAAATCAAACTATTAAAATATAAATGATGTGTATATATTGATTGAAAGTATTATGTTCTGTGTATATGATCACTGTGTAGAATGTTGTTACAGTGTTGTCTTGAAAGTACACATGTACCTGTTTTTATTAAATATATATAACGTACGCAGTGCGACGTACGTTAGTGTACACAATGCGTTAAATCATGTTTGTTTGCGTCATTGCTGTAAAGTTATGTTGTAATTGTTTAGATATTACTAAATATTTTACCTGTTTGTTGCAATGTCGGTCGTGTTGCAGTCACTGTGACAGCACCTCGGCGTGTGCTGACACATGGAACGTGTTTGTTACGTATCATTATGTATATATATATATATAGCAATTTTAACATAGAACATAATCATGTCGAGTTTACTTGTGGTCCATGTTGAAATGTTTCAATTGTTGTGCATGTGTGTGCGTGCGTGTCGTGCGTTAGTAATGTTGCAATAACATTATCTGTTAGTGTGTGTGCGCGCGTACCGCTGCGACGTACAGTGCAGTGTGCGATAATAGTTTACAGCGCCACTAGTGGACTGTATCTGTTAACATTTGATTGTTTGCGACTGAGAGAGATGACCGCGTGAGGGACGCGCACAGTGCACACCTTCTGTTTGTTTTTACCGCAGGCTATCACTCGTATGATCTCATTATCAATTTGTAAAGATTTTATACACACTCACACACACAACTATATGAAACATTCGTCACGTGGTGTATGTATCAATGTGTATTCTGATTATTGCTATGTGATCGTACCAGAAGCCAAATGGTCTAAACTAATTCTTTAGCAACACATTGCAGTGTATTCCACCAAAATATATAGTTTAAGTAAATAAGTTTAAATAATCATAAATCAAATGTTAACATTAATAATATTACAATTACATAATCTGATAATTGAATGTTGATTCTCTATATGTAACTGTATTACAGTGATGTCTTATTGTATTATTGATCGAACTTAATATATCGTAATCATGTTTGTCAACTATTGTATATGTTATCCGGTAGCTACATAGATGTCGCCACAAGACGCGCCGAGTCGAGTGCATATTTGATTCGACCTGTTTATATATATATATATATATATATATATATCATAGCTGTACAATAGTTACGGATCTTCCATACATTTACATGAGGGAGCCGTCACTAATGTATTTTATTTTTATTTATTCGGCTACATGCTACATTTCATATAGGAAATAATTAGCTAAAATATTTCTAAGTTGAGAGACACAGGTATTAAATAAATTAAAGTCAAATATAGCGTCCATTTCGTTGAAGATCCGAGAGGCACGACGTTTAGGAAAGCTATTGAGTATTGAACCTATATATAATACTAGTAAGGGCGTGTGCAATAATGTCAGTTGTCCAAGTATCATGGGTCGTGCGATGAGTCCAATTTTGCCATTGATGCTATCTTAAATAGGTAAGATAAGGCTTAGTAAATAGGCTATACGCCTGCGCTCGCGCAGAGGCAATATATAAAACAGTCGCACAGTCGGTTGAAAATCGTAATTCATAGACGTAGTAACTTGAGTTGTTATGTAAAATTTTTTTGTGTGGAAATGGTTTCTCCTGATCATTACTATGCTATATAATGTCATATGAGATAATTCGGTCAACATTTACATCAACGTCAACATTTACGAGTTATATTTTTTTTTAGAAAAATGATCTCTGATATCGTAAGTTTGGCCGTTATACACTCGCAGACGTATATAGTAATAATTAATTACAGAGATGCGATTTATTTGAAATACTTCTATTTAAAATGCAAATACAAAATGCAAAATACCTATTTTGTATTTTGCATTTAAATGCCTTTTAGTAAAAACCATTTTGTATTTTATTTGAAATACCTTTTGAGATGTATTTAGCATTTTTAATATTCATTTCAAAATGCAAAATACTTTGTGATCAAGTTTAGCCAACATTACCAGTCAATCAAAATGAAATGAACGAATGACGTTTGTATTGCCGAATTTGACCGATAGAGGCACCTGCTAGCTATGCGCGCCCTTTTTTTATTTGATTTGATTACCTACTTTTATGATATTGAAGTGTTGTTGTTATCCCTACAATACTGAAACGGCTATGTACTGTACTACAACAAGATAAGAGAAAAGAAAAGTGAACCGAAATAAATGGCCACACAATTCACAAAATGGAGCCATGGCTCTCTTTTCGTTAGTCTAGTTTTTTACATTATTTTAAGTGAGTATTATTATTATTAATAACAACAGAATTTATTGATATGCGTACTGTTAAATATGATCAAAATGTCATGCATAAGGTGCCATGTTATTAGACGTTTTTGTTTGGCTCGGCATTGTGTCTCTATTTCTAATGCTAGGGCCGCACCTGCGTCTATCGTCCCGAAGTAATTTGTGCCGAAGCTTCGTACGTTTGGTACACTAGAAAATTATCGCGATAAAACTGTGGTCACATTAGCGACTTCGGTATTTTACACGATAGTATCGTGCAATAATTAAAGATGGCCGAAATCATTTTCATGCGTTTAACTATGGATGACGAATTGCTTTACTATTACAGCTATATTATGCTAATAATTACATAATGATATTTTTGGATCCCTTCATGGGTTCCGCTTCATAATGGTGTATAAATTATAACACCACTTCATCACCTCGATCTCCAGTTAATCAATAAATATGGGGTGGCCATATTTATTGATTAACTGGAGATCCTCGAACGCGTCTAAACACAACGAAAATTTCCCCCGAAATGAAAAACGCTAGTCTGACCACAGAGTGCGATATATTAGCGCGCTAAAACCCTTTGACTTATCGCCACCCAAGCGATACACGAAGTCCGAATGTTCGCGACGATAGCCAATAATGACCGGTGACATCTGCTTCTATCGTCTCATTGCACGAAGCTTCGTGACGATACACGCAGGTGTGGCCCTAGCATAATGATAAATACCTAAAATAAATAAAAGATTCTGAGATTTGATCAAAAGGTATTTTATTTTGAAGAAGTATTTTGAAAATACCTATTTTGCATTTAGCATTTGAAATACAAAACGCAAAACTATTTGGTATTTTGCATTTGAAATAGTAAATTTGAAAAGTATTTTGCATTTTGTATTTAAATGCTTTTTTAAAACCATTTTCTACATCTCTGATTAATTATGATTTTTTAAAAAATACTTCGTATTACGTACGGCAGCGCAGCGATATCTTTTTTTATATATCGCTTAGTCATCTCTTACGATCACTTACGGGTAAGATAGAAAGTGGTGAATTGTATTCTTACTCCATCACCACACGGAAAACTTTTACTTCTCCTTTTGTTTAATAATAACGTTTAAATTCTTCAAATATGCACACAATATTCTTCATCACCATTCGAATTCACTTCAAAATCGGACTCTGTATTTTCCATTTCACCCAAAAACTCCATCGAAGGTTCCTGCAGTTTAAGTAGGTCTAATGTTTCACTTAAGTATGCTTGTTTCTTATAAGCTTTCAGCTTTGGACTTGTTGCTGTAATATGTATATATCCTCATTAGAGCGTTGCCTGTTGCGCGCCTCTGAAGCTTCTTCTGAAAGACTACCAATTGGTACAATAGCATTGCCTGCGATTATGTCACCTCCATGGATTAACAACTTGTGGACTGTCGACGACATGTAACACCAATTATATAGTTCTACATATTTCTCAGCTGTTATTTTGGCATATTCTTTAAATTTCGGTACATCTATAATCTCACCAGAAGTGATTGCCTGCAGAATCACAGCAAACCTGCGAATTAGGTTTTCGTTTAGTCCAGTGATTGCAGCAGTTTTGTCAGGAAACTCAAAAAACCTTCTCGCGGTATTACCGTCATTAGTTGTGCCAGATCCTTGCTTAACGATGTAGACTAAAAGATTTAGTTCATTGTTAAATTTATCTTGGATAAGTCTTTTTCTTGACTTTAACATCTGTTTGTGAAATTCTTCTCTCGCAAATCACTTTTTACAATCGAGATGATAGACTATATGTAGAAGACATTCCATCACATTAATGATGATAATTCAAATTCTTATACACCAGAAGACACTGTTTTTGATGTAACGCTATTTAGATTATTCATTTCTGTAGGCTTAGCCAAACACAGGCAGCAAGCAGCACTTGACTTGGCATCAGATAAATATGTACAAATTTTACCGTTTATCATTGTTATCAATAATTGGTGACTGACCTCATTTGCTTTGTATTTTGTGGGGAGCAGTGTTTTTTTATGTCGTTATCCATTCTAGTTTTTTCATTCATGCAACGTCTTTATTCTCCTTTATGAAACTGAACTGCACTGGACGACAATATGTAGATGAAGAGGGTTTTGGTGCATCCATATTGCTTCACCTCCAGCTGTCAATTTTAGTGGGACCAAAAAGGTAATGAATATGCTGCAATCATCTTGCTCACTGTCCATTTTCTGTTTATATAGACTTAGGTTATATGCACCCTCAAATCCCCACTGTGATATTAAAACTAATTGCTGTTCTTGTATCCTAATAGCACCAGGAAGATTTTCTAGAATCCTGTTTACCGTTAAATCCAGTAAGTACCTAATGCTTGAACTGCAGTTTTAGCTGAAGATTCCGTTACAATTACTAAGTTCTTTAGATGGTAACACCGCAGCATAGCCTTTTGTAATTTATAGTATGACGGACACACATCTTTAGAACCTTCTCGAATTGTGGTTTCTTTCTGCGCGATGCGATGTATTGCCATTTCGAGAGTTTTAATTAAAGTAGCAATCCAAGTGCTTTTTCTGGAGAAAATAATGACGAAGAAGCTGGTTTCTTCATTACTTTGAATTTTACTACTATTTAAGCATATACCTACTCAATAAAGGATGCAATATCTTCACGACCAACTTCTTTCAAGAGTGCTGCAGCTGAATATGCTAACTGAATAGGATTCATGTTCGTTAGGCCTTCTCTTCTGCTTGTTGCCTAGATCTTCAAAGGGCTTCCTTCCTTCTTCGTGGCATTATTGATTTGAATCGATATCATCGTTGACGTTGATGGTGAAGGTTCAGATCTATATTTTCTTTGAACGGTTGTTGGATGAGTAAATTAGTTTGCACGCAACTTGGCCAGTCAATATTTGTTTAAAGCCAGTACCTAGTCTCGTCTAAATTTCTCAGAATTGCGTTTGGATCTCAACCACCACTTTTGAACAGCTCGTATGAATCTTCAGCAAAATTCCTTGAGTGTAACACTGTCTTCATCAGAAAGGCTAGAACCCAATCGAACTACTAATTAATTGAACAATACTTTGTGATCCAAGGAAATATACACACACAATTTTGACTTCAGATTCGTATTCAGCGATAAAAAATACGTCTGAAAATCTTTGTCGAACTACTTTTTTTTGTGGACCTGTGTATAACACACGTATATAGTAATAACTAATATACGTCTGCGAGTATATACCTAACGCCCAACCTTGCGATTTCAAAGGTATCCTCATTTTTCATGTTAGCTTCATACATTTTTTTATAAGAAAAGTATAACTCCTTCAAATGTTGACCAAATTATCTCATATGACATTATATAGTATCTATCTGCACAGGTGGCGTAGTGGTTAAGATACCGACCTTCCGTGCCAGTGCCGAGGGTTCGATTCCCACGCAGGACATTACTTTGTGTGATCCACAAAGTGTTGTTCTGAGTCTGGGTGTAATCTGTGTTCGTTAATTGCATGTTTGTAAAGTCCCCCGCAATACAAGGTTTATTTCCTTAGTACAGGTGGTGTCCTTTTAAAAAAAAAAAAATTAGTATAGTAATGATCAGGAGAATCCATTTCCACACAAAGAAATTATACATAATAACTCAAGTTTTTATGTACTATGAAACGCGATTTTCAGCCCACTGTGCGTCGCATATAATCTGTGGAGTACCTGCGCGTTTTGAATTGTGAAAAACCTAAAAATCGTTTCTGAATACGTTCGATCATACCAATATATTGGATTCCATACTTATGAAGCGTATTCCAAGTGGCCGTAAATGAAAGTGAAACTTTTTTGTGTTGATATTCCTAAAATTATCTTAATATAAATCCAAGCGTCTCGTTAGCTTTCTTTATAATATTATCACAATTAATTACATTAGCTCTTGTTGTTTAGTTTATTTGTGGGAATTTGTGTATTTATATTAATTAATGATATAATATATCAATGTTAAACTGCTAATGAATCTTATGTTATAATCATTTAAAAGTTTATTATTTATTTTATTATATAATATAATAATTGTTTGCTTTCACACGGGCGTCACAAAATATAATCTAGGTATGGCAGCAGACACCATCACTGCAAATGAAGGGAAACTCTTTATAAACATACCTATACCAATTCGTCACCGATAGTATGCATAACATAATGCAGTCCTCCCGTGAACATGATCACTGTAAAGTGTTCGAAACGTCTGTTCATTAAAAATCAAATACAAACGCCATAGAATCCGTAAAAGTAGTTTTATTTCAAATCTGTAATACTCGCGTAAACATTAGACACCATTATATTAACATAATTCAATTAACTTCTTGGCCGTGCGACGTGTGTATCGTACATGACTAGCAATGAAAGCACATTGCTCTCGTCACAACCGACTTTTTTTTGTGTGACTTAGTTGTTAGCCTCAGATGGCTATGATGACAACTTTACCCGAACTGTGGGCGAGCGCTGATGGCTCTCAAGCCGAGCGTCACACACCCACTTATATACAGATGATTTATTTATTGTGTTTATATATGGTATAGTATTATTGTATTATTGCACGATACATACATATATGAATAAAACTTATAACTATAATTTGTATGTGATTGGAGTGCGGCTAGTGAGTGGACATAGCTGGCGGTCGACTCGGCGTCACTTGGTAGTAATATCTAATAGATATATTTATACTTTGTGTGTGTCTATGTTATTGTATGTACAAGTAGTTTGTGTCAATGTGGGTGTAACAAACACCATAATTGTTATTTGGCTAACAAATAAAATTCGATCCAATTTTCCGAATTTAATTCATGGTTTTCTTTTTATATTTTCCTTTTTACATAGGTACGGTGAGAAGCCCGCCAGGAGTATGAGGAGCATGGCCTTCACTTAGCTTGGGGTGTCGGGTATTGAATGTCATCAGACGATCTCCCCGGCACCCTGTAAAAGCGCGGATGGGGCCGCAGTGGTTTTAGTGGGTATTTCGGTCGCACGGTGGCCGGTGAGTCCCACACAAGTCCTCCCGCTCTCAACGGTGGGGGGATAATGCGCAAAAGCATTTCCACATGGCCTTCACTTAGCATTAAGCAGACGGAATTAACATTGAGTTTTCAGCTACTCTGCAAAGGGGTACTCATAAATGTTTCTCTTGCGTAAAGGCTACTACTTCAGGCAAAATTTGTCATGTAAAAAATTATAACAGCTTTTGAGTTTGAAAAGACTTACAGTAAGACAAAATTATGTAATATTTTACTTAAAATGTACTTACATACACGGTGACATTTATGTCGTCTTAAAAAAGCAGTTCAGTTAACGTATCCAGTATCTAGGTACTATTTATTCGTACAATTAAAAGGTTAAAAAAATATTTACTGGAATATTTTTTACTAATTTTTTTTATAAATAATTACTAATTAAAATAATAAGAGAACAGCATGTAGCGAACGGCAGGCTACCTACTCGACATAACCTACGTACTGTGTAGTTACTACCTAGGTACGTTTTGGAATGGCAGTCCACGTGGACTTCGTAGCTGTGATTGGCTAACGTAATTACGTTAGGCAATCATTATTATGTGGAATGCCGTATGATTGCTTTTATTTAAAATGTAAACATTATAACCACGTTGTTACAAAATATTAAATTTAATTTATTTTGTTATTTTTTTATCACTACCATTATTGAACAATTAAATATGTTAGATATGTTTCTTTTGTAAGACGATATAAATGTCACGGTGTATATATCAAACAATAAATCAAGCTAATATTTTTGATGAAAATTGGCTACTGGCTTCATGCGTGTATGCAAGCTATTCGAGTAATTAATAAATTACGCTTTAGACATGAACTGTACTTTGCAATAACTGCCATAATCTGAATAATTTGTCTATATTGTAATTGAAAAAGATTCCATTAAGGTAGTAGTAACTTGTACGGAGAGCTATTATATAACCCCTATACCAACACGTCTGGCCAGCGTGGTATAGTAGGTTAATTTCCCTCCCATTAGGGAAGAGGCTCGAGCCCAACAGTGGAACATAGGTATATGAGCTGAGATGAACTTGTACGGAGAGAGTAACTATTAACCATATAAACTTTGATTGTAAATAATGTTTGGTTTACATAATATTTTTTTTTGGTTAACAAAGTATTCTAGTGAACTTAATAATGTATAAGTTTTGTGTAATCTCATCTCACCCGCCGCTATTTAAATAGTTATATATTTAAAGAAAGTAATACATATTTAACCATATACAAATATTTTATAATTACTATAAAACCAATTTAAATTAGGTAAAATAAATGAACTGCGAAGCGTTTTCAATACAAAGAAGACGAACCTTACATCGTTACTTCTTGGTCACCAGGTTATAAAATTACAACAGAACAAACATCCGGTCGTTAGGCTGGCAACATTTGACAACGCAATGAAGTGTCAATGTCAGTGGACAATGACAACTTCAGAAGTTGAACAAGTGCAATAAACAAATAAACTGCGCCGGCAGATAATTCAATTAGTTCGCCGCGGCAGGTTAGATATTCCGTTAGTTAGTGACTTTTCAGCGTCGAGTTTAAA
The DNA here is from genome assembly GCA_905163515.2 of Lymantria monacha. Classification (NCBI taxonomy): domain Eukaryota; kingdom Metazoa; phylum Arthropoda; class Insecta; order Lepidoptera; family Erebidae; genus Lymantria; species Lymantria monacha. Next base: position 428,848 of record LR991090.1, read on the forward strand.
AAAAATATATATTTTTATGCCCATTTAGATATCTAAGTTCACTGCCGTGTAAATAAAAAATTATACTTAATATTTTTCTTGTTTAAAATTATTTGTTTTTTATTACAGTCGGGCGTGACTTGCAATTACAATGAGGAAATTGCTGCTTGTTTTCTTGGCGTTCGCCGTCACTTGCGTGGTTGGCTTTCACAGGTAAATAGGATTTAATCTAAATATATGAGTATTAATGGTTCATGGAATTTTATCAAATTATCACAGTCTTTTGTATTAATTGGCATCGCAATAATTGCCTATTGGCTTTGTTACAAATATTGTCTATCTATAATATCTAGAACTGTAGATAATTGCTGATTCATAGGTTAACATTAACTGTATATATATATATATATATAATGGGAAAGTGAAAAAAAGAAAAAAAAAAAAAGCGTTAAAACTATATACAATGCGAAAGTGGAAGGATGTAGGTACCGAGGGAGACCGAGACTAACCTACCTAGACCAGATCGGTCATGTACTGAAGGAAGGTGGAGTCAAGAGTCTCCGAAACCGGCGAGCGTGTATGAAGAGAATTATGAATGTTGAGGAAGCGAGTGAAGTATGCAGAGATAGAGTTCTCTGGCACTCTGTTCTCTCTGCCTACCCTGCAAGGGATATGGCGTGATGATATGTATGTATGTATGTAAAAGATTTTGTTTAACATTTGATGTGGTATACTTTTATTATTTATTTTTCATTAATTAATAGTAGGTACACGGTTTACTAAGTATATATTTTTATTTATGAGTAGAGTGCCGCTGTATCGCATGACAACAGTCCGCAAACAGTTCCATGAAGTGGGCACGGACCTAACGGCTCTACGCATCAAGTACCATGTCTCAGGACCGTCTCCGGAGCCACTCTCTAACTACTTGGATGTAAGTATCGCTATATTAGAGTGAGCTGTTTAATCACAATATGTGTTGTTGATATACACTGTGGACACTTTGTGTGTACACAGAGAGATGGCTGAACAAAAGATAATTTATTTTAAACATTAAGTAAATCTGTTTTGTTGTATTATTATATATAGAATAATATTTTGTTATAAATGTTTTTATGCTTGCCTGTTTACAAGCAATGGAGATTGTATAACAAAATAACATACAGAACAAATATATGTAAAAATATCCTTGTAAGTTGTAACAAAACAACATTGGTAATAATAATTTGTGAATGAGTCAAAATATACGTAATATGTGTGATAACAGTCTAATACCTGTAGTAATGGCACATGTTGATGTGTTGTTGTTGTTGTTTGTTGTCACTGTAACTGTTGGCAACAGTCCTATGATATTGTTATAGCATGTGGTGAGAGATGGAATGTAGCAAGTTATATTTTTAGAAAAGAAATAAGGATAATTATTTAAGTTATAGGTTTTGTTATATGATTGTGTGAATATGTGAGCGATTAGTTATTGTCAAAACAATGTATTATCTGCGTTGTGAATGTTGATGTAAGTGTGGCGGCGGTGTCGTGTGCGACGCCACGGTTATCGCTGTGTATCAACTGACGCGTGATAACCTCCGAGAGACACCGCGCGCTGTGCCTGCTCACAGACGCGACAAAATGTGTTGTACTGTGTGTGTTATTGTTGGTCTATGATGTAGTCGCACAACATGACAGGCTGTGGACTGGTCACACCCCTTAAAAACCTTTAGTGACGACGGAGGAACGACATGTGACCCCATAAAGTGCCTATTGCCTTCTGACCTTTCGTGTACTCTCTTTCGTCGACGTAACTGTAATATCGATCGAGGTATCGTCCTCACGCGGTCGGCACCTCTGTGAGTGACGGACTAGGCCTCGGTCCGACCACTCCAAGCACCGGCGGCTGAGCGTGTCAGCCTCGCTGAAGCAGCGACCGCATCGTTGTTTTTAACACTATCGACCATCGCTCTAATAACAGTTGATATCGTTAGGCCTGTATCAATGATTGTAACGAGTTTATATGTTTGCTCTGGTCAAGTCACACAGACCTCAAGTGTGTACATGAATCGACTGACAGTATAGACAATGTCGGCCACGTTGTCCCACCAGTTCGGATGATTACTTAGTGAATGTGGCGTGGGCTGGGGGCCTCGGGCTGCAGGCGGCGCTACGTCACAGTCCACGTAACTTAACGACTCCACAAACAATGAACGGTTGATACAGTTATCAAAATCTGTCTCTATAACGACATTATTAGCAGAAAACTGATCTGTGTTAGAAGGTAAAACGCTCTAACGAACGATCACTCCGCAATAAAAGTTGTCAATATTTGAGACTGCTATCAGACTTTCGATACAGAGAACTATTATAGTGTTAGACCAAATGTTTGAAGGTTATGGGTCCCACATCGACTGCCATACGTGTTCGTGGCCACCGTGGCAGACGTGACAATATACCTAACGCGTGCTCGCCGAGACATATCTTTTAACACAATTATTACTGTACTTTTATACATATATGCAGGTTTGTTCATTGTTCTAGTTCACAGTTAACGTAATCAATAAATAATAATATATGTAGAGTATATATATATATGTAACTAACACGTTGTCTCGTTGTAGGCTCAATACTACGGGCCGATCTCCATCGGTGACCCGCCGCAGTCGTTCAAGGTGGTGTTCGACACGGGCTCGTCCAACCTGTGGGTGCCGTCCAAGAAGTGTCACTACACGAACGTCGCTTGCCGTTAGTATTGCCACGCGTGCACATATAGTGCGCTCGTGCGTCCTAACATTGGGTTTGTGTCCGTCAAGTTGCTCACATTACGTAGCTTCAAAGCGGTTTTATATGTTAAATGCGTGCGTGGCGTGCACATGCGTGGTGTGTGTGCGCTACATACGAGTAAATGTGGCGAACACATTAAATTAATCCTCAGCCCAATACGTAGAGCAACTACATAGATAATTATTAATGTTATTATTTTGTTATCTCTATGGAGAGTAGCAGCAGGAAGAACGATTTCTATATCAAAAATGTCTGTTTTAATGTATTAAATTATATTGGCGCTACACTGGCATCAGATTAAATTTTAAAAACAACATCAAATTTTATTAAAGTAAGATAAGGCAATAAGTAAATATCTTGCGCTTACTAACTTTTCGTTGTGACGTAGTAGATATAACTTTTGTCATTATAATTTAATTCATTTAAAAAGTTTAGAAAAAGTGACTATAAAATTACTTTGAAATATTAACAAAAATCATAAGTAGTAACTTTGGTATATTTATCAGAGGTTATATTTATGATGTTATTGTCGTGTACATGGCGCGTGTAGTTCGGTCACAAGCGGCATTCTGGATACTTTTGTAATGATTATCTATTTATTAATGTTTTCTACCGAACTCTTATCCAGTTCGACAGCCATTAGGTTCGTTCGCCTTATCTCTACCCTTTGCAATTCTCGTAAACAATTGTATATAATATTTACCTAACCGAGTTAGTATAATATATAATAAAATGTTTATAAATAAGTTAATCACACATTGATATCATCACCAATTATTATAAAAATAAACCATTTTTTGTTTTTAATATGTAAAAATATGTTTGTGCAAAAGTTTTATCCAACAAATTATTTGATCACTATTTATATTTAAGTTGGAACATCTTTCAACTAGAGTTATAAGTAACTAAAGCTGATATCAAACGGTTCACTCGAGTGATTGTTCACTCGAGTGATGGTTCATTTTTCTTTCATTTTATGTTCACACGGCTACGAGGGAATGATTTAAAAATGAACATTCACTATTTATTTCTTTCAATATATTATCGAATGAAGTCGTGCGTCTTGGAATTACTTTAATTTATGATCATTTAATCAATTTTTACTGATATTTTTTTTAGTGGTAGGACCACGCTGTTGACAGTTTTATGTCTAAAGCCGTGGGCCGGTTCATCCGGGGTATTACCACACTCTCGCAGAAAATCGTCGCTTGAGCAGTGGCAATATGCTGCTGTGCTTCGTTCCGTGTGCGAGAGAGCCGGAAGCCCATCTTTCTGGGTGGGTTTGGGATTATTGGCCGGCAGCGGCCTAGTTATACCTCTAGTGTGGTAAAGATCAATGGACGGCAGTAACACTTAACAACAGGTGTGCTGCTTACTCGTTTGCCACCAGAGCACTAAAAAAAATCAAAGAGTTGACAAAAAAGAAGTAAAAAAAACGTCGACGGTGATGGGTGATACCATGGATTGAAAGAAAAAAATATTAGCAGCATCAAATACATTGTTGAGAGAACTAGCAGTTGAAGATCCTGATTCACGTTGTAATAATCTTTTTAAAGTTCTCCAAAAAATGTAATGTATTTTGATCAATCCACTCAATCGATCAACACACACACATACACACACATTTGCCGCGTGCGACCAGTGCAAAGCAGCACAGAAAATTATCAACACGGGACGTCCTTCGGCTACAGAACTTGAAACAAAATGACCGGACCCGAATGAAAGTTCTCTCAGTGTTCAGACTGTTCATTTCTTGTTCACTCGGAGTGCGAGTGAAAGATGCCGAATGCCAATATCCAACACTGTTAGATCGTTTCACTAATGAATTCATTCGGCACTAATGTTTCATTTTGTGTTCAGATGCGTCACTTCGAGTGAAAGATGCAAAATGAAAGACAAAAATGAACAAAAAATGAACCGTCTGATATCAGCTTAAGAGTTGACTAACGTACATTATTGCAGAAGAGAAACATAAATCAAGTAGATACATGTCGGTTCGTATATACACCGTTAACGTCGGTCTCGGGAGCGGTGAGCTCGCGCGGTGTGTGTCATAGCTAGAGGAGCACCGCAAGTCGCAACATACAGACGTAACACTGTCTACGGCAATACGTTATACATAGTATGCGATAAAATAATATATAAATAGTGAGGGTATGTCCGCACCGTGCGATCTGCGGCTACAGACGAATATTAGACTATCCAAGAAGTACCAGCCCAGCCGGCAGCCCCGCAAACTCGTTCACAGATGACTTAAAATGTTTAAAATTCCAAGTTAATTAATTTACCTTAAGTTACAACTTTTATAATACATTTTCATAACACAAATTGACATATAGAATGTATGTACGCTGTGTGTGTATAGAAAGCATCCAATTGTGTATGTAATGTGAGCCGCGGGCATCAGTCGGGCAGATGTCCAAAGGTAACATTGTCAATATTAACATTTATAATGTGATGGTAAACGGTAACGTACTGTAATGTTGTACTTGTATGTAATGTATGTCCGTGTGCGTGTGTGTCCGCAGTGTTGCACAACAAGTACGACAGCAGTCGGTCGCGCACGTATCGCGCCAACGGCACAGAGTTCGCGATACGATACGGCTCCGGCTCACTCTCCGGGTTCCTGTCAACCGACGACGTCACGGTAATTGTATTTGTAACAATAACAATTCTAGTGTTGAACTTAGTATATATGTGTATACAGTAATCAAAAATAAATATTGCACATCGATGTTTGTATAGAGGCAATCGGTTAACTTCGAGTTTGTAGTGCGAGTTAGTCGATGTGCAATATTTATCGCCTTGTACTGTATGTACATGTGTGTGTGCGTGTTGTGTGTTACAGGTAGGCGGTATAACGGTGCGCGGTCAGACGTTCGCCGAGGCGATGTCCGAGCCGGGGCTCGCGTTCCTCGCGGCCAAGTTTGACGGCATCCTCGGCATGGCATTCAAGAGGTATTAGTGTGTGTCACATATCGCGTGTCGAACACGTGCACTCACCGGCCATACATTAGTATATTACATGTAATACACAGTTCAACGTCGCGCGTCGGTCTGTAAGGGCCGCTGTGAATACCACCAACACTTACATCGCACGTGAGTGTAGTAAAAGACGACTAGGCGATTTATATAGACCTGGATCTGATCTGAGGCCCCGTCTGAACAACAATTACATTGCCAAGGAGTGTTGGCGTCAGACAGACCATTCAACTTTTTGAAGTTTAATTTACTTGCGCGTATGAGGGTAAAATTTTTAACAGGTGAAACACAATAAAGTGACACGACAATGTGGCACGTTTCTGTCTAAGAAGAGGGAGAGAGAGAAAGGGCGAAGGTAGCATGGAGCAAGAGAGAGTGAGATAGAGCGAACGTCGCATCACGCACAGTGCCATGGAGCGAAATGTGGGCAAGAGCTAGCGAGAAGGATTGAGAGAAAGGGAGATCGAGAAAAATACACGCTATTGGTTGATGTATGTAAACAAAATTTAAAAAAAAAAATAGTTTGCCAAAGAATTTTCACTTCTGACATGTGTACTCTGTACGCACGCACTTTTAATTTTTTGTTATCTATGGTGGCGAACGAGCAAATAGTACACCTATGTGATAATGGTAAGTGATTCTGTACCTCATGGACTTTAGCAATATCAAGGGTACAGCCGAGGCACTGCCTAAAGCTATAACATATTGCGGTCAGGGCGCTGTTGTGTGGTGACTGACGGCTACGATTGGTGGCGGCCCTTGATTTAGTGGTAGGCGTGTGGTGTGAGACGCGTGCGCGCCTGTTGGATCCCAAACCGAACACCGGCACACCGCACAGCTGCTAGACGAGTGTGTGTGAGGTGGGGGGTTTAACATTTAACACAATAGTAAATATGTCGCGTGCAGTAGCCGCCACCAGCGTTCACTTAGTGAACTGACGGTACTGTGAGTGCGAACACTAAATAGTGTGCTGCGAGTGACTTCACAAACAATACATTAATGAGCGTATTGTGTTGTGTTGTCAGACAGTCTCACTCGCACACAGTGAGTACTGTGTGAGCGCTGACTGTCGTTTGTGTGTTGTACAGTATCTCTGTGGACGGCGTGACGCCCGTGTTCTACAACATGGTGACGCAGGGGCTGGCGCAACCTGTATTCTCGTTCTACCTCAACAGGTACGTAATGTGTGACACACTCCGATGTCAACATGTAGCGAATGGCCCATTATGTGTGTGTGTTACAGAGACCCGGGCGCGGCACAGGGCGGCGAGATCATACTGGGCGGGTCGGACCCGGCACACTACCGCGGGAACTTCACATACGTGCCGGTCGACCGCGCCACGTACTGGCAGTTCCATATGGATAAAATGGAAGCCAACGGACAGACGCTCTGCGCAAAGGTCGGTGCACACACACACACACACACACACAACAATACGATATATAATAATGAAATATTCATTTTGATACTTGTTAGAGAGTGTTTGAGGTGTAAGTCAGTTCACCGCAACTCTTTTTTCTTACTAGTAGATGTCGTAAGAGACGTCTAACGCATACAATATGCATATCACCTACATAAGAGAAAAATACTACCCTCCACCATCCCGTCTGATCGCTGTCCAATCTGGAGGCTCGGCCCAGCAGTATAGGGGCTGATGATGATGACGCCGCTATTGACATATGATTTGATGACGGAGAACTCCGTTATATAGTGAGTAAATTGACTGCAGACAACATCGCTCAGGTCTCTTAGACTTTAGCAATCAAATGTTTTGTGTTACACAAACTATTTCTGTGTTTGTGTGTCAGGGCTGCGAAGCGATCGCCGACACGGGCACCTCGCTGATCGCGGGCCCCACCGCCGAGGTGGAGGCGCTCAACAAGGCGATCGGCGCGACCCCCCTGGCGTTCGGTCAGTACATGGTGGACTGCGCGCTGATACCGCAGCTGCCCACCGTCACCTTCACCATTGGCGGCACACGCTTCGTGCTCGACGGCACCGACTACGTGTTGCGCGTGAGTACTGCACACTCTCCCAGGACTTGCCTCGTATCCATCACTCGACCACATACTTCTGAATACGTGGTAAAGCGTAAGCCAATAGTTACGCGTCGCGCGCCGACAGTGCGCACCGTTGCGACAACACTAGCCTATCATTTTCATACAAGTTAACATGATGCTGATGCTCTCGTCATCATCCGACTGCTGCAGTGTCCGCGTGCTGCTGGTCCCCGCCGGACGCGTCACTCACTTGTTCACTCCTATTGTTATCACACATGATATAGTTTACACTCGTATTGTCTTTGGTCTTGCATTAATGTTAGTTTTCGACCTTTGTGCATGACGCGCTTGCGTTAACATCGCGCTATGTCTACTACTGTAGCGGTGTGTGTCGAGTGCCACCCCCGGCGCGCGCTCGACACCCGCACCGGCACGTTCGCTGCGCACACTCCTCCAACACTGTACATATCACATTGTTAGTTTTATCCAACACCAGGAGACTGGACATTAACGTTTACCTGGGTCACTTATAAACCATACAATTGTGGTCACCCATCTGACTAGAGTTGAAATTATTGTGTTATCCTCTCAATCGTGGGTAGGACAATCTCTAAAATGGACGTTTCATAAGTTTTATTTTCTTATTAAAAGGTACTGTATTTATGCTTGTAAAATCATCATAATTAGCCTATACTCATCTCACGCTAAGTAAGGTCGCTACATGTTCTTGCCTTCCACAGACTTCTACCAGCATTACGAGTATATCTGCACTCACAACTTTCGTACACATATCCTCATTCACACAATCCATCCATCTTTTTTGTATCTCCCACGACTTTAACATCCATTCACATAAGACATTGATACTTGTCTTTGTCACACGCCTTTCTTCCCACCTATTCACATGTCCATACCAAGACAATCTCGCGCTCCTAATCTTCTCTAACACCGGTGCCACTGTCAGACTTCCCCTTATATACTCATTTCGTATACTTATCTAATGTTATCACTCCACACATCTATCTTGACATACACATGTCAGTAACATGCAATCTTATTTTGCCAGCACCATCCTGCATACAACAATCACGATCGTTGTGGTGTGGTTGTCAATGGACGTGACATATTGACATTTCGTAACAGATGAGCCAGTTCGGCAAGACCGTGTGCCTGTCAGGCTTCATGGGGCTGGACATACCGCCACCCAACGGGCCACTGTGGATCCTGGGCGACGTATTCATCGGCAAGTACTACACCGAGTTCGATCTACAGAACAAACGCATCGGCTTCGCGCCCGCCGTCTGAGCGCGCGCCGGCCGCCGCCCGCCGACCGGACCAACCTCTCGATTAATTTTATAACAGATTAAACTCGTCGGTAGTTATAGTTGTAACATGCACTCACTACCTGATAATTGTGTTTTATTAGTTAGTTATCGTCAGTGTGACAAACACAAAGTGTGTTCAATAGCAATTTGAGATTAAAAAATACTCGAATAACCAAATATCAATTGTGTGTGTGTCAAATGTATCCGCACAGTACATACACCATGACATCTTTAGTTTTGTTTACCTATGTTTATATTTTAGCAATAAATATATATTAGTTCTAATTACTGAGGTTTTTTTTATAAATAGACCTTACGGCCTCTCTGCCTATTAATCAGGTCACCAGATCTGTGGAAAATTGTCTCCGGTGGCTAGTGACCACACTCTGAGCGAAGTCCCGGCACACCCATACTCAGCATGGCGGGATACCACGGCAAAATATCATCGCAACCATGAAGGACACTTTGGTATGCCAAAAAATCCCGTAGCATGCCAGAGGATGTCGAAGGAGCCCGTGACAGGTCTAGGGATGGCGCGAGAACATTTGTAATGAGGCCGGCGCAAAATCCGTTGTTTACCCATACTACGGTTTTGGCGTTGTCCAAGAGTTGGTTGTATATTAAAAGATTGATTGAACTGGGATATAGTGATAGTAGCAGTTCTGCTAAAGAGGATGGCGATATACGTGCTCAAACCAAAAGACAAAATCAAACTGCATGATGTTGCGGCATCCCACGGTATACTGTTTGCTTGTAACGATATCAACTAAACTTGTGAGCTTAAAATAAGATTAAAAATTATTTCCTCTTATGAAAATCCTTTGACGTGCTATCCCTTTAAGTGAGCGCCGACTTTCAGTCGTCAGAAAGCTTTGTACTAGATGGATACTTCATAATATGATGGTTGATCAAAAACCCCGTCGTTTGGATCAGTCCCGCTAAATGCTAGAAAGATATGACGGAGATGACTTGAATGCTGTATTATCACAGGTGACGAGAGCTAGATATATTGTTACGAACCTGAAACCAAGACAATCTGGGAAATGGATCTTTTCAATTAAGGATTGGGCGACAAAAGAAAAAGACGATTGCTCATTTTTGGATGGGTCATTTCGGTACAATTGTCCTAGAATATAAAAGGACTGTTACTGTAGATCGGTATGTCCGTAATTATTTACCAGTTGTCTTGGCAATTGTTAGCAGCGCCCAAGAAACAGGATTCTCCTCCACCACGTCAAAGATCGAATTCGTTTTATGAGTCCTGAAGATACCATGGCCGCGTTTAGAAAATACCTTGAAGAAAGAGCTAAAGAAGACTGGGCCCACTGCTTTTGTCAATGGTTTCATCGCATGCGACGGTACTTGAAAGGTACGAGACTACTTCGAAAAGCAATAAAGCACTAACGATTGCTGATGGTTCGCTCATATGGTGTAGGTACATCATTCAGTGTTTTATTTTCTAAAAACTGCCGAAAGAACCGGCAGCCCAACATACTGGGTTTATTGGTATTTGGTTGATAGCACTCCAGATCTACCCCTGGTATTGTAAAGGTCCATGGCGGCAGTAACACTTACCATCAGGTGTGTTGCTTGTTTGCCATAAGCAATAAAACAGTCAGTACCGCCCCGTATAGTGAGGCACTTGGAATGAGGACGAATGTACGTAAGGTTGCTGTACATCAAACATAGCCGGAAGGTGATCATCAACGAGCTTTCACTCAGGTCATCGTACGGTCAGAAACTCGCCAATAATTAGACATGCATATGCACTTGACTGCAAAGACAGTCGGGTAGGCTAAGTAGCTACCTCACATGCCGATTGTCGTTGGTTCGATTCCCTCACAAGTCTTGTGTGATCCACAATGATTTCTCAGAGTCTGATTGAAAATCCCTCACGACACAAGGATATTATGTATACTTATCCCGTAGCGGGGAGTGTTTTCTTTTAATACATGAAGCCAATTTCTTATAGGTGCGTTGCTACACGCACAAATTTGCTGGGCGTTTATAAGATGGCGGTGCAAAGGTCTTAAACTTGTTTCGTGGCACTTGGTGGCGGCTGCCCCCTAACAAACAACGTGAACCACGGCCGTTAATCTATTTTCTTTTACATGTTACAATTTCGTCTGACGTACCTTTGCAAAGCTCTTGATATATAATTACTATAATTTAGAGTACTACAACACTTTATGCATGTATTATAAAGATAACTAAGAAATAGTGAACAATCTTGGAGAATAATCATTATTTTAAAATTAATTCATTTTTTTTTTACATACATACATATCATCACGCCATATCCCTTGCAGGGTAGGCAGAGAGAACAGAGTGCCAGAGAACTCTATCTCTGCATACTTCACTCGCTTCCTCAACATTCATAATTCTCTTCATACACGCTCGCCGGTTTCGGAGACTCTTGACTCCACCTTCCTTTAGTACATGACCGATCTGGTCTAGGTAGGTCAGTCTCGGTCTCCCTCGGTACCTACATCCTTCCACTTTCGCATTGTATATCTTCTTAACCAGGCGTTCGTTCGGCATTCTTTCCACATGTCCGAACCATCGGAGCATTCCCTTTCGCATCTTTACACCAATACTCTCTTTCATACCTACTCGCTCTCTTATGTCGTCGTTACGAATGCGGTCGGTCAGCCTAACTCCACAGATTTTCCGCAAAGATCGCATTTCGACCGCATTAATTTTACTATCATACTCTTTTCTGCATACCCAACTCTCGCTTCCATACAGTAATGTTGGGACAAGCACTGCGTTATGTATTGCTACACGTGCCTTCTGGCTGAGGTGGTGGCTGCCGAGAAGTTGCCCCAACGCTCCGTTCACTCTATTTCCCGCATTCACTCTTCGCTCTATATCAGTGGTGTACCTTCCATCTCGGCTAAATCCACATCCAAGATATACAAATTCATCCACTTGCTCTAGTACATCATTACCTATTGTTACTCTTACATCTGTTCTGGTTTTATCTCTTTCAAAGACCATTATTTTGGTTTTGCTCACATTCACGCGTAGACCCCTTTTCTTACAATCTTCTGTCATTGTGTCGACTAGGGTCTGCAGGTCAGTCGCTGACTGTGCCAGCAGGACTGCATCATCTGCATAAAGCAGAGCAGTGACCACTGAGTCGCCCATCTGGACTCCCACATTCATATCGTTCAACCTTTGGAGACATCCAGATATATGATAAACAGCCTGGCTGACAGAACGCACCCCTGCTTAACGCCGATATTGACGTCAAACCAAGGCGACATTCCATCACGAGCCGCACACAGGCTCTACAGCCCATGTAACTGGACTGCACAGCCTGTAGCAGTTTACCGCTAATACCATACTCCGGTAAAATGTCCCAAAGTTCCTTTCGTACAACCGTGTCAAATGCTCTCTCCAGATCCACAAAACTGCAGAAAACCCTCTGACCTAGAGCCAGATGCTTCTCCACAATGTTGCGCAGAGAGAACACTTGATCCATGCATCCCCTTCCACTCCTGAAACCTCCTTGTGTCTCACACAGTAAACCATCGGACACCATCCTCATTCTCCTTTCAATAATTTTACCATACACTTTTGCTGCCAAACTGGTCAAGTTTATGGCCCTGTAATTTGCGCAGTCATAACGTGAACCCTTGTTTTTAAACAAAGGCACGATGACTGCGCTATTCCAGTCCCTGGGAACCATTCCCGAGCTCCAACATAAATTGAGGAGCAACAGGAACGCCTCCCAGACACAAGAGCCACCAAGCTTGGATCATCTCGGCAGACACCATATCAATGCCCGCTGCCTTACCATTTTTCAAACTTCTTATTGCCTATTCAACTTCATCCATACTGATGCCATCGGAGGACGCCGTTGTCGAATGTTGATCTACTAAACCACATCCAACACCGGCGCCAACCGTAGCATCCGCATACATATCGCCAAAATATTCACTCCATCGGCTTAACACGTCTTGTGTTTGTGTAAGAATGTCTCCACCTTTAGACCTTATTTTATTCATTCTGAAGGCTGACCAACCACCCCGAGACTTCTTCACCTCCCTCCAAAAGAGTTTGGTGTTAACCTCGAAGTTTTTAGTCAGCCTATCTTCTGCACTCATACTTGCTCTATCACGTTTCTCTTTCACTAAGGCCTTGGTGTCATTCTTACATTGCCGATATATTTCTTTCTTCTGTTCAGTCATACTGTCATTCAGATTCAAAGAAGAGACATAGTCCAGCCACGCTTTCTTCTTTTGCTCTACGGAGGCTGCCACTTCCGCATCCCACCATGCATCACCATTTGTTTTTCTATGCTTCTTTGAACTTCCACATACTTCTTTCGCTGTATCTACCATACTCTCTTTCAATACTCTCCAGCATTCTTCAATGTCCGATTGCGGCTGGCTTGCCATCGTCAGCCGTTCTCGGACACACTCTGCATACTTTTCTCTTACACACTCTTCTTGCAACCTTTCAACCTTTATTCTTTCAAGCCCTCCGAAGTGGACACGCTCTCGCCAGTGCCTCCACTTTCTGAACAGACCACTAAATCTCGCAATAACGAGATAGTGGTCCGTATCGACTGTGGGGCCCCTGTAGGCTCTTGCGTCCAATATTTTTCTTCGGAGGCGACTGTCTACCAAAATTAAATCTATTATGCTTTTCTGTTCATTCCTTCTCCATGTATACATATGGATGTCATTTTTTTTTTAATTTATTTAATGAAGGCTTTGTCGCTTAGCGATAATACCGCCTTGTAAAGTTACAGAATTAATAGCTAAATTATCTTAAATACTAATTTATACAAAAAAAAATGCTTCAGCTGAAGACGGACTAGCCAAGATGCTATTACAAAGACCAACATCAGAAAGCTTATCCTGTTTAAAAAACGAATTTCTAAGACCAGAATTCCGCTCACACTCCATCAGAACGTGTAGGACATCTTCAACAACTCCACACGTGGTGCAATTGGGCGAAGGAATCTTTTTCATTAAATATTTGATGTTATTAGATGGAATGTGGCCAGAACGTAACCTAAGAGCAACAGTCAGAACTGGTTTAGTTAAATTTATTTTATCTATCCAAGGATAATAACACACTCGAGGTTGGATAGTACGATACCATATGCCTGTTTCTCTTGATCTTGCATCGAAATATTCTTGCCAAATCTCTCAACATAGCTCTTTCACATGAATGATATGGTCTGAATATAAGGGAGTAATTCTTAAGGGAATTCCATCAACCATGGCTTGCCTAGCTAACACGTCTACCTCATCATTTTCTTTTTATTGTATATGAGACGGGATCCATTGAATGGAAATAAATAGCCTTGGAGTTTCGCTCATTTAAGATGGATTCATATATCCGATAAGCTACAGGTTACCTCGCCCATGCGAGGTGTAGCGAGCTAAATGTTGCACAGAACTTGTCGAATCAGTTAAAATAACAAATATCTATCGCAATCAATGGATTCGATATACGATAACGCTTTTGCTATCGCTACTAGTTCTATGTGCATTATAGATATATTCGAATCTGTTGCAAACTTACAGAATTTATTTAGCTATGGATCCAAAAAAGCAGCTCCGCCTAAATTTGTATCTTTTGATCCGTCGGTAAAGATTTTATAAAAGCCAGAATATCGGTGTTTTATAAAGTCTTGACATGCGTTTTTAATGTACTCTGTACTATATGACCGGCTGGCTAGCGGATTTATGTTGATACAATTTTTCTATGCAATCAATAGAAATACTGTCATGAAGTGACTTTGCTCTAAGAAGAAACTTACCAGCCAAATACTTTCTGCGGATATGCAGAGGAGGAAGGCAAAGTTAATTTTCCATAACATGGATAGGAGTGGAACGAATAAAGCCACCTATAACGCGAAGAGCCTGATTCTGTGCACGGTCTAATTTAAGTAAATGTGTTTTACAACTGTTATCGTAAAGAAAGCTCGCGTAATCGATTCTGCTACGTATGATAGATATATACAATCTCCTCAGATGTTTTTGGTGGACTCCCCATCCAGATCCTGTCAACACTTTTAACAGATTCAAATATTTTGATACTTTCTTAGTGGTTTCGTTGATATGTTTACCTCACCTGAGTGAGCTATCAAACCAAACTCCAAGGTATTTAATTTCTTTAACTACTGGTATATTAGTGCAGCCATCAATATTGCAGAAAAGATCACCCCTATACCTACCCTTTTTAAAGATACAGATTTTGCTTTTAGTTGTAGAAATCTCAAGGCCCACATTTTTAAAGAACGCGTTTATACAGTGCAAGGAACTTTGTAGATCTTCCACAGCTCTATTAATTTCATTTTTACATACATAAAGTACAAAATCATCTGCATATTGCAAAATTTCGACACTGTAAATACTTTTATAAATATCCATGGTAAGTATATTGAATAAAAGAGGAGAAAGTGGGTCTCCTTGAGCCAGACCACGTCCTGTCATCCTAAATAAATCACCTTCGGGACACGAAACTTTAATAGTTCTTTGATTAAGATAAGACCAAAGGTAGCAACAAACTTTAGACCCAATCCCCATCCGATCTAAAACTCTTAGCAAGCACGAAACATCTATATTATTATACGCGCTGTCAATATCAATAAAACAGGCGACCGTTACAAAATTTTTGGTAAAGCCTATTTGTATGGTAGAGACCAGTTTCGTCAGACTGTCTAGACACGACCGTGCCTTACGAAAACCCACCATATTGATAGGCAATAAATTTTGTTTTTCAAAATACCACTCAAGTCGTTTATTAAGGATGGAATGGAAAATCTTACACAGACATGAAATAAGAGAAATAGGCCTTAATGAATCACTGCCTTGTTTAGGGATGGGAATTATTTTAACTTTACGCCATTGAGAAGGCACAAAACCAGTAGAGAGGCATTTGTTATATATTTGGAGAAGTAGTGACTTTCCATTAGGTGGGAGGTGTTTTATCATTGAGTACGATATGCCATCAGACCCCGGTGCTGTATTTTTTTTTAACACAATTGTCTAACTCATGCGTAGATATCTCGGCCTCTAAAAGATTGTTGGCTGATCTGAAATTAGGGTGTTCGGGCCAGACGAAGTCTGGTGTTAGACAAGATAATAAACTTTCAGCTTTAGCTTTATCCACACAGACTTTTTGTGATCGTTGTCCTTTAATCCATTTCATTTTATTCCACATTAATGATGGTGAAGATGTTTCATCAATACTTGAGCAAAAATTTTGCCATGAGTCACATTTAGCCCGGCGAATTAATCTCTGAGCATTTTTAATTTTATTTTGTAGTATATTTAAATTAGTTGGAGAAGGATTTTTTCTCAAAGTAGCCAAAGCTAGTCGTCGTTCCGCTACGGCCTTAGAGAGTGCCGGAGACCAGTAGGGTTTCGGTGAAAACCTGTTTACTATGTTCTGGGGAATCTTAGTGTAAGGTATGTATCGTTCAGCAGATTCTAGTATGTAATTTTCAAACGTATTATATAAATTTTGAGAATTCGAAGGAGGTGTAGTATTAGTAAACCTAGATTCTAAATATTCAGTATAAGAGTCCCAGTTGCAATTCTTGAAATTCCTTTTTTTAATAAAGTCCCTAGATTTGTTTGCATTAACAGTTATTTTTATTATTAGATGGTCACTTCCCAAAGATTCATTAGTAGTTTTCCAGTCGAACACTAAAGCTAGGCTTGATGATATAAATGTAATATCGGGGGACGATTCCTGCAAGAAACCATTTACCATTTTGACTCTAGTAGAATTCCCATCATTCATGTAAACGAGATCATGATTTAACATAGCATCCAGGATTTGCTTCCCTCTTTGGTCAACCTTATACGACCAATTCGTATGGGGGCCATTAAAATCGCCCGAGACTAGTATCTTACTATTGCCCAGAGAGAACAGATCATCCCAATCATTTTGAGAAGTATTAATTGAAGAGGGGCAGTAAACAGCAAAAATATTTTCAATGTATTGGCAGTTGTATACTTTAACATGTAAAATCTCGATTCCCGAATTACCAATTACTACAGGGTATGGGGCAGCTTTAATAGACCTATGTGTTATTATGGCAACTCCACCGTATCTGGATGGATCTATCCAACCGAAATGTGTTATATCCACTTATCCTAAAAGAACTATCTTGTTCCAGCCACGTTTCACTTAGAATACATACATGAACTTTATATATATTGAGCAATGATTCCAAAGAAGCCATCTTGGGTCTTAAACTTTGACAATTCCATTGAATAATATTAAAGCTAGATACACCAAAATCAGCCATTATTAATTATTGAGTTACACAAAGATCCAACTGACAAATTAACACCTTACTTACAATCCACTCCATAATAACAACCACATTGTTTTGTATTTTCAACTCCAAAGATTCACTGCTTAAAACGATATTTTTTAATTTAACTAGCAAATGAACTAGGGTCAAGTCTTTGGATTGTTTTTCTGAGATTTTAGGAGAATGATCTACAGATGAAGAATTATCTTCCACCGCTTCTGGAGATGAAGTTGGTACACTATTCCAGTCAAATCCAGGTGTTGCTGGACGTTGCTTCTTCTTTTTTTGTTTCGACTTATAAATGTCAGGCTGAGATTGCGACAAACTAATACCAAGCTGTTCTTCGTTATGAAGCTGTTCATTATCATTATTACGACATTCATTAGTAATAAACGTAGGTTGAGGCCTTTCTATAACTGCAGATCTTTCAACGGTCGTACTCTTGAGAATGGAAGGATTAGGGTTTCGTTGGTGAGGACTTGGTGGAACATAAATAGTGAGGGCCTTGCTATACGTGCAGTTAAATTCCGCCATCAGTTCTCGCACACGTCTTTCTTTCATGTAGGTATACCGCGCAGATTTTTTGTAGTGCCATGTGCGGTCCTTTACAATTAACGCATGTAAATGTAGTCGTTACGCAGTTTTCATGCTTTCCTGAACATTTAGGGCACACGATATTTTTTGAGGGACACGTTTTTGTCAGGTGTCCAAATTTCCAACATCTACTACACTGGGTCACAGGAAATATGTAAGGTTCAACTTTAGACTTCATTTCGTAAATATATACATGTGATGGAAGTGATGGCCCCTTAAATCCGATACGGACAGTCTCGCTAGGTATCCAACTATTAGCTCCAGAACTGTCAATTTTATCATTACGTCTATCTAATCTTTTCACAGATATAATTTCAAAATCACCCGAAATATTTTCGATCATTTCCTCATTGGTGATATCTAGATCAATATCATTCCATATGAAATGCCAACTTCCGAAGTCTTTTGACATTTCCATTCTAGCTCAGCGAAAGTTTTACATTTTAAAAAGAAGTTTGCACTAGTATCGTTTTCGAAAGTAATGATCATTCGATATTTATGAATATATTTAACACGACTAGTTTTTAGTACACTATTTAACCGACTTCAAAAAGGAGGAGGTTCTATGTTTCATTGTATGTATTTTTTTTTTATGTATGTTCAGCGATATTTTTGTCTATCGTGGGCCGATTTTCTTTTTTCTTTCTAAAGAGTATACTCCAGAGGTGGTCCCATTGTCACCAAGTCATGATCTGATGATGGGAAGTCATGGAAATTGAGGGCAACCCTCAAATTTTATAGGCACATATTACGTGTCTCATATATTTTCTCAAGCTCTTCAAATATTTGCATCTGACAGTGATAAACTCATTTAGGTGAGCTGATGATGGAAGGTACATCTCCTTAACGGTTAGGAGTTGGAGGATAATTCTTTCAATATCATACGCACGCATAGACCTTTAGCTGTATTCTTTCAAGTTAACTCCCGCGGTGGTTGTCACCAAATCATGATCTGATGATGGGAATTCTTGGAAATAAAGGGCAACCCTTAAATTTTATAGGCACATATTACATGTCTCATGTATTTTTCAAAGCTATTCAAATATTTGCATCTGGCAGTGATAATCTCATTTAGATGAGCTGGTGATGGAAGGTACATCTCCTAAGCGGTTAGGAGTTGGAGGACAATTCTTTCAATATCATATGCACGCATAGACCTTTAACTGTATTCTTTCAAGTTAATTACTAATGTAAGGTACTACTCCATAACGATTAGGAGTTAGGTAATTCTTTATGTTGCCGATATATGATCTTTGTTACGAGACCCACATTTTCATGTCATTAATCATCACTGTTCATAGACTTGTGCCTTCAGATACTGAGATATATTAGGTGAGATGATCAGATCCAGCCGTATTGGATAATTGTATCGTACCTATTTAGAACCGTCTTATTCTTTGGCTTACGCTTTCTCCTGGTATAGTCTTTTGATTTGAGTTGTTTATTGGACGCTAAGTCGCAAAAAGCTGTCCCTCTAGAGTCTTTACACAACTCAGTGCAATATAAAACTGATCATTGCCAATTTATTTTTGTTTAAATCAATGACAGCTTTGTTTAAGGCTTTGTAAAGTACCCTAGAGTTTATATACCGTAACCGCCCAACAGAGGATTAGCGAAAGCATTTTCCGTTCATTATCCCGTAACCTTTCGTTGCCTGATATATGGTTGACACAGGCGCTATGGCAACTAACCCGTCACTGTCTTTCACTTTCGTGCCAATAGTATCATTAAATTTTATAATAACCAAATCAGGTAACTAGCCTGTTTCAATTTGGTCACAACGAAGGGGAAGCCCACAAGTTTGGATATTATCCCTATTGCTCGCTTACCAAGCCCTTAATGACAGAGATATTGCATCCAACCATGACTCTGGAGCCTATGTCTAGTTTTAACAATTGCATCAAACCGTCACAATTATTTACATCACTTGGATGTTGGTAGTATCTCATACCTAAGTTGTTGCCTCACGTGACGCATCGATAGCACACATGGTGTTATACGCGAATTGATTGAAACAGTGAAATTTAAACCATTGATTGGCAACGAGATACAGCATTTCGTTTCCATTTTTTCGAAATACGTTCTTTATTTTTTTATTTTGATTCCCTACTTCTACTCTTCCTCGTGCCATGTGCATTTTTTTAGTCGATCAACTCATAGTGCTATATTTAATAAATAATTTAATTTATATGAACTATAGTTAAAAGTATTACTTAACTACGATTATTTACCCTAAAAATTCAAAAATAATTAAACTTTTTATAAAAAAATGTAATCCGACTTCAAAATAGGATCAGCCAAAAACCATACTTATTTAAAACACTAAAAACCGAAAAATAAGATGAACTATTTAATTCTTGTCTAATTCTAATTATGTATTATTTTTTATAAAATATAATTACAATGTATGCTAGAAATCCACTAACACGATTTTAAGTCGGTGCCAAGCTTAAATTAACAAAAAAAAACAATAAGTTTAATGATATACACACAGGGTGAAAAATTAATAAAATCAAAATATTAAAGGAAATAAGAATTAAAAGATGTATTCAGAACACTATAACAAATATACAAATTTAATACTATTTGACACAACCGTCAACGACGTCTGCCCGTATGGATCAAATCGTGTAACCGCTTGCGCGTTCAGATCACTTCAGTCACAAGCGTGGCATGGTTTGAATGCGATATAGTATACCTATTTGGCTTGGCACCGACTTCAAATCGTGTTAGTGGATTTCTAGCATACATTGTAATTATATTTTATAAAAATTAATACATAATTAGAATTAGACAAGAATTAAATAGTTCATCTTATTTTTCGGTTTTTAGTGTTTTAAATAAGTATGGTTTTTGGTTGATCCTATTTTGAAGTCGGTTTACATTTTTTTTATAAAAGTTTAATTATTTCTTTAAAAAGTCGAGCTAGTATAAATTGCTTAGGTAGTTCGTTTTTACTCGAGACGCTAACTTGAATACTTCTTTCTGATCTACTCCTTCCTACTTGTTTTCTTACCTTCCTTCCTTTCACTACCGTGTTCCATCCTTCATCTGAAGAATTTTCTTCTCTAGTCCTTTTTCTGCTAAAGGTAGTCTCCTCCTCCATATTTTGTGTATTGTCTTCACCAATTGTATGTCTTAAAACCTCAACTTCTTCATCGCTTACGGAGTTAATGTCTTCATCGTTCATGCATCTATTCATTTGAACTTACGATTACGTCAAACCGGTCTGGGCCAGTTGCGACCGCGCGAGTAATAAATAGAAATTATTTGCAAAGTACCCACACACGACTCACCGTAAATAATAAGCGACCGATTACTACGATGCACCGATCAACACTGAAAATTAATTCATAAAAACGTCATCTACAGATAAGTGTACTTTGCTCAGTTTCTGTCTGGTGGCGGCTACGAATTGCCTACCCTTGCTCGTAGGTCTCGCATAATGCTACCAAGAGCTTAACTTAAACTTCGATGAACTCCATCTTGGTCAATTAAATTCCTGAGGGATGTTGACGTCTGGCACCTGGCAGGCGGCCGGACATAGAACTTTTGCAATATATACGATGGCAGAAGAGTACATATTGCGTCGACCGCAAGTAATTGTGATACGAGTGCAATGATGATGATAATGATCTAAAGATGAAGATCAGAAATGGCAACATCAGCTATGATTTATCAGGCGCCTGTTTCGAGTGATTTAAAAGTTAACGTAGCCAGCAGCGTAGTTCACACGTGCGTGTGTTGTTGCCAATATATTTTGTTTATGTCATTCTTTAAATCCTTTAATTAAGCATAATTCCAATTTAATTATGCGAGTGACAATTTCACACTTCAATACTATACTCAAAATCAAGCGCATCATCACCGTGCCGCTGCTACATACAGTGGAAACTCAATTCGCCGGACTAATTGTATGTCGTTAGACATTCGGATAAACTGAAATCCGGATAATAGAATGTACGATGCAAATCTGTTTAGTACATATTGTACAATGTTATGCTGGAGTTAGGTTTTATAAAAAATAACAAATATACTTATCAAAAATCAATGTTTTATGAAGAAATTAAGAAATACATTTTCCAACGTACAACATATGCAATTTATCTACTTTCATACATATTTTCTCAAATTAAAATAATTATGAAATCCAGTGTACAATTACATATGTACGTAATATAGTTTAATATTTTTCAGCTTCATGCGTTGGTATAAGTTTTTCAGTGCATATTTAATATTTTTTATAATACTTATGTAGTTAAATTTGAGTAAATTATTTGGTAATCGCCATTTGATGTAATACCGCTGCCTGCTGCTACATCACGAATTCGTTTAAGCTGTAGTAAACTCACAATATCACAAATTCCTTTAAGCTGTAGTAGATTCAAAACATCACATCCTGTTGTATACAGTATAGTAACAGTTGCTAACTAAATACAACAACAACGAAACGAAACTCGTGCAACATGGATGATCGTTTGTATTGATTCAACTTGTATAAGTGCAAGATCGTGATTGTTAGTCCGGATAATCGCGAACCCGTATAACCGAAGCATCGTGATTGTTACATACATACATACATATCATCACGCCATATCCCTTGCAGGGTAGGCAGAGAGAACAGAGTGCCAGAGAACTCTATCTCTGCATACTTCACTCGCTTCCTCAACATTCATAATTCTCTTCATACACGCTTGCCGGTTTCGGAGACTCTTGACTCCACCTTCCTTCAGTACATGACCGATCCGGTCTAGGTAGGTTAGTGTCGGTCTCCCTCGGTACCTACATCCTTCCACTTTCGCATTGTATATCTTCTTAACCAGACGTTTGTTCGGCATTCTTTCCACATGTCCGAACCATCGGAGCATTCCCTTTCGTATCTTCACACCAATACTCTCTTTCATACCTACTCGCTCTCTTACGTCGTCGTTACAAATGCGGTCGGTCAGCCTAACTCCACAGAGATCGCATTTCGACCGCATTAATTTTACTTTCATACTCTTTTCTGCATACCCAAGTCTCGCTTCCATACAGTAATGTTGGGACAAGCACTGCGTTATGTATTGCTACACGTGCCTTCTGGCTGAGGTGATGGCTGCCGAGAAGTTGCCCCAACGCTCCGTTCACTCTATTTCCCGCATTCACTCTTGCTCTATATCAGTGGTGTACCTTCTATCTCGGCTAAATCCACATCCAAGATATACAAATTCATCCACTTGCTCTAGTACATCATTACCTATTGTTACTCTTACATCTGTTCTGGTTTCATCTCTTTCAAAGACCATTATTTTGGTTTTACTCACATTCACGCCTAGACCCCTTTTCTTACAATCTTCTGTCATTGTGTCGACTAGGGTCTGCAGGTCAGTCGCTGACTGTGCCAGCAGGACTGCATCATCTGCATAAAGCAGAGCACTGACCACTGAGTCGCCTATCTGGACTCCCACATTCATATCGTTCAACCTTTGGATACATTTATCCAGATATATGATAAACAGCCTGGCTGACAGAACGCACCCCTGCTTAACGCCGATATTGACGTCAAACCAAGGCGACATTCCATCATCCAGCCGCACACAGGCTCTACAGCCCATGTAACTGGACTGCACAGCCTGTAGCAGTTTACCGTTAATACCATACTCCGGTAAAATGTCCCAAAGTTCCTTTCGTACAACCGTGTGAAATGCTCTCTCCAGATCCACAAAACTGCAAAAAAACCCTCTGACCTAGAGCCAGATGCTTCTCGACAATGTTGCGCAGAGAGAACACTTGATCCATGGATCCCCTTCCACTCCTGAAACCTCCTTGTGTCTCACACAGTAAACCATCGGACACCATCCTCATTCTCCTTTCAATAATTTTACCATACACTTTTGCTGCCAAACTGGTCAAGCTTATGGCTCTGTAATTTGCGCAGTCATAACGTGAACCCTTGTTTTTAAACAAAGGCACGATGACTGCGCTATTCCAGTCCCCGGGAACCATTCCCGAGCTCCAACATAAATTGAGGAGCAACAGGAACGCCTCCCAGACACAGGAGCCACCAAGCTTGATCATCTCGGCAGACACCATATCAATGCCCGCTGCCTTACCAGGCAGCGGGATATATATCATATATATGTCATATCGTGATTGTTAGTCCGGATAATCGCGAACCCGTATAACCGAGGGCCAGTTAGTTAAGTTTCCACTGTACTTTGATATGTATCAATGTGTGCGACAAACGTGCACCACTGCGAATGTGTAGTGTGATGAGACCACATCGGTCGTCGGCCGTAACAATGAAACAACACGTGCTCAATATAAACAATGCTCATTCAATTTCATAATTAAATACTATTTATTTATTTATTTAAATAAATGTTTTTAAGTAAATTAATTCGTCGGTCCGTACATAAATTATAATTATAATACAATATGTGGATAGAATGTGACGTACGAGGCCGCCCCCTTCCCCCCTCCTTCCGCGCGCTCTATATACTACACTATGTATAACTCTAACTATACGTATATACTATATATATAACTAGGGCGCTGCACACCGCACGCGCTACACTAGTCCAAGTTTGTGTTTTTTCCTGAACTTTTTCACGTACGCCTCGACGAGCGCCTGGATCTTGGTTGGATTAATCTCACCAGACTTGTTGTGACAGATCTGGAACAAGTACACAGCACGAGATTAATGATTTGATTAACTAGTTATTTTATAATTATTTTTACGGACGTATGTGATGCATTTGAATACAAACAGTATTTGATTTTTAATTAGCCGAGGTTTTACAGCGGTACATGGTCGTGCCGGGCGTATTGGAACGAAGTTCCTTATCGCGCGTTGTGAAAGGGGGCTAGACGGAAAAAATTCTTACGAAAAGTTGTCACGACACTTTTTACTATAGTAAGCTATTGTAAGCTGTGCGGCGTCGCTCGTCGGCTCTCTTATAGAAAGCAAGCCAGATGTTTTCATTTCTATTTCGCATTGAACAGTGTGGTGTCGCGACGATTTTTTTTATAGATAGAGTGATTCAAGAGGAAGGTTTATATGTATAATATATGCATAATGTACTAGAGAAACACTGATAATTTTAGAGGTTTCTAATGTGATGTCGTAAATAAACACATTATTTTGCGCTTACATTGCAAACGCTGGCTGAACCCTACGAAATAGATCAAAATAAAGTACTACAGTATTATACAGCTTAAAAAGGCCTACAAAAAAGTCCGCGATGGTATATATCTATCTCTTAAGGATAACATACTATATCCATTTTAATACTTTAAAAAATGTTCTATTATAAAACGGTAATTGAAAAGCTATTTACACAAATACTGTATTAATCCTTATCATTTTAAATACATTAGTTGGCTTGAGCATTTCATGAAGATATTTTTTTTCCTTCAGACCATGCAAATTAAATCAATACCTTAAGAGATATAGCAAAATCAAAATAATGCGCAACGAAATTATTTTCGCCCGTGACCGGGCCGCGTGGCCGGCTCGCGTTCTAGCTCGGGGCCGAAAAGTTTTGGTAGTCTAGTGGAATTGTATATCCTATTATTAATATTATAAACGTGAAAGTTTGTAATAATGTATGGATGTGAACATGTTTGTTGCTCTTTCACGTAAAAACTACTGAATGGATTTTGATGCAATTTATAGTAATATAGCTTGCACATCAGAATAACACATAGGCTATAATTTATAAAGATATTTTGCAAATTGGCTAAAATATAACGATAAAAATCGCTTAAGGCAGAAAAAAATTATATAATTAATATAGAACTTCGTTCCATCCGGGTGTCCCTTGACACCTCCGGTTTTTAAACTTTAACTCACATTTTTGATACAAAATCATTAACAGTATAGAAAGAAAATGGATTTATATAAATATTATTGTTTCTGGTCAATCATTATTAATTATAACATTTTTATGTTAACTATTACATTAGAACAATTTAATAATTTAAACACAATAAATATAATATATTACCCGCAGATCGGTGCGCGGCCACACACTGATAAACATTTGGCAAGAGAACTTGTACGACATATTTAATTATTGTATTTTACGCGGCGGCTTACTAAATATTGAACAAAGTGTGTCCCATAAGTGATAGTTACAACTCACTACTGGGTAAGCTACCTGCTCATGTGCTGTAGAAGACAATAAATAAATAGAACCCTCATGTTGTGTGAGTCTGTTCGCTGTGATGGTAGCGGCTACGACTACTACCAACCCTTACTTTGCTCGTGGATGTCGTAAAAGACGGCAAAGAGCCTTATAACGACATAGGCCTACACCACCTGATGCCGATTGGTCAACAAATACATCCCCAAGGAGGGTTGACATCAGGCAGGTGGCCGGTCATAACACTATTGCCAATAACTTTTGCAATATGTAGGAAGAGGAGTACATATTGTGTCGACCGCAAGTAATTGTGATAAGAGCAGGTGTATGATGATGGTGTCGTTTAAGTCTATTATGAAGGTAGTATGTGTACATATTGTGTCGACCGCAAGTAATTGTGATAAGAGCAGGCGTATGATGATGGTGTCGTTTAAGTCTATTATGAAGGTAGTATGTGTACATATTGTGTCGACCGCAAGTAATTGTGATAAGAGCAGGCGTATGATGATGGTGTCGTTTAAGTCTATTATGAAGGTAGTATGTGTACATATCGTGTCGACCGCAAGTAATTGTGATAAGAGCAGGTGTATGATGATGGTGTCGTTTAAGTCTATTATGAAGGTAGTATGTGTACATATTGTGTCGACCGCAAGTAATTGTGATAAGAGCAGGCGTATGATGATGGTGTCGTTTAAGTCTATTATGAAGGTAGTATGTGTACATATCGTGTCGACCGCAAGTAATTGTGATAAGAGCAGGTGTATGATGATGGTGTCGTTTAAGTCTATTATGAAGGTAGTATGTGTACATATTGTGTCGACCGCAAGTAATTGTGATAAGAGCAGGCGTATGATGATGGTGTCGTTTAAGTCTATTATGAAGGTAGTATGTGTACATATTGTGTCGACCGCAAGTAATTGTGATAAGAGCAGGTGTATGATGATGGTGTCGTTTAAGTCTATTATGAAGGTAGTATGTGTACATATTGTGTCGACCGCAAGTAATTGTGATAAGAGCAGGCGTATGATGATGGTGTCGTTTAAGTCTATTATGAAGGTAGTATGTGTACATATTGTGTCGACCGCAAGTAATTGTGATAAGAGCAGGCGTATGATGATGGTGTCGTTTAAGTCTATTATGAAGGTAGTATGTGTACATATTGTGTCGACCGCAAGTAATTGTGATAAGAGCAGGCGTATGATGATGGTGTCGTTTAAGTCTATTATGAAGGTAGTATGTGTACATATTGTGTCGACCGCAAGTAATTGTGATAAGAGCAGGTGTATGATGATGGTGTCGTTTAAGTCTATTATGAAGGTAGTATGTGTACATATTGTGTCGACCACAAGTAATTGTGATAAGAGCAGGCGTATGATGATGGTGTCGTTTAAGTCTATTATGAAGGTAGTATGTGTACATATTGTGTACGTTACCTTGGGCACGGCGCGACGCAGTATGTCCTTGTACTCGTTCTTGGTGACGTGCTTCTTGTTGTAGTGCGGCTTCAGCACCAGCTTCACCTCCTCGACGACACGCTCCTGACGGTTCAACTTCTTCAGGAACTGTAACAGTGCGCGCACCACTCTCTCAGTGCTGACACTCTAGACCCTTACATAGCTGTCGTACACGTGTACGACTCACACGCTCAATGGTTGACGGTTACTTTACAATGACAGACATAACACCGGCTGAGTGTACGTCCACAGTGAAGACAGTGGACGGCGACACTGTCCTGGTGAACTTATAACAGTACACAATAAAACGTTATATATCAATGTCGTTTCACTTCAATGTACTTGACACTGACGTCAGCCATATGTATCGTTGAACGTGTATCGACGTAAGTACACAATGCAACATAGTTAATTACGTAAACTGATATTGTTTGTTACGTTGACGATACAACGCCGCTATACTAGTTCTGCGAACACTGCAGATACAACAATTCGCCTATTGTGGTGTAAACACAAGATAGAAGGCGACTGGCCGCTCACCTTGCTCTTGACCTGCATCTCGACGGCGGAGCTGGGCAGGTCGTCCAGTATCTTCAGGTTGTCCTCGTCGATCTTCACGCCGACCTGCGTCTTGCCTGCGCACACAAACACACATCGTCGTCAGTTTACACACACATTGTTACGTATCAGTCAATTACAAACTATTATTATTTTCCTGTGCATAGGACACAAGTCACCATACCAGATTTCCCCGTGGGTAAAGCCCAATCCAACCAAGTCACGTCCATTTTCCACCAACGGCATTTAATTATATTTAAATGACCTTATATGTTACTTAAAATGTATGTATTAGAGATGAACACAAAGTATTAAAGGGTCTTTAAAAAAATATATATTATAATATATTTTTGAAAAGACTCGTTGTGTTGCGTTGTACGTTACAGACTTTTATTCGATTGGGCACAAATCGCGCGTACTCAGGACAATCATTGATGAATGAAGTTGACCCTTTTAATTTATTTACAGAAAAAGAAATATTTAGAAAAATATAGTCTTGATAAAACGAATTGTCTCATTCATAGCACATTAAACATTCACAACCCAAGGTCGCCTGAGCCTCGGGACGTCCCTTATTCCTCATAAGAGATTTGACAAATGAATCATGGTACATAGCACGACTTTCCTACCTCTCTTCCTGTTGACTTTGACGGGCACCTTGGCGGCAGAGGAGCGCTGCTTGCGGCCGCGCGCCGGGCGCTCCACTAGCGAGTCGAAAGGATCACGCCCACCACCGGGGGGCTCGAACAAGTCGCCGAAGTCGCTGGAACCCGGCGAGTATGGAGACTCCGCGTCCGCTTCTGCCACCAGGAGACGCGACGCGGGTGGCGCTCGTGCGATCTTAGCGGCAGGCATAGGTTTGATCGGATCCGATTTAATGGGAGACGGCTTGGCTAGGAACAGCTTCGGCGCTGCTGTGCGCGTAGGTGACGGCAATACGATGCGCACAGGCGGCGCGACAGTCGGTAGCACGGCGGCGGGCGCCGGGCCGGGCGCCAGTGGCACCAACAGTACAGGCACCAGGGGCGCTGGCGGGGCCTCGACGCCTGGCGCAGCCGTCGCCGCTTCGCCCTGCGGTGGCTCCTCAGGGGACACGTCGCGCGTCGACTGCAGCAGCGCCATCACCTGCAAGGACGTCCACAATTACGGACTCTAATATTGTTTTATGTTCATTACAACATGACGCATTGATATAGTACTAATAGTGGTAGGACCACGCTGTTGACAGTTCTCTGTCTACAGCCGCGGGCCGGTCCGTCCGGGGTAGTACCACACTCTCACAGGAGATCGCGTCTGAGTAATGGCAATGTGCTATTGCGCTTCATTCGGTGAGCGAGAGAGCCGGCAACCCTACTGGGTGGGTTTGGGGATTTTTTTGGTAGACAGCGGCCTAAGCTATACTCTTGGTGATGCAAAGATCCATAGGCGGCAGTGACACTTACCATCAGGTGTGC
Source organism: Lymantria monacha (assembly GCA_905163515.2). Lineage (NCBI taxonomy): Eukaryota > Metazoa > Arthropoda > Insecta > Lepidoptera > Erebidae > Lymantria > Lymantria monacha. Next base: position 458,386 of record LR991090.1, read on the forward strand.
TGCTTGCTCTTTTGCCACCATAAGCAATAAAAAAATAAAAATAGTACAGCGTCGTGTACTGAACATATAACAAACTAGTGATACGGCTACGGCAAGGTTCGTGTGGTAATGCAGTGACAATAGAATGTGTCGCCACCCCAGGCTCGCCCGCGCGACGTATACAGGTCCCCGGAACCCGCAATAAAATTGAATAGAAAAGATAAATAGGAAGAGCTGGGAAAATTGCATTTCTCTGTTACACGCGACACGTAACTATACACCCAGTAAAGAACAAAGTGTATATACTATTGAGTATATATGTGAACTTTGATATTGATGGCAACAGGAACACCATCATGCACGGCAATCTTCGTTCGAGGATTAGCACTTCAGGTATTGGAAGCGATTATATGACTTGATAATTATTCCGTGTGGTGATCGTACGAGACGACTAAGAGGTTAAAACGCATATAACATCTATGCAAGAGAAGGAAAACTTGAAACAAAACGCTATATCAACACGCCTGATGAGCGTGGTACAGTAGGTCAATTTCCCTCCCATTATGGAGGAGGCTCGAGCCCAACAGTGGGACATATATGAGCTGAGATGATGATGTCGGAGTGTACAACTTCGAGTTCGCCAAGCGAGCGCGTTCGACTTTCGTATTAAGATGTTCGTGATCTCTCACAGTTTAAATCCTACTGTAAACAGTACAATAGGGGGGGTTGACGTCCACTATAATATACCATTACGTATACAGAACTGGTCAGCATGTGTGTGTGTGTGTGTACACTGTGACAAACAATATACATGTGTGACGTGTGACACTTGCCTTCTCTATCGGCGACAGTGGTCTGCGGTCGATCACATCGTCTGCGGACATGTTGGTCTTCTGCGCCGCCTCCAGGGTCATCAGGGCGCGAGGCGGTGACGCGGCGTGGGCCAGCGGCGACGGGGGCGATGCAGACGCCGAACGGGTGGGTTCGTACGGGTCGTATGCGTCCGGCGAGTCGGGCGGTTCCGGTGGCGTTAGAGGGCCTCGCGATTCCTCCGGGCACTCCGGTGCCGCCTCGCTCGTCGCCGCCGCCGGCTCCGGTGGAGTCTTCGGGCCCACTGCGCCGTGCACGTTATCCGCGGCCGGCGCGGTGTCGACTGCGGCGGCTGCACTCGCCTCTTTCTCCGCGGCTTCCTCGTCACTGAGCAGCACGATGACGTTGCGTGGAGACGGTGTGAGCTCGCGGAACGGCGAGCGTTCCAGATCGATGATGGCGACGGGCTTGACGGCCGCGGTGTCCGTGTCTGGCGCGGCGGCGCGCTTTCGTCTGCGGCGGCGCTCCCGTCTGCGCTCGCGCCGCTCCTCCTCGCCCTCCGTACGCTCCTGCTCCTTGAAACTCACGCTGACCAAGATGTTGTCACCTGATGTGAAGACTTCCTTGGAGGGGCCGAGTGCGTCGCGAACGCGTCGGTGCCGCGCGCGTTCGGGATCGCGCCGTCTTCGTGCCCGTCGCACCTCAGAGGGAGGCGGCGATGGTTCCGGCGGCGGCGTGCGTGGTGACAGCAATCGCGAATCTACTGAGCCAGGCGAGCGCATCCGGACCGGCTCCAACAGTACGCCCGGCGGCGGCGACACCACCGCTGAGCGGCTGGCGCTGCGACGACGTGCCCGTCTCCTGCGTAACGACCTCCGGCGTGGCGACCGCCGTCGTGAGCCTGACGAGCGCGCTCGCTTCTTTCTTTTACTAGGCTTGGGGCGCGGGCTGCGCGATCCTGATGCGGAACGTCTTCGTTTACGTGGGCGCTCACCGGAGCGGCGGCGGCGCGCCTCTGTGCGTTTGTCGCGCTCTGTGGAGCGACGTCGGCGACGCGGCGCGCGCACCGGCGAGAGTACGCGCGGTGTTAGAGACCGCGGAGACGGTGAGAGACGCACACGCCGTGGGGAAGATGACAGACGAGGCCGACGTGGGGACGTGGATAGTCGTGCGCGGCGTGGGGAGGCAGAGGGGCGTGCACGGCGCGGGGATGTCGACAAGCGTGCTCGACGCGGGGACATGGAGAGACGGGGCCGTCGCGGAGAGGCAGAGAGGCGTGTCCGGCGCGGGGAAGTGGAGAGGCGCGCCCGCCGGGGAGATGAGGATAGACGCGGGTGGCGCGGCGAAATGGAGGCGCGGGCACGGCGCGGCGACGAGGATGCGCGGCGCGCACGCGGCGGAGTGGCGCGCGGCGAAGGCGGCGCGCTGGCGCTGCGCTCCCGTGGCGACACATCGCGTCCGAACGCGTCCTTGGGGCGGCGACGCCGCTCTGAGACGAGTGTGCGCACGTCGTACCGCTCGAGGTCCTTGCGGCGCTCCTTGCGTCGCTGCTTGCTGCGCGCACGCTCCGCACCGTCGCTCGAGTCGCGCCGCTCGCGCTTGCCCTTCTCCTTGTCCTTGTCGCGCTCGCGGTAGTTACGCTCCTTGCCACTTTTGCTCAACTTCTTGAATGCGACCTCGCCCTTCTTGCTTTTGCCCTTATTCTTGTCCTTGCCTTCTCTCTTTGAATCTTTCTTCTTCTTTTTCTTAGTGTCCGGGGCCTCTTTCTTCTTGTCGAGTATCTCGCCTTCCTCGCCGTCGGCGGGCGGCGCACGTGCCGGCGACACGCGCTCGCTCTGAGCGCGCTCGGTGTCACTGAACACGCCGTTGCCCTCGTCCTCCGATATCATCTCGGTGTCCAGCCCCTCGATGCCCTTCTCCTTGTCAATCTCGAGCGAGGCGTCCTTGGACTTGTTCTCGTCGAGACAGGGCGTGTAGCTGCGCTCGTCCTCTGTCTCGCTGATCGACTCAGTCATCTTCTCTAACACGTCTTCGTTCCGTTCAGTTTTGTCTTTCGCCGGCGGTGACGCCTGACAATCGAGGGGGAGATCGTTCTCCTCGGCGCCCGATAGATCATCGTGTTCGTCGTCAGAATGCGTCTCGTCATCGGAGTGATCTCGGTCAATGGGTGTGGCGGCGCGCTGCATCTGCTCCTCCTCTTCGCCCTGCTGCGACCGCTCCGATTTGTCGTCCGCACTCGGTATGTCCACGGGCGCAGGCGTCGATGGCATCTCGTCGACTTCCGTATTAATGCTAGTTTTGACTATGTCGTCTGGGCTGTCTCTCTCTTTGTCTTCGTCGTGTAATAAATCTTCTTCCTCATTATGTTCCTCTTCCGTTGTAATCGATTTCATTTCATCCTTTGGTGGACTTCTTTCGTCGCGTTTCTCACTAGGTGTGACCGAACTCGGTGCTGGTCCGGGCGCGTTGTCTCCGCGTGCTTCTGCTTCCTCGTCCATCTCTTCCTCCTCGTCGTCGTAGAGACTCATATGCCTCTTGATGAGCGTCGGCGTGTTTAATTTAATCTTGATGGGATTTCGCGGATTAGTGGTAATAGGGCATCGCTTCGATACTTTGTCTTTTAACTCCTCCTCAGATTTCTTTTTAGGAATGCTAATATCAAAGCGATGTGTTTGAGGTAATGGCGGTGGCACCGGTGGGGAGGGCTCGTCGGCTGGTACGTCGTCGTCCTCCTGCACCAGATCTTCAAGGTTGTCCTGAGCTACTGCGGCGGGCACTACGGTCGGTATGTCTGCAGCGTTACTAGCGATATGTACGCTGGTCGCTGAGTAAATAGAAAAGTTGGGACAGTCTCCCTCCGAATCGTCGTCGCTGCAGTCCTGGCGCGGTACCGTCGCTGGGGCGATAAGGTTACGGTGCTCCTTGAGAACCGCACGCACAGCACTGTCCAGCACATTGGGCGGCACGTTCATGGAGCTCGTATCTAGTCCCGCCAGAATGTTCTGCACGGCATGCTGCTCAGGAGGAAGCGCGGCCTCGGGTTCCTCAGGAGGCGGTGGAGCGGGAGCAGGCGGCGCAGACGAGGGCACAGGAGCCAGCGCGGGCGCGGCAACTGCGCTAGTCTCCTCGTCGGCACTGTCGTCATCGTTAGTGGGCTCAGTGGGATCATACTTCTCCGTATCGATCACAAGCCCAGAGTCACTTTTCTCATCTTCAGATTTATCTATTTCAAGAGATTTGTCGAATTTAAACACCGGAGGCAAGGGTGGCTCCGGCAATGGTTCGTACGATTGCGATTGAAGCTTGGCGCCCTGCGAGGTGTTCAGGTCGAGGGCGTCGTTAGCGGAGTTCTGACGCGCTATCTGCCCCACCCTCATATCTAACGGATTTTCGAAACCACCAAACGAGTGTCTGTGATGCATTGGCGGTGCGTCGTTGCGCTGCGCAGGGCCCGGCGGGCCATAGGGCTGCCACGCGGGCGTCATGCTATAACGGCCGTGTTGCTGGTCCGGAGGCCGTTGACCGAAGCTCACGTTGGGCCCGCGGCCCTGCTCCAGTGGCGTCTGCCTCCTGTTGCGCTCATAGTGCAGCTCGTCATGCGGCGGGTACTGACCCGGTCTCCTCGAGTAGTTATTGAACGCATCGCCCTCATCCCTCCGCATATTATTGTTCTGATGATAGGTGGAATTCCCCTGGCGAGTTTGATAACCACCGCTCCCATAATTATTATCATAGTTCCCACCTCTATTATTAAAATTATTGCTGTTTTGCTCACGGTGGTAATTGCCGCGATAGCCACCGCCCCAGCCGCCACCCCCTCGGGACTGTCCTGGGTACGACGGCACCTTCTTACAGGCATCTTCCCCTTTGGAGAGATCTATTTTGTCCTTATCTTGTGATGCGTGTTTTGGTTGTTTACTTTTTTCACGAGTTTCCACTTTTATATTAACATTTCCATCTACAGAGATGGATACAATAGAATTTTTAGAGTGCAGTAATGTTTGGCTCTCTAAAATGGAGGACAGCACGTCTGGGGCAGAGGTGGCGTGCGGTGGTGACGGAATCGATATCATCTTCCTTCGGGCCTGAAATAATAAGCACATAATGTATACACATGTAAGTATATGAATAGTCAATAAAGTATATTGTGTTACAGACCTGTCTGTATGCGCTGAGTATGCTGGACGTAGGTCTGACAGCGACTGCAGTACTGGCACTTTCGGAGACTCCTCGCTCGTCTTCTTCTGAGAAGTAGTCCAGTTGGTGAGGATTACCAAACAAACTGAGTGTTGTTATGCCAGCTCTCTGTCGGTTAACAGATAGCTCCTGCACGCCGTGGCTAGCAGTTGCCACTTCTGAAGCACTCAACCGGCTGGTGAGACCGGCCGAGGCGAGCTTAGCGCGCACGCTCGCCCGCACGTAGCTACGGCGCGCTGCGGTGCGTGGTTGACGTCGCTTACTCTGTTTAAAGTAATAATGTATCATTCTCGAGCTGTCATTGAGATTTATGTGAAGTGGGTGCATTATGTAATACCTATATATATATAGAGCCGATCAGAAAATTAAACACACCATAATGTATAGGCTAAATTTTAAAACTGAAGATATAAAATATAAAACTGCGTATAACATTTACTATAACCCTATGATGTAGTACATGGCTCCAACAACTAAACAATCAAATACTTATAATGTCAATAACCTAATAAATGATTTAGTTTCAGGAGTGGTGGTTACACAGTTGTATAATGCTTTCCATTCAATTACTAACCTTTCTTTTAGTAATTTTCCTTTTAACTCTTTTTGTGACAGGAAATTTACCATTTTCTTGAACTTCATACTCAATAATGACAGTTTTGGTCCTCCGTCTCTTGTGCCTTCTACGCTGTGTTGTTGGTTTCCTTCTAGTTGTAGCATTCCTTGTTCTGTTGCTTTGAGATGTTCTGCCATTATTCGAAGTTGTTGGTAAGTCATCTGAATTTACTCGGTGCCCTCTACGACCAGTAGACGTGGAGGGTTCATCTGAGAAACTGAGATTCCTCGATAAGCGTGAGCTTCTGGATGCCCTTGTTGGTATATGTCTCCCTTCTAGAGGCATATCCATTTCAGAAAATAAGATCTCCACATCTGAGAGGAGGTCATCACAGTTGGGACAAAGCCACTGATCAATAGGGACCTGCAAAGTAGCATAGTTATGTCTATGGTCACAATCAATAAAAATATATGTAATTAATATTACAAGCAAGATGGCAAGAGCATCCTGTACCTCTTCAAGTGGTGGTGTAAGACAGGCCATGTGGTAGCCAAGGTCACATCCGTCACAGAGAAGCATAGTTTCTTCACTATCTGCACGGCCACACACCTAAAACATAATCACAATATTCATACCATAACCACCGATCAACAACTTTAGACATTAAATGCCAACTGACAATAGCGGTACTAACCTGACAAATAGTGGGATCCTCAATAACAAGTATTTCTACAGAGGGTCTACGCTCTAACACCTTAACGGGTTCAGTGCGCAAAACACGTCCACCCGCACATGATTTAACTACAATAAAATCAAATGTCATTCTATCCACTGGACACGTGTTGACATTCTTTGACCATTCAGTGATACAATCTAAACAGAAAATATGTTCACAACTTTGTGGTGTGCCCACTTCTTGGTTGGTGAAGCGCAGCAAACAAATGGAGCATTTGTCAGAATTGCCTTCTGAACTGTCCGAAGCGAAGCCGGACGTTGTCTTGGCAGCCGAGGTGGTAGCTTTTGGCGCGCTCGAATGGTCAGTTGCGCATCCAGACGTGTCGCTGTCGCCTTCGGAATCCCGCAGCTTGGGCAGCGCGCGCTTACGGCGCGATCCCGCGCACACAACAGAGCTGCCGCTGCTGTCGCTCCCCTCATCGCTGAGCACCTGAAATACGTTCACATTAATCGTACATTCATAACTCGACGCTAGAATGCTACGACGTGTTATGGTTTGATCAATCACCCTCAATCTTTTTCTACGTGTCCCCACTACCGCGACGCCCTCGTCACTGTCCGAGCTTGAATCTGAAGACAAAACCATCACTTTCTTGATCTTACGCTTGGGCCGCGGAGGCGAGTCTTCGCTGCCCTCTTCACTCATTCTCACAAATAAACAGTTTAGAATGCAAGTTAGTAGTCACGACACGAAGCCACTTGCAAAGGTGTAAATGACCTCCACCAATTAATATTTGAGTCAGTTATGTTATGATTTAATAAAATCATCCGGTCTGCAAATTAAAATCATGCATCAAGTGTATCTCTTTATAATAGATTGAATACGCGTTATGATAAAATAAATCCACTATTTTGACAGCAAGCCGCTATCAATGGTTAAGCGGCCATTTTACTTTCAATCATTTTTTTTTAATTTAGGTAGTGATGTACTAGTCATTTCAAATATTATATTACTATTTACTTTCATCTTAAATTTTGACTGAGTATACGAACATATATTATATCGATTCTTCAATCAACGTCATAATGATATAAATAGAATAACACAATTAGTTTGAGCCATGTAATTAAAACAGATTTATAAATTGGTTCAATGACTAATGAAATATCGCGTAAAACATTTCAAAGTTACGTATTGACGCAACCACTGTTATTCAAATTACTGAAATTTAGCATTTAATACGCTTGATTATTTATAAAAATCCGATTAAGAGCGAAAAATAATTGTCACAAGTGGGATTCGAACCCACGCTTATTGGGAATTCGTTCCAATCGTGCTGCCACTTACACCACCGTGAACTATTGTAGGACATTCAATTCTCGCATTGTATTATATTTTAGTCTTTTAAGGAGACGTGTACCATCTACCCGACATGTTTACACATTGTACAGGTTCAATACTCAAACTTTGCAGTTAGAATTGTATTAAACGATGACACAACACTGTTATTCAAATTACTGAAATTTTGATTATTTATAAAAACCCGATTACGTTTGTCGTAATCGTTTTTTTTAAATCGTTTTATAAGTAATCAATGCAAATGGATTATAAAAATTCTGAGTAGCAATCTAATCTTCTGTTGATTTTGCCCACTAATGGACAACCTACTCTTTTATAAGAGCACCTATCTAAGTAACTTTTTATACAAAAAAACAAGAACCAGTAGATAACGAAAGAAAATGTAAGATTCGTTTCCGTCTACTTTCTAAAATATTTGCAAACCCCTGAAGTCAGACAAAGCAATAACCATTCAGAAGTTTTATTTCGGAAGTCCGCATTTCCTTTATACTTTTTAATGCGAAGAATATTAGAGGAAGTCTGAAAGTGGCACCAGAAATTAAGAAAATTAGGAGTGCGAGATTGTCTTAGTATGAACATGTGATGAGAAAGGATGAAAGGCATGTGACAAGGAGGGTTATCAAAATTTTTGTACATGGATGGAAGAATCGTGGTAGACCCAAAAAGAAATGGATGGATTGTGTGAAAGAGGATATGTGTATGAAAGATATAAGACACGTAAGTACAGATATGTCGGCTATCGGGGCGTAGATTCGAGAGGAACCCGCGAGGGTAAATCGCCGGGTGGGTCACCGAAGCCAAAGATCGGGTACCGGGAGCCCACTCGCACGGCGAAGAGAGGTGTTTGCAAGGTGGGTCTATGAGGTTGCGCGCCGCTTCTTCCGTAGCCCCGGAGCGATTTGGCGGGGCGCGACCACCTACATAGTCCACCGTAAAAAAAAAATGTCGGCTGATGAGAGCGTATGGAAGGCCAGAACATGTTTTGCCGACCCCACTTAGCGTGGCTAGAGGGTAAGCAAGTGATGATGTTTCAGTACGAAGATAAAATCAAAATTTTAATCACGACGAGGAGAAGATGTGAGACAGATGTAAGAGTAAAAATAGGTAATGATGTACTAGAGCAAGTGGATGAATTTGTATATCTTGGATGTGGTTTTAGCCGAGATGGAAGATACACCACTGATATAGAGCGAATATTGAATGCGGGAAATAGAGTGAACGAAGTGTTGGGACAGCTTCTCGGTAGCCACCACCTCAACCAGAAGGCACGTGTAGCAATACATAACGCAGTGCTTGTCTCAACATTACTATATGGAAGCGAGAGTTGGGTATGCAGAAAAGAGCATGAAATTAAATTAATGCGGTCGAAATGCCATCTCTATGGCAAATCTGTGGAGTTAGGCTGACCCACGGAGCAAATACAAAGAGGAGCTGTTGTAATGAATATTTTCTATGAAACAATGCGTGTAATTTACAGGGCTGAGGGGATCACTGATAATGAAGAAAGTGAGACAAGTAATCGTACTTGTCTCACTCCCTCCTTTATGTCCATCTACCGGCTATTAGCACAACTACTAATTTCGTATATTGTATGCAGTTGAGCTATCTTGCATTAGATGTCAGTAAGTGTATGGTGTAACAGGGACGTACTCAGAATTTACCTATATCAAGGAGTGCTAATTTTTTTTTATTTCAAAGATACAAACAAATCTTATTAGATGTTTGCTCTATTCAAATACAAATGTTTATAATCAAATAATTCTGCATAGCGAATAGGTGAATCACTACTGTTTTTAACCGCAAATTTCTTTATAAGGCTTGTCAGCATTGTTCATAATGTTAATATTTTATGAAAAATCCATCTTTTCTTTACTGTCATTCTGATAAACTCAGAAGTTTAGAAACCTTTTTTTTCTTCATATTTGTGACCTTTTCATACGACCAAATAATACAATTATTTGTTTGGGTTTCTAACAAATTGTCGAATGAAAGTAGTTGAACTTTTAGTAAATATGTATTTTTTCCTTCCTTTTTGTCTTTTCCATTTAAAAAAGAACCAAACCACTCTATTAAAATAAGGCTTTATACAATTGATAATGCAACAATAGTGTCAATGACCAAGACATGTAAAAGAGTATTTCAAGCGAGCAGACCAGCCCCCCCTGGCAGCAACCGTTTGATTGACGCACGGGCCATCTAAAACTTAGCCATGCCAAAGGTAACTTGAAGACTCGGTCTTCGACGCCACCACCATTTTGAATATTTTTGTGACGTGCTCAACCTCGTTAATCTTATCAAGAAATTGCATTGAATGCAATTACATTATTAAGAAATAAAGGAGAAAGGGTGTCATTGGTTCCAATAATAAAAATGAAATACTCTTTTGTATCATATATTTCTTTAGCTATACCTAGTCTTGCCCTAAATACTGTAACAAAGAAAAACCTTCTTCTATTGCAAAAAATATTTATTACTTTTACAGTGTTAGTTTAATACATAAATATAAAACAATTTAAAATATAAAAAGCTTGTTCGAAATGGTTTCGATTGGCTGCAATACAGTCCTTCAAATCTTCATTGTTAAAATGAGAAGAACAAATCTTTGTATATTTCGTAGGAGTCCAGTGTTTTCTATTAATTTTTGAAATCCATTGCTTCTTAACATCGTCATTGGACGGTATTCTAAAACATACAAAATTTACAGTTTAATTATAATAGGTTCATTTAAAGTAGTGTAAAAAATATTTTTCTTTGATGAAAAATCCGAATATTATTATATTCTAATTACGACCCTGGATTTTTGACACTTTTATAGTTCTTCATAGTTAACGACAGCTGGCGTATTGCTTACAAAATAATTATTAACTACATATAAAACTCAAACTCTAACCTACCTAGACCAGATCGGTCAGGTACTGAAGGAAGGTGGAGTCAAGAGTCTCCGAAACCGGCGAGCGTGTATGAAGAGAATTATGAATGTTGAGGAAGCGAGTGAAGTATGCAGAGATAGAGTTCTCTGGCACTCTGTTCTCTCTGCCTACCCTGCAAGGGATATGGCGTGATGATATGTATGTATGTATGTATAAAACTCATATTTTGTCGAGGTAAAAGGCTTTGGGTATAAATTTTAATACTCATGATTATTAGTTATTACAATAATCTTAATAGTTTGAACTGTATGTGCTTTTATTGTTCTAGGTCCTATTACGTAAAGTGGTGCCATCTAACGTTGAGTAAAATTATTTTTGAACATGATACCGTCAAAAGAACTTTCTAGAAATTATTTTGATAAATTATAAATAAATATACTTACAAATGGAATGTGATTCTTTCTATAGCATCTGTACGTTTATCGGAGTAGTTTTTACATGATAAAACACATCACTTCATGGTTTTCTTCGTAATAACATAAAAATACACCAAAAATATAATTTTATGCACTGTACGAACACCGTCAGCGACGACAGAAGACTAGGCCACGCCTATTGATGTTAACGTGATGACGTCACGGCCTACTTGAGAATCACAGTGCACAGTAACTTAGGCCGTCTCCTCTTTGTATTTGCTCCGTGGGCTGACCGGCCGCATTCGCAACGACGACGTAAGAGAACGAGTAGGTATGAAAGAGAGTATTGGTGTAAAGATGCGAAAGGGAATGCTCCGATGATTCGGACATGTGGAAAGAATGCCGAACGAACGTCTGGTTAAGAAGATATACAATACGAAAGTGGAAGGATGTAGGTACCGGAGGAGACCGAGACTCACCTACCTAGACCAGATTGGTCACATACTGAAGGAAGGTGGAGTCAAGGGTCTCCGAAACCGGCGAGCATGTATGAAGAGAATTATGAATGTTGAGGAAGCGAGTGCAGTATGCAAGGATAGAATTCTCTGGCACTCTGTTCTCTCTGCCTACCCTGCAAGGGATATGTCGTGGTGATATATATGTATGTATGTACGAGGAGAAGAATATATTGCTTGAAGAATTAGACAATTTCTAGAAACTGATATTATGCTAGTTATATTCTAAAAATTGATCATGATCATCATAATTTCAGCTTACAAGTCCCCTGCTGGGCTCGGTCTCTTCCATAATAGGAGGGACATTGACCTACTATACCACATTGGTCAAACATGTTGGTATAAGGCTTTATTTCGAGTTTTCCTTTTCTTTCTATATTGTTTTAAATTGTTTATGGTGGCAAACGAGCAAGCAGCACACCTGATGGTAAGTGTCACTGCAGCCCATGGACCTTTGCAATACCAAGCGTATAGCTTACGCCACTGCCTACCAATAAAATCCCCAAACCCACTCCGTTGGGCTTCCGGCTCTCTCGCTCACCGAACGAAGCGCAATAGCACATTGCCATTACTCAGACGTCGATCTTCTGCGAGAGTGTAGTAGTAGTAGAGAGGTAGTACTAACCCGGACGGACCAGCCCGCGACTATAGACAGAGAACTGTCAACAGCGTGGTCCAACCATTATTAAACATACTTCTCTTACATAGATGTTATATGCATATTATCTCTTAGATATTTATTACGACTCCGGGTAAGATAAGGGGTGGTGATTGTATTGCTAATCCGTCACCACACTAAAAATATATTGTAACGAATAAACTTAGAACATATTGTGTGCTTTCCATTTAATACAAAAAGTGACGCAATGTAACGCAGTGTTCGATAAAACGCTTTCCATCAACGACACTGTTGAACACAGCCGTAAACTGTTCGAAACTCGAAAAAGTGGTGTTTGACAGATGCTTACCTACTTTCATAGAGTACTTTAAATATATAGGTACTATTTTGCTTGAATTAAGTATCATTACTTAACCTCGCAATTTATTTATGGCATATTCTAGTAGTATTATTTGAGATTATTAAATTGAGCTTGTCTCTTACTGCTAATTAAAATTTAATAAAAATGTTCAAATGTAAACATTGCACTATTGAAGTGAGCCCTGATAATGTGGTTATGATTATAAATTATTGAGCCAAGACTTTGCAAGGAACTTGCATTTAGGTATACAACGCCCATAATTTTGCGATATTGATGCACTCTAGTGTTATTTTGACACAACTAGCTGTTTCATTTAAACTTTTACACAGTGTTTGGCAGTGTTTCACAATGTACCGCAGTCCCTCTGTGTTAACTAAATGGAAAGCAACCATTATGTACCTATATGCCGAAAAAAATTGAAATACAACTTGCTGCAAAAAAAAAAGAAAATCAAAATCAATTATCCGGATCTTAGCTTATTATGTACAACATATTAACGGTTATCTGGATTGCTAACCACTATTGAATAATTTTGCTACTTAATCTCTTAACAAATATTGGTTTTAATTGATAATCTCTATTTGATTATTTTATATAATGATATGTATTATTATATTTTTTTATATAATAATATTTACTCGTACATATTACAAAAGATTTTGGCAATATTTTTATGATCGGCCCGACGACCTGCATGACATCAACCCTTCTTGGGGACAATATCAGGTGGAGTTCGCTCAGGCCGAAATAAAATTCTTAGTCGTATTTTACAACATCCACGAGCAAAGTAAGGGCTGGTTGTATTCGTAGCCCCACTATCTACCACACAACAAATTATAATTTATTCGTAAAAGATATAAGCTTACTTACGACACATCCAGCCAGCATAAAAATGGTGATGGCATGGACATATAACTACATAACGTCTTACACCGAGCTTATCTTCTTTTGAAGTCGGTCATGTTTGCTGTTTACATCTCTAAATTGTTTAATAATTTTAGCAGACCATGGGAGGGAAATAAGTTTGTAACTTATTGCATTATAACTCCATCACACAAACATTTATAAGCATAAAATCTACCCATAAAGTTCAGCTATCTCATAAAAAATCATAAAATATCAGCCATCCACCTAGGGGAGGTTGGTATAATACTGTTGAAATTTGATTAATTCAGTTTCTAATTATTATTAAAGATTTTAGATTTAAATTTCAGTATAGTTAATATTACTATGTGATGTTTTTTTAATGTTTTACATATTTTTCAAATGTGAAATGTTATACAACTTTTTCTTACTGCAACTAATATATATGTACTTCCAGTTATTGTTTGTTATATTTTTAGTGATCCATATCATTTCATAATCACTATTGTTAGTTTATTTCGAATTAAAGTTTTTAATTTTTTTATTTAAAGGTCGGTGATAAAATTAAAATCTGATTGCTTTTAATTTAACTGAGACAACACCTGAACGCAGTTACATCACTATAAGCATAAGAAAGTGGCAGAATTCGCCGATGGGGATTATTCGCTTTGTTGCATTTTCATTTATTTTCGTCAACAAATACTTCATATTGGGCATTTATCTAAGAAATGACCGCTGAAAACGAACGAGAAATATATCATAAATTGGAAGCCATGAAAGAAATTAGGTATGTTGTGTTTTCTTATTGATAATTATTCAAAATGTTTCGCACCTGTGGACTCGATCAATAAACACTTGAGACAATTTCAAATTGAAGCATGTATATCTACTTATTTATTGTATTGTATCTCAGTGGGTTTTAACGATAGTGCGGAGTTTAACGATGGTTTGTGTTAACCCAATCAAACCAAATATTAAAAAGATAATAGACTTTTCAAATGTTTGTTGAAAACATCAAGCAGTCTTGGAACTAAATAAACACTTTTTTAGTGCTGATATTGCATAGTCAATAAAATTATGTATGTGAATGAAATTTAATACTGTGCGCGGGCATAATTAGATTATACATCTTGCCTTATCAAATGAACCAAAAAATACTACCTAAATTTTTATTTTAAATGATTTTATTAATTTTTTATAAATACAGTTTTAGTTAACATTTTCAACTTCCATATTTGCTAAAATTATTATACAGCACATGTAAACCACGTTATAGGAACAAAACAATAACATTGGAGCGGCTAAAGCGAAGCATCCTCAATGAAGTGCGCAGCGGAGACCAGGAGGGGCGCTGCTTGGCGCAGTACAAACGGGAAATGGAACTACTGCAACAGGAAAAGATGAGCCATGTAGAGGAACTGAGACAGATACATGCTGACATTAATACTGTAAGTATGACTAAACTCACAAATGTAATGCTATTACTGGACACTAAGTGTGTGAGTACCACACCAGTAGTAGTTTCACTGGTCTCAGTTATGACCAGCTTCATACCATATGAAAAGTGATCTATCATAATCATACCACCACCTATTTTTTTTTGCGGTGGGCTATGGTGTGGTCACGCCCTTCCAAATCGGTCCGAGGCATTGTACAACCCCATAGACCCGCCGTGCAAAGCACCTCTCTTCACCGTGCAAGTGTGCCAATGGTACCCAATCTTTGTCTTCGGTGATAACCATACCACCTTGGGAGTGTCTGTGTGATGATATTAGAGAGTGATATATCAAGACAAGTTTGACTAAATAATACCGCCCCTTAATGATAGCAAAAAAGTTTATATAGGTCTATACGTGTACATAGCCATGTGTATATGTATAGTATGTAACATATAGGGCCTATATTGCTAAACTTATCACTACAAAATGACTGTAGTTGATGATATCTAATCAAATCAAATGTAATATTACTACATTTATTATTTTGTAATGTTGTATATGTATGTATGAATGAAATTCATATTGAAAGGAAAGAATATAATAATATGTAGTTGGTGTAATGATGTTTGTTAGAGCAATGTGTTATGTATTGTGTGAGTATGTAATGTGTTGTCAGTGTGTGTGTGCAATAGGATGTGAGAGCTATTAATACACACGTGTGAGGTATCACTGAGGTATGTTTGTTTATGTAGGCTCACACGCACACACAGTGTGGTGTGTGCTATTGTTGGAACTATTGTAACATTTTGTATTGTTTGTTTTGTCTAGCCGCTACATTCTGTTGGGCTCCCCTACATCACAGCTGTCGGCTATAAACATTCACTCACTATGTCCAGCCCACAGATTGAATTTTAAATGTTATATAGAATGTGAATGATACAATAAATCATATCTTACACATGTATTGCATTTATTGCGTGAATGTGAGCAAAACCAAAATAATGGTCTTTGAAAGAGATGAAGCCAGAACAGATGTAAGAGTAACAATAGGTAACGATGTACTAGAGCAAGTGGATGAAGTTGTATATCTTGGATGTGGATTTAGCTGAGATGGACGGTACACCACTGATATAGAGCGAAGAGTCAATGCGGGAAATAGAGTGAACGGAGCGTTGGGGCAACTTCTCGGCAGCCACCACCTCAGCCAGAAGGCACGTGTAGCAATACATAACGCAGTGCTTGTCCCAACATTACTGTATGGAAGCGAGAGATGGGTATGCAGAAAAGAGTATGAAAGTAAAATTAATGCGGTCGAAATGCGATCTCTTCGGAAAATCTGTGGAGTTAGGCTGACCGACCGCATTCGTAACGATGACGTAAGAGAGCGAGTAGGTATGAAAGAGAGTATTGGTGTAAAGATGCGAAAGGGAATGCTCCGATGGTTCGGACATGTGGAAAGAATGCCGAACGAACGTCTGGTTAAGAAGATATACAATGCGAAAGTAGAAGGATGTAGGTACCGAGGGAGACCGAGACTAACCTACCTAGACCAGATCGGTCAGGTACTGAAGGAAG
The DNA here is from genome assembly GCA_905163515.2 of Lymantria monacha. Lineage (NCBI taxonomy): Eukaryota > Metazoa > Arthropoda > Insecta > Lepidoptera > Erebidae > Lymantria > Lymantria monacha. Next base: position 474,622 of record LR991090.1, read on the forward strand.
GTGGAGTCAAGAGTCTCCGAAACTGGCGAGTGTGTATGAAGAGAATTATGAATGTTGAGGAAGCGAGTGAAGTATGCAGAGATAGAGTTCTCTGGCACTCTGTTCTCTCTGCCTACCCTGCAAGGGATATGGCGTGATGATATGTATGTATGTATGTGTATGTATTGCATTTACTTTGTATTACCCGTGGGGTACACAAATACAATGTAATAATTTGCCTTTGCAATGGATGGTGTAGAAAATGACTAAGGAATGTAAACAAATAACATCACTGCAATATAAGGAAAATTTAAAATAAAATTCTATATCAACCTGCCTGATCAGCAAGTACTAAACAAATATATGTTAGTATAGAAAGACTCCAGTGTTGATACAAATGTGATTTGAGTAATGTTATAGATCTTTAGTTATGTACTCAACATCACAGTGGATCACTTGTAGGATACCTTGAGATCTGTGTACTTCTCTGCACTGATGTGTGAGCTGAAATATCTACAATATGTCCTTTGTGCACAATAGTTCTTTAATAGTCCCGTCAAGATACGTTTTTGTGCTTGCAAAAGATCGTGTAGTCGCGAATTTTTGATATGTTATTAGGACTCAAATGAACATAAAAATACACAATTTGCAACTTCCAAAGTGCTGTGCTAACGGTAGGGTGACTATAAAACCATAAAATTTTTGGACATTTTTCAGATTTTGTTAAATATCTTAGTGGAGGAAGGGTCTGACATGTTTGGTTGCTATAAAACATTTAAAGTACATTAAATAAGCTACAATTTGAGGCTAAAACCACTTCTATACCGCTATTATTTCTTGCGATACAGTCCTTCAAACATAGCCAACTTTTCAAAAACGTGGATATTTTTTAAAATAGTCACCTATTTTGTGTAATATCTTCTATAATACGCATTTTACACCAAAACTTACTATAACTAAATTGAAGAAAATTTAAATAGCTTTTATTTGAGATTAAATTGGTACCTGTAGGACCAGGAATTCCCTCAAAAACGACAGATAACCAAAACCAGGGCAAATAACCAATAAGTGGGTTTTGAGGGGTAATACAAATAAACTGCTTTCACGTCTGTCTAACCGACTTCAAAAAACCAAAAGAGGAGTTTATCGATTCTTCCTGTGTTTTAAAGATGACGATGTTGATGATTATTTAAATAAAAATTAAAACCCATATTGTTGCGTTTTAGTTAATAATATCTGGATGACCGAGCTTTCGCTCGGTATTTTCTTTTTAGTGTGTTTTGAGTATATATTTAAATATAATAAAAATAATTAATTAAATAATAATAAAAAAATTAAAACAACAACAGTCTCAAAAAGTAACTTTACAGACTCAGGGATGACAGAATCAACATTGTTGAAGAAATCATCCGAGGGAGGATACTGACTAGTATCATACACTTGTGTGCGAATATCTTCTACGATGATTTCTGCTGCTGTCTTCACAATTCTCAACCGCTCTTCTTGAACATTGGCTTTTTGTTCTTTGTACCAATTATCATACAAAATTTTCTGGGCACTATTTTTGAAACAGACGATAAAGTCTTTGTTGTAACCCATCTCCACTATGATTATGTCATCACCAAAACGTTTTTGGAGGTGTTTTTTTGCTGTTCTGATAACAGGGATACAATCACACTCAATCTACTGTATAAGGTTTGTTAAAGAATACTGGCATTCGTCACGGTTTTCCAATAAGTAATCGTAAACACACTTCATTGCTTATTCAATATTACTGGCTGGACGATACCCTCTCTTTTTTCCAGAAGCAGTTGCAACTGTTAAAAGCAAGATATCGTAGCACAATTTGTGGTACGTCCCATCTGCAGCAACCAGGTCGTCAAAGGCGAGGAGGCGCTCCTCAATAGCCCTTCCCCAATCGTCATTTCGGCGTTTAGCAGCATCTAGAATAGTCTGCCTACTTCCTAACTTCTCAATTGTATGGATCGCATTTCTTCTTGCCAAGGGCAGTTTGTTTTGCTGCTGGAGAAATTCTTCAGTGATAGCATTACCACACAAAAAGCAAATTCCTTTCAGAGTAGGGGCCTCCTTAGTTGATGATCTGGTCAATGACGGTTGGGAACCAGAATCCCTTTCACGGCGAACTGAAGCTTCAACATTATGCAAAGCTGTATATCTCTTTCTGCATGCATCATGAACGCTGATTTCACTGCAATTGTTGAGGAATTTTGTATTATCTTCGAGACCATGTTTTTGGCTCACCTCAACTAATGTTTTTATTCCTCGATCTTTGACAATTACGACAGGACCTGTGTCGAGGTCCTCACGACACACGAAACACACGCCTGGACGGATAGACATCACGCTGCAAATTTCTTAATCTGCTCTAGATAAACACTTTTACAATATAATTCACTCGTTTGGTGGCTGTTCCCCTGCGTTACCGGATACACAGCCACACATGCACCGCATCAATATAGACAACTACAACATAAGCCCGAAGGCATGTTAATTTAGCATTATGGTTAAATTATTTGTTAGTTTGGGAGTTTTAGCCAATATAATATTTAATAGTATATTGTTACTGCCTTCACCGCGCGGAGGCACTCCCAGCTTATGTTTCTTTCTTTTTTAATTGTCGTCTTTGTTTACATTTTTTTTTTGCATATTTTATTATTTAGAAAAAAAAAGAATATTTGTGGCCGTTACGAAAAATATCCACTTTTCGGCATATTTTCGAAGATTTGTATGTTATTTGTCAAATCATCATCATCATCATCATAATCATAGCCCATAAACGTCTCACTGTTGGGCTCGCGCCTCCTTCGTAATGGGAGGGAAATTAACCTACTATACCGCGCTGGTCAGACGTGTTGGTATAGGGTTTTGTTTCGAGTTTTCTTTCTCTCGCATAGATGTTATATGCATTTTATATCCCTTAGTCATCTCGTACGATCACCCACGGGTAAGATATGGGTTGGTGAATAGTATTCTTACTCCGTCACCACACGGAAAATCATCATCATCATCTTTAAAAAGACGTGAAAACAGTTTTTTGCATTGCCTCGTTATCTGCGTTTTTGAGGAATCTGCTGGTTCAACAAGTACCAATTTGATCTTAAATGAAAGCTGATTGAATGTACTACAACTTTGTTTTAGTAAGTTTTGGTGTGAAATGCGTATTATAGAAGATATTACACAAAATAAGTGACTACTTTGAAAAATATCCACTTTGAAAAAATCGACTATGTTTGAAGAACAGTATCTCAGGAACTAATAACGGTATAGAGCTGGTTTTAGTCTCGAATTGTAGCTTATTTAGTGTTCTTTTAATGTTTTATAACAACTAAACATGTCAGACCCTTCCTCCACTAAGATATGCAACAAAATCTGAAAAATGTCCAAAAAATTTATGGTTTTATGGTCACCCTACCGTTAGCACAGCACTTTGGAAGTTGCAAATTGTGTATTTTTATGTTCATTTGGGTCCTAACAACATATCAAAAATTCGTGACTACACGACCTTTTGCAAGCACGAAGGTGTTTTGGCCTATCTTGACAGGACTATAAAAGCAGTTAAACATCAGAAACAGAATGTGCAGCACACAGATACACCTCCAAGTGTGATGGATGTCAATCTGTTTAAATGAAATTATTGATTGTGTATTAGCTATGTGATAGTACGTATGTATTATCAATTTTATATTTTGTATCAACAATATTTGAAAATGAAAAATGATTTTCACATTTGAGACTTGAACCCACATTTATTAGCAATCCGTTGCAACCACTTTACCAATTGGGCCAGTGTGGGTATACATACATACATATAGCGATGTGGTGACTCGCATTATCGAGGAGGTAGGTGGACGTGTTAAACACCACCTTTCAAGTAATATTTACACATTGTCCTGATTGCCTTTGACTCTCAAGATTTCAGTTAGAATTGTAGTAAGCAATGGTACAACCTAATAATATAAATTACGGAGATTTACGATTTGATATGTTGTCACTTTTTGTTGGCATATAAGTATTTAAAAATAACTAGCTTCTGCTTGCGGCTTAGCTCGCGTAACAATTAACTTCCCAAAGTTGAGTTACAATCCCACGGCAACATGTTACCGGGATAAAAATGATCAGGAATTGGTTTATCTGTGTGCCAACCAATTTTCATTAAAATCTGTTCATCGGTTTACACGTGATTGAGTAACAAATATCCAAACTTCTTCACAAACTTTCACATATGTAAATATATTAGTAGGATAGTCCAGCCAAGAGACCTACGAGCGGCACCTAATCACGAGTTAACTACTAGAGCGGCCATCACTCTCCCTGTTGATGTGTAATTGCAATAGATTCGGTTGTATAAAGCTATGTAGATGGCGGTCGTGTCACCGACCACAATCTATTAGTAGTTGTCCATTGAACACGTGTGTGTTTGTATATTTTCAGATGGAGACAGTAATCAAACAGACCGAGGAGAGTATGACGCGGAAACTGTCGAATGCGTCACGTCTGCACGAGGACTACCGCCCGCTCAAAGCCGAAGTGGACCTGCTCCGGAGGCAGTGCCTCGGCCTCGACCGGCTCCCTGATCTACACGAGGAGGAGGGCAGCCCCATCACACCCGAGTATGAGATGATCTTTGACTGTTATGTGCTATTAGTGTCATTGTGAATCTGACAATGATGGCGTGTTGATATCACTCGTCACAGTGAGTCAATGATAGTGCTCGGCTTTTTTTTGTGTGCTTAGTTGTTAGCCTCAGATGGCTATGGCAACTTTACCCGGATTGCGGGTGAGCGCTGAGGGCTCTCAACCCGAAATAATGCTCGCCATCACCACATCACACTATGTGACTTGTCATTTTTATATAATAAGAGTTAAGGCGTCCGTGTGTCGTCAATGTATTCTCTGCCATGACACACCCAACACCTTAGTGGTTGGGGCGGCTAACTACGTCCCATCAAAAATATCCGCGATCTGACGTCCCCGATTTACTGACCGACGCTGACGATGCTATTACAATCGCTCAAGAAAGAGCCTACACGGCCCGCGCGGCCATAACACATACTTCCGCCCCCGCCGCCGGGGACGAAAGACGCGACGCGTAATAGTCAATAATTCAAATGTGGGCACGCTTAAAATTTTTACCGGGTTGAGAGCCCTCAGCGCTCACCCATAGTCCGGGTTAAGCTGTGACAGCCATCTGCGGCTAACAGCTAAAAGACAGACACAAAAAAGTGGCGATACATTGGTTAGGCAGTTATATAACTATAACACGTTATCACAACGACGCCGCGACGACGGGGTTACAATATGTGGGTGACATACATCCAAGAGAAGGTGAACTCGTTATAAAACTGTTTATGTGTAACTAGCGCGGTGTAGTAGTGTTAGTCAGACCTCGCCTTACGAAGGAGTAGCGTTGTGACAACGTCAAACACACTGTGGAGTCTGTCAGCGTTCACTCGCCACAATCAATAACAAAACCATCTACTTATTAAATGTATACATCATACGTTAACTTTAACTTTAGTTTTATTTCCAATTTTATTCTACTAAGAAAAAGGAACAGATTTTTGAAAAATTATATCGTTCCAAGTACAGGTAGGTACGGTAAGCAAGGTATTAATATTTGTGTGGTTCCAAGATTAATGCACCTTTTAGGTAGCACTTAAAGCATTTTTTTAAACATTACACCCTTATTAAGGAAATGATTCTTGCATTGCATAGGACTTTACAAACATATAATTTAATGGATGCAAATTGCAACCGAATACAGAACAGCAATTTTTTCGATTTACACAAAGTACTGAGTTGCGTGGGAATCGAATCCTTGAGGTTTGACACGTTTGGTCGAAACTATACAATAGAAACGTGTTACTGTTGAATAACATATAACAATCAATAAATTGTTCATTATGTAGTAACGATATGTTGATGTGTCACCCCACTGTGAGTGTATGTTGCACCCCGCAGTCGGTTCCCGTCGCTGCCGGGGGGCGGCGCGGCGCCCCCGCTGTCGGGCTCGGGCACGTCGCGGCCGCTGCCGACGTTCCTGCCGCCGGCGACGCCCCGCAAGCCGCCGCCGCCGCCGCCCGCGTTCAGGTCTGCTCTCGACCAAGATTTCATTAGCGTCTCGCTAAGGTTCGATTATGTTTTATTTTGATTTTTTCCTCACCCCATGAACTTACTTCGTGACAACCATATTCCTGAGTATACACTTTTATTTATAATAATCGCCCGTACCCTCCCACCTGCACCGTCCTAAAATATAATTGTTATTGTGAACCGTTGGTCGTTCTCCAGACACACAACACGGAGTGCGATCGTCAACTAGTCTGTCAAACGTAACGATGATGACACCGCCACGCCTCCGACGAGAGCACTATAATAATGTATGAATATATGTATGTAATGAGAGAGAAAGAGAGAGTTTCATTCACTATAATCAAATACGTATTCCATTCACAGCTACAGCACTCACAGCTTGGAATGTGTACAAAAGGACACGTCTGGCTGAACATAAGCAATTTTTTAGTGGTAGAACCACACTGTTGACAGTTCTCTGTCTAGAGCCGCGAGCTGGTCTGTCCGGGGTAGTTCCGCACTGAGCAGAAGATCGTCGTCTGAGTAACGACAATGTGCTATTGCGCTTAGTTCGATGAGCGAGAGAGCTGGAAATCCAACTGGGTGGATGTGTGATTTTTTATTGGTGCCCACCAATAAAAAGCGGCCTAGCTATACCCTTGGTATTGCAGAAGTCCATGGACGGCAGTAACACTTACCATCACGGTGTAATGCTTGCTCGTTTGCCACCACAAGCAATAAAAAAAATGAGTATCAGTGACTACCCCCATGTATGGCAGTCAAAGTTGGATTTGGCAGGGAAGTCATGAAAGTAAAATAAATGCTGTAGAGATGAGAGCTCTTCGTAGTATGTGTGGTGTAAGTCTGAAAATTGGGAATAGTGTTATAAGAGAGTGCTGTGGTGTGAATGAGGAAGTTGTGACAAAGATAGACGAGAGTATACTGAGGTGGTTTGAACATTTCGAACGAATAAGTGAGGAGATATTGACGAATATACAAAGCGAATGTGAGTGGGACGATTACAAGGGGAAGACCACTTCCTACTTTTCTGGATCAAATTGGAGATGTTTTGGCAAAAGTTCAGATTAAGAGTACGCGTAACCGTAGAGCATGCATGGAGAATGTGATGATTGTGAATGAAGCGATGGAGGTATGTCAGGATCGTGGTTTGTGACAAGCCGTAGTCTCTGCCTACCCCTCTGAGAAACAGCCGTGAGACATACAGACAGACATACATAGCGTATGTATGCATGCACGATAATCTAATTAAAAAAAATTAAATTGTAATTTTAAATGGGAATGAAAGTAATCTCTCTATTGATCATATTGTGTCCTGATTTGTTATGACAACGGTGATGTGACGTCACAGCGACCACAAGTATTAATATATTGTGAGCAACCCCAAATTGTTTATGAAGGTTCCACCACAGTGTCCACCTATCCACAAACTACCGAACTTATGTACTACCCAAGTCCCATTGCCCTGGGCGCCTCCCTAATACATATTTTTATGTTACACTATCTACTATTTATTTTTAATTATATTTTGTTTGTTTGGCTTATTTTGTGTTTTCAAAATATATAACTAAATCATTTGTAACTATATGTATGTATGCATATTGCATAAACTTGTAACATATCTTTGTATGTACTTAGACATTACAAACGTTATATCTGTGGTGGGTGAGTAACAATATTATTACACGTGTGTGCCGTACAGTACGACTAGGGCGTACAGTGTGCAGACAACATCTGTGCAAAGGGTGCATCGTCGGGGCCGTGGTGTACAGGTACATCCCGTCTATTGTATGGGAGGGTAGACCGTAGAGCCCAGCAGTGGGACCTGTATGCGCTAACACGATGGTGATCTGCGAGTTTATTTAAACAATAAACTGTGTGGCGTGTTCATCTTAGTTGAAATACGGGACGCTGTAGTGTTGTGCCTCCTCCGCACGTTACGGCCGCACGTGTTGGATGTGATCCTATATTATGTTTGATATGTATACTTTCAATTGTATTTATCATCTGCAACAACACAACAGTTATATATATATATATATATATATATATATATATATATATATATATATATATATATATATATATATATATATATATATATATATATATATATATATATTATATATATATATATATATATATATATATATATATTATATATATATATATATATGTATACGCGAGAATAACAAAAACTGTAAAACAGGTTTTGTTAGTTTATATTTACAATTGGAGCCGTTAGATGGCATCACGATCGAGTTATAGGTACATTTTTATTAACTTTATTTTAAAAATTTCAATCGAATCAAAATTGCCTTTAAGTCCTTTTGAAAATGTTTTTAAGTAATAAAGTTAAAGTATAATTAAAATATAATATGTAGATAAATGTAAATATGATATTAATTTTATAACAACTAGATAACTAGTGGTTGGTTTGTTTTGTTGGTCTCGCAATTTATAATGTAGGCACGCTACGTGCCGTTGTTACACGAGGTGTCCTCACTGATGCCCGCAGGCAGCAGCCGCCGCCGATGAAGTCGTGCCTGTCGTGCCACCAGCAGATCCACCGCAACGCGCCCATCTGTCCGCTGTGCAAGGCGAAGTCGCGCTCGCGCAACCCCAAGAAACCAAAGAAGAAGTAGTGCCGTAGAGCTGCCCAGCGCCGCCGCCCCACACCGGCGGGGGTCACACGTGCACGTGCGTGCTATGTACTAGCCGTACACCCACAAGGTGATGGCAGCACGTGACATGTTCACCCCCGTACGACCAGACGGTATAAGCACCACGTCGCTACAGAGACACCGCCAAGCATAACCATATATTTAACAACAGTATTATATTATTATCATCGCCGACTCCCACAACTCCCGACCCACACCCCACACCTAACAATACAATAGTTTACCTCCCCGTAATTTCCTGTGAACAAAATTTTTCATGTCATGACACTGTCTGAGGGGTCGCCAGGCAAATAAGTATTGAACTCAATTCAGCAGAGAAATTTATGACATCAAACTGTGTGCCAAACGTGGTAATTATTCATTGTTTCAAAGTTTTATATTCAACAGTGGAGGTCGATGGTGGATACAAGTGTTGTACATGTAAATTACATTAATTTTTAATTGTCCAACTTTAACATACAGTTCACACCAAACACCTCCCACATCCCAAAGCTCATTGAATCACAGAAAAATTGAGGACCTAGTACAAAATTCGAATAAAAACTGATTCGATACATGGTCATTTATTTATCTATCACTAAAATGTTTTTATATAATTAAATATAATAGATTATAAGCTTGTTATATGACGAGTACGTGTAGTGCTCACGGGCCATACATTAAGTCGAGTGTACAAAATTCATTACAGAGTCAGTGTTCGTTCGTATTACGTAGTAAGACCTCAGTTTATATATACACACACACACACACAATTAAAACATGTCTAATCATTATCTAATGATGATTCTCACATTCTCTCTTTCTTCTGATATGCTCCTACTCATATCCCAATTTCTTGTGGTCATTTATGTACTCGTGCATATTGCAAAAGTTATAGGCGATAGTTTTATGACGGGCCACCTGCCTTGTATCAACCCTTCTTGGGAATGTAATTATTGATCAAACGGCATCAGATGGAGTTGGTCCAGATTGATATAAAGCTCTAAGTCGCCTTTTACGACATCCACTATCAAAGTAACAATGTGTGTATACAAAGTGTAAAGTTGGTGGTGTAAGTATTAGGTGACATACAGCGAGCTAGTTCTCTATGTTGTTCAATTATAGGGATTGGGTTAGGAGGCGGATGTTGTTGTTGTAGGTGGCGTTCTTCTATTGTGTAAGGGTTCTTCACCTCGTCGGTGTATCAACGTTCTGTTGCACACAGACCTTCACATTATAGACATAATACCATAATCGCCACGCTTGGTAGACGGGTTCACCATCGTAGTTGGTCGCCGACTCGCCGCCGCCTTCACACCTGATAATACTACGTGAGGTGTGGGGAGGGTGACACATTGTAACCGACCACCGCTCAGGTAACGAATGTCACTGGCAACAGACAACTATCAGAATATTTATGAGCAATTATTATTGAATAAAATATATGCGATAACAATAATGTGAGGCGCTCCAAGTTATCCATCCATAACAACATTTAAATATATACCTATTTGTAACATCATAACATTATGTCCCAGTGGTGAATTTATCGCATTTGTATTTAATTTTCACTTCTCCAATATTATCATATAAAAACTTTGGTCCGATAATATCAAATACAAACGCAATGAAGTCAATAAAGAATAATAGTTTTATATAATGTATGTAATAATTGCGTGAACAACTGGAGGCGTCCCACTGTGGGGCGCAGGACGCGGCCAGTCGAGTGGTATTAGTTCATTACACCACACTACACAGACGTGTTACAGTTTTATGTAGAGTTTACCTAATGTTGCATGTGCTATATATTTCAATAATCATTTGTTACTGAATCCACAGCGAAGGTGGTGTTTGGTGATCACTGTGTACTGTCCATCACCACACATACACCAACAATCTGATTTATTTATGATATACTAACTTTTATTGTTAAGGTATAGTGCTGTATATTTCAACACGACAGCATCACTCAAATATATACATATATATATATAAGTGCTAATTATGTTTGTACTATTGTCTGTTTGTATGCGTGTGTATGTGGCGGGTGTGTCGCGACGGGTGTCGTACGTGATGTATATACATGTGTGTGTAAATAGCTAGGAGTTCTATATGTAGGTAGCCACGTACGTAGGTCAAGTAAGTAAGTAACATTAGTGACAAACTAATTCTCTTGTAAATATTTTTCAATATTTTGGTGCCATAGGACTCTATGGTTTTAATAAAAAAATAACGAGAAACAGTGGCGTTTTATTTTTTACAGCTCTTTCGTTAAAAATATCAGTAGTGGTTCAATAGATGGCGTTTGACTCGTCAACTATAGCTTTAAACACAAATGGAAAATATCAGTAGTAGTTCAATAGATGGCGTTTGACTCGTCAACTATAGCTTTAAACACAAATGGAAAATCTGAACACACCTGTCTAATTTGATTTCTAGTTAACCACCCATCCCGAGAAAAAATGTTTATATATAATCATAATGTATATAATATTCATATATAATTATATATATTCATATATAGTTATTATATATATTATTATATAGTTATTATATATAGTTATACACACACATATAATCACGCCATATCCCTTGCAGGGTAGGCGGAGAGAACAGAGTGCCAGAGAACTCTATCTCTGCATACTTCACTCGCTTCCTCAACATTCATAATTCTCTTCATAGACGCTCGCCGGTTTCGGAGACTCTTGATATAGTTATTATTATATATATTCATATATAATTATATATATTCATATTTAGCCGAGATGGAAGGTACACCACTGATATAGAGCGAAGAGTGAATGCGGGAAATAGAGTGAACGGAGCGTTGGGGCAACTTCTCGGCAGCCACCACCTCAGCCAGAAGGCACGTGTAGCAATACATAACGCAGTGCTTGTCCCAACATTACTGTATGGAAGCGAGAGTTGGGTATGCAGAAAAGAGTATGAAAGTAAAATTAATGCGGTCGAAATGCGATCTCTTCGGAAAATCTGTGGAGTTAGGCTGACCGACCGCATTCGTAACGACGACGTAAGAGAGCGAGTAGATATGAAAGAGAGTATTGGTGTAAAGATACGAAAGGGAATGCTCCGATGGTTCGGACATGTGGAAAGAATGCCGAACAAACGTCTGGTTAAGAAGATATACAATGCGAAAGTGGAAGGATGTAGGTACCGAGGGAGACCGACACTAACCTACCTAGACCAGATCGGTCAGGTACTGAAGGAAGGTGGAGTCAAGAGTCTCCGAAACCGGCGAGTGTGTATGAAGAGAATTATGAATGTTGAGGAAGCGAGTGAAGTATGCAGAGATAGAGTTCTCTGGCACTCTGTTCTCTCTGCCTACCCTGCAAGGGATATGGCGTGATGATATGTATGTATGTATATAGTTACTTGGAATTATGTAATGCTATATTATGAGATATTGACAATAATAATAATAATAATAATATTTATTTGCGGAACATAGGTAATACAAGGTTTTATAATTAGTTATGGTAAGCGAGTCGCTATGTTCTACCTTTCGGGCATGCAAATTATAAGGTTTACAAATTTTTATTAGAGTTGTCTCTGTCTAATATATGAACAATCAAATTAAATGTCAAATTAACAAAATAATGCCATAGTCAACTAAATTTACATTACATAATTGTCATTTAAGAAATCATTAACATTATAAAAGCAGCGCTCTACTAAAAAGTCCTTTAGACGTTTTTTGAATTGAGTTACGTTTGTGAGTTTGATGTAGTTAGGTATTTTATTGTAAACCGTAACTGCCATACATAAGATATTTTTATGCATTAATGCTGTAGTGGCCTTTTTTATCCTTAACCTAAAGTTATCGCGTCTATTCCGTGGCAATGATCCGAGTGTCTCAAACAGATGAGAGTTAGTTTTGACGAAAACAGCTGTTTCGTAAATATATATTGAAGGTAATGTCAGAATTTTATATTTTTTAAAATATGGCACACAGCTGACTCGTGTTCTTAAATTAAATATTGCTCGGATACATCTTTTTTGCATTTTAAAAGCTATGTCTTTGTTTGTAGAGTTACCCCAGAATATAATTGCATATCTTAGATTGGTTTCAACTATTCCATGATAGGCTGTTATTAAAGCATCATAATTTAGAACATGTGCAAGTTTAAAAAGTACGTAGGCAGATTTACTAATTTTTTTACAAAGCATATTTATATGAGCCTTCCAATTAATTTCACTATCAATAATAAGTCCTAAAGATTTATTACTATTTACTTCAGTTATTTTATTAGCTTGATAATTAATATTTAATATTGGAGTAGTCATTCTTTGGTGAAATTGGATAAAATTAGTCTTCTTAAGATTTGACGATTCTTAAGATATGATTAAGACGGTGATTATCAAACATAGGCCTCCCCCTAAAAGAGGATGAGACCACAGTAGTCACGCGTGGTTGGTTGGTTGGCGCAGTCGGTACTAAAAGTATCTCAGAGGTACTTACTTTTGGTGATCGCTCAACCGATTTATACCACTACCGTGCGAGTAAGTTGTAATGTTAAAACATTGTATTGTTAATATGTAACAACACATGAACATGGTGGATGGCGCTGTGGACTGACAGGACGAGCTCCTGCTCACAAATAAACAATTGTCTATACCAACACTGTGAATACAATGAAATAGACAACGAACTAGTGAACATATCAGGTGCGTGGTAAGTGTACGGCGGCAGTCTCTGCCTAGGGGCCGTCCATTAATCCCGTGAGGTTTGAAAGGGGGGTTGTTTGATAAAAATCACGAAATATCACAAGGGCCTCCCCCTTGTGGGTGTAGTAAGATGTCACATATATTTATTTTTTCGTCAAACGCTACGATTTCTAAACTAAAAAGCGGCGTGTAGTGTGATGTTGAGTTGCCGTTGCCAGGCAACGAACGAAGTTTAAATAGGTGATCTGTATAAAAACCTTATTGTGAAGTATAAAAAACCGAGAATATGCTACTAGCTGTAGGCTACTTTCTGTAGGTACTAAAGATTCACGTGATATTGATGGGGGAGGGGGGGTCATAGTCTTAATCCTCACCACGTATCACCAAAGGGGAGGGGGGTAAAAAATGCTAAAAAAAAAAAGATCACGTGGACGTCCCTCTACACTTGGCGGCAGGCGTCTATATACGTAGTTAGTGTAGTGAACGTTCATGAGAGCGGAGCCGTGCCGTGCTTGGTAGTAATGCACAGATAGCGCAGCGGTCAAGTTATTGTCGTAGATCCGATTCCCAGGACAATACTATTTGCGATCCACAAATTTCTTTCAGATTCCGAGTTTGGGTGTTGGTGTAATTTGTATACATTAATTGTATGTTTATGAAGTCCCCCGCAAACGGAATACAAGGGTTATTTATAAATACCCGATACGAAACGAAAAATGATGTCACAAACGGGGTTCGAACCCGCACCTATTGGGAATCCGGCCCAATAGGTGCGGGTTCGAACCCCGCTTGTGACATCATTTTTCGTTTCGTATCGGGTATTTATAAATAATTAAGCATATTAAATGCTAAAAATTTCAGTAATTTGAATACAAGGGTTAGTTCCTAGTGCATTGTTCTTTTAAAAACAAAAGGCTTTATATATTTATTTATCTCGTGTGTTCAACGTCGTTATGACTCAATTGACAGTATTGTATGTTTGTGTGTCACTAACTAGCGGGTAAAGTATTAATCATCACATAAAACAAAAATATTGAAACAACTGTAACAACATATATACACCGTGGAATCTAATTGGCTGTGTTCCCGAAACGTATATACTCAGTTAATGATATAGAACCATAATATAGCATTTATTCAATAAAATAAAAACATAAATTCTAGTCATTTGCGATGCCGGACGTTTCCTTAAAATATCATTTTTGCATAACTGTAACATGTTTTGTCTAATAATTTTGTTATACCTACGGTCGTTTGAGAACATCGACCGTAGCTATCAACCTACGGTCAATGCTCTTACCTTGGTTACCTACTTTCTTTAATTACTTTAAAACCATGCCTCCATTTTCTCAAGAATTTCTTCTAATCGAGCAGAATGTCGGCGACACCTACCTCTAGCCTGAACACGTGTAAGCACTCAAAACTGCCTGTGGGTTAGTAGACGTTTTGTGGCTGATAAAATTATCGCTGTTGTAGGCACAGGCGGATTTATAATGCCACATCTGCGTAACGAATCCAGGTGTTCTGGCTGAGCGTACAGGCATCTAGCCTTCGCCAAGTTGTCTCCAGCAATCGCATAAAAACGAACCATGTTTAACCACTCTACGTCAGAATACTGGTAATGACTTGTCATTTTTACGCACTTACTAGCACTCGCGTTCGGGATTTGTTATAAACATATGATATACGTCTAAACCGTTTGGCAAAAAATTGCAAACTGACCTATTAAAACATAGACCAAGGTCGCGCGGCTCGGGCGCATCAAAAGCAAGGGGTGCGTGCGGGACGCGGGCGGGCTACGAGCTACAATTCCTAAATATTTTTTTTACCTATTATTGCGATTTAATTCGAATGCTATGTCGTAGGCATGTTGGGAACAATACCGTTGCATATCAGACAAACTTAAGAACGTCTATTTATCAGACTTTTTTTTCAATGTATTATGTTTTTAGTTATGTGGGGATTTTAAGAATGATTAACTGAGTACATACGTTTCAGGAAAACAGCCAATTAGATTCCACGGTGTATGTATTAATAAAACACAAGTATCCTGTACGTTTGTTTGTATGTCAGAATATATGTATATATGAAACTGATGAACATTATTAAAAAACTGTCACTAAAAATATAAATCGTTATTAAGTTCTGTAAACAATCCTAAAATTTATTTATTAGAAGTTATAACATTCTTGAATTTTTAAAAAATAATCCATTTTCTTTAAACTTCTACCATAAAAGGGTTTGATAGGTAGTGGCCTAGCTATAGCCCTGGTACTGCAAAGTTCCATAAGCAGCAGGAACACTTACCATCAGGTGTGCCTCTTGCTCGTTTACCACCATAATATATATATAAAATAAACAAAATTTACCTCAAAAGGAAAAACCGAACTCTTATAGGATCACTCTGTTGTCCGCGTGTCTGTATGTCTGTCAAGAACCTATTTGCTCAGGAACGCATTATCAGGCAATCAAGCAAATCGCATATCAAGCTGAAATTTATATCAAATAGTCAAGTCTACTGTCCCTTGGAGCTGTGAAAAATCAAACTTAAAACCTACAAGGCACTTCTCGTGAACTCAGAATTTAGAAATTTTGTACGAATCAGCAAGATAAAGGGAAAATTGCGAAAAGCATAAAATTTTAGTTACGTCATATAATAAAAATATTTTTAATTATTTTAAATTTACTACCTAATCTACGTCCCCTTTCCTTATGAATGCGTAGAGGTATTAAATTGAAATTCATATCAAATATTCAGGTCTATAATATCTTTAAACTGTAACAGAATCAATAGAAATACTATAACTAAACTTTTTAAACATAATCGGGCGTCAATTGAAGAGGATCCCTACTTAGGAAGGCAACTGGCCTTCCTCGAGGCCACCACATCAGACATCGCCGAAAAAGTGGAAAATTGTGCTTGAGAGACACCCTTTTGAAGAACAAACAGTTATATGCTTTGGTTGGAGTATCAGATACCACCATTTTCTGAATTTTACATGATAACCTGGGTTTAACAAAAGTTTGCACTGACTGCTCACGCCACTTGAGAGACAGCAGCGTGTCAATTTGTCAAAACAATTTTTGGAATTGTGTGGAGACGAACCTACACAGATTTTGGAGCGAATTTTTACTGGAGATGAAATATGGGTTTATCATTTTGAGCCGGAGATTTTGCGGCAATAGATAAAAAATATTTTCACAATGATTTCTAAATCATTATTCATAGACCAAAATTAATTCATAGATCTAATAAATAAAGTTGTATAAACTTAAGGGTGATTATATTCAAAAGGACAACTAGATTTGGTTCATTTTATTTAAAACCCTTCCATTCCATGAACTTATGGACCTCTTCTTGTATAGTACATAGCTAACTAGTAATACGTAATTGTGTTCACAATATTTTAAAGATAAACACTCGAGTTTCGGCGAGGCCGAAGGTTTCGGCTATATTTTGGCCGAAACCGAAACTACGGCCGAAACTAGATTTTTTGGCCGAAACCGAAACCGAAATTTCGGTCGTTCACTATTGGAAACAAAACATCTTTTCAGTCAGATATTTTGATTTAATATTTTTTATCTATAATTAAATATTCTACATCATTCGATATAGTAGGTATACTGTTAGTGACGCAATGTAATTTAAATCTCCCGCGAAACCGTCGCATCTCGTAGTTTCCGCTCGCGACGTGATAATCAGAGCCATCTAGGATTAAAGCCGAATATAATTTGGAGAAAACAACATCTAGCGCTAGCGCTATCTAGTTACGGACGACACTCGACAGTACTTTTGCCTGTAAAGAGAAATAGCATCAATTTATTTTATAATATACGGTCAATAGCGACATCTTGTATTGAATAGCAATACCACGAAGAACGTTCTAGCATGGACTATTCTGGAAAGGAAAGACAGTGATAGCAAGTATGAGACAAGGATGGAAACAGAGTCTAGTATTTTCTACGTATTTCGGGAGCGAGAATATTTGAATATATAAGCGGGATCGTGAGGCAGAGCAAGGACGGGTTGAGAGCCCTCAGCGCTCACCCACAGTCCGGGTAAAGTTGTCATAGCCATCTGAGGCTAACAACTAAGTCACACAAAAAAAAAAGGCAGAGCAAGTCAATTCAGTTCGAAATTTCGAATACAATTCAATTCAGTTCGGAGTTTAATACGAGCGAATATTTCATGCGCCATAATAGTGTCTTATAGTTTAGTTGCGGCGACACGAGATTTACGTTTACTGCGCAACAACTGGAAATATTACTCCGTCAAATGGATATTAGGAAATCTTTGAAAGAGGTGAGTCATAACAAAACACATATGTACCTAATATGATTATTTGATTTGTTTAAGGGGGGCTCTCTTGTAAGTGTATAGGAAGTAAATGATATTTGAATGGGATGTTTTTATAGGTATCTTGATCTTTATTTATTACCACGTTTTTATTAGGTCGCTTTCTTGTCTGTCTGTTTGTCTGTTCGGTACAATTCTGGCAATTGATTTTAAACTAACTTCCCGATCTCCCGATGAGCTAGAGACTTAAAATTTTGACTGTAGGTCAGAAGTGTATAACAATACAATATTAGATTGTTTTCTTGTCTGTCGTTTTGTTTGTTTTGTTCGTTTGTTTGCTTGTTTGTTTGTTTGAAAGTTTAAAAAACATTACACATTTTTTATGACTAAAAAGCAGAAAATAAAAAAATAAATAATTTTTTTTATTATACCACGTTTTTAAAACGGATTAAAAAGTATAACGATAAACGTGGGGCGCAAGAAAAAAAAAAGATAGGTAATGATAAAAAGTGTAAAAAGTAGCAGTCGTTGAGAAACCTCATGTTAGATGAGCTTTCTCATTGACTGCTACTTTTTATGTATATATATTTGCAGTAGAATAAAATTTGTAATTTAGGTATCTATCTATTTCATGCGCCCCACGTTTTTCGTTTTAAATTTATCAAGAATTTCTGTAACTGTATAAATTAAAAATGCTTAGGTCAATTTATATGGCATTAGAAAATATTATTTTATACTTACCTTTATTTCGTAACGACGACGCAAGAGAGCGAGTAGGTATGAAAGAGAGTATTGGTGTAAAGATGCGAAAGGGCATGCTCCGATGGTTCGGACATGTGGAAAGAATGCCGAACGAACGACTGGTTAAGAAGATATACAATGCGAAAGTGGAAGGATGTAGGTACCGAGGGAGACCGAGACTAACCTACCTAGACCAGATCGGTCATGTACTGAAGGAAGGTGGAGTCAAGAGTCTCCGAAACCGGCGAGCGTGTATGAAGAGAATTATGAATGTTGAGGAAGCGAGTGAAGTATGCAGAGATAGAGTTCTCTGGCACTCTGTTCTCTCTGCCTACCCTGCAAGGGATATGGCGTGATGATATGTATGTATGTATTTTATACTTTTTAGTCCGTTTTAAAAACGTGGTATATTAATTTTTTTTTCGTTCTATGCCTAAACACCGTAAGAGTAATTATGTTT
Source organism: Lymantria monacha (assembly GCA_905163515.2). Lineage (NCBI taxonomy): Eukaryota > Metazoa > Arthropoda > Insecta > Lepidoptera > Erebidae > Lymantria > Lymantria monacha. The sequence goes on from LR991090.1 coordinate 493,559, forward strand.
GTGTATCCTTTTTTTAGGGAGAACACGCGAAAAAAGAAAAAAAGGTCGGGAAAGTAGCAGTGGAAGTGATGAAAATGACAACCGTGATAAAACTCATGTAATGCCAAGATCATTGCATGCTAACATTGGACAAGCGTTACATTCTCCAGCAGAATCTGTAAATATATCTGTTGCCGATTATTCTTCTCCATCGACATCCCAACAAACTTATGGCGTCAACGTCGATCCTGAAATTATAGTGGACGATGGCTATCATGAAAATGATCTGGGTCGTTATGTTGGGTTGGCTACTCAGCTATCGACGGAAAAGAAGAGGGAGTTTAAATTACTGAAATTTAGCACTTAATATGCTTAATTATTTATAAAATCCGATTACGAAATGAAAAATGATGTCGCAAGCGGGATTCGAACCCGCGTCCATTGGGATTCCGGCCCAATCGTGCAAGCACGGGCAAGGGCCGGAATCCCAATGGACGCGGGTTCGAATCCCGCTTGCGACATCATTTTTCATTTCGTAATCGGATTTTAGAAGAGGGAGTTGTTAAAAAATCCTTGGATCCCGCCCAAAAATTATGATTTTGAAAGTGATGCAAGCCATTTGAAAAGAAAATTTAATCATGCTTGGTTGGATCAATATGCACCATGGCTAGTATATTCCAAGCGACTAAAAGGCGCTCTTTGTAAGCATTGTGTTTTGTTCACTCCGCCCATCAGCACTATGAAAGAAATTTTGGGATCATTTATGGTCATATATAATGGCCATATATAAAGTTCAAAAATATGCATGAAGACTGCCGAAAGCATGCAATGACTAACCTTCACCTAACAGCGACAAATGCTGCAAAAAATTTTCTTGAAAATGTTCCTGTAGACATTCAACTGCAAAGTGGACACCAAAAAGCAATCGATGAAAATAGACAAATATTGTAATCAATTATTTCTTGTATAGTATTTTGCGGTACACATGGTATGCCTCTTAGGGGAAAACAAGCAGATGAGGGTGTTTTATTAGATTTGTTGAAGTTGAGAATCAATTCAGGGGACGACAAATTAAAGAGTCACCTGGAAAAGAGCCGTCGCAATGCAGTTTACACATCGCCAAAAATACAAAACGAATTGATTAATTTATGTGGCGAAATTATTAAGGAGAATATAATAAGTGAGGTTCAGAAGACCGTGGCTTACGCAGTCTTAGCTGATGAAACAGCAGACGTAGCTGGGAAAGAACAGCTATCAATAGGCGTGCGGTTCTACGACGAAAGCAAAAGGAGAATCAGAGAAGAATTTGTAGGGTTCGTTGAACTAAAAGCACAAAATGCTTCAGCAATTGCCGAAGCAATTGACAATTTCTTGATTAGTTCTAATCTCCCAACCGAAGATTGCGTAGGGTTTGGATTCGATGGCTGTTCTACAATGGCAGGGAAAGAGGGTGGCGTACAAGCCATTTTGAGAAAAAAATATCCTCGTGCTTTATATTTTCATTGCTCAAGTCACAAACTCAACCTTGTTGTGAATGATGCGAACGCAGTGCCAGAAATTATAAATACTGTCGCCACTGTAAAGGATGTTATAACGTTTTTCAGAGAATCGACTACTCGTTGAAACTACGCTCCAAACCTATCACGATTGTGTGAGACGAGATGGTCCGAAAAATATAAATCAATCAGAAAGTTTTCTCAACATTTCCCAGAGCTCGTGAAATCTCTAGAAACGTTATCTATAGAGGGAAATTATGCCACCAGAAAATCTGCATATCTGTTGCATTCAGCCGTTACAAAACCAGTGTTTATTGTTGCTCTACAAACAATAGTCAAATATTCAACAGTTTTAGAACCAGTAGTTAACGCACTGCAAGTTAAATCGATCGATATGATCTCGGTAGGGAAACACATCAAAAATATCAAGGACATTCTCAGAAATGACCGCGAGTTTCCTGATAAAATAAGTAATGAAATGCTTCAAAAAGGGCGATCTGTTGCAATGGATTTGAACATAGAAATTTCGGTTCCACGTCTTGCTCACAAGCAAACACATAGAAGTAACCCGCCATCAGACAATGATAACGAATATTGGCGGCGTTCCCTGATAATACCATACATTGATTCACTCATTTCATCGTTGAATATTCGATTCTCCCAAGAAAATACTCCGGCGTTTGCTTTAAGTAAGCTACATCCCTTGTATATGACCAAAACCAGCATTACAGACTTACACAAGAACACAGAATCATTCCAAGAATTTTATAACCTGGATATCACCGGAGAACTGAACCTTTGGATTAATTTTGGGTGAAGAATGCTTTATCAGATAATCAATTAAGGGACATAGAAGTAGTTGATCTGTTCAACGAAGCCAACATTTTTTACCATGCTGTCAGAAAGGCGTTGATTATTTTAAGCACTATCCCATGCACCACGGCGACCGTAGAACGGTCCTTCAGTACGCTTCGAAGAGTTAAAACGTGGCTTAGAAGCACCATGGGTGAAGAAAGGCTTACGGGTTTATGTCTGATGAGCGTACATCGCAATTATTTAAAAGAAAACAGTGAGTTTATTCAAAAGACTGTCATAGACAAATTTTCGGCAAATCCGAGAAGATTACTGTTAAATTAATTTATATATATATACACTACCGTCCAAAAGTTTGGAAGCACACCTGTTTTCAAACAAAACAAATAAATGCCGACTAATAGCGGTAAAAATTAGCAATAATCTTAAGTTTTACAACCTTTTACGACTGTCTACACAAACACAAAAGGATTATTATCCTACATTCATCAAGTTTTATGGAATTCCTTAATATTGACGAAACACGTGTTTTATGACTTAATCCGTCGGCTACTTTATCCTATGCAATGGTGTAGTTTTATTGATAATGTTTGCTGGTTTTAACTTTTTTAGACCTTATTCAGTCGCACTTGAGCATTGGCACGTGAAAGTTGTGATATTAACATTGTCTGTATTCGAAAGATATCGGCTACTACTTTGACCGTATTTTTTCTTCTGAAAATGGCAAAACGCAAGCAAATCACGCTTGAACAGCGAAGCGCTATTTGCACTCTACGCGAGGAAGGATACAGTGAACGTCAAATCGCAGAAAGGCTCGGAATTTCTTGTAAAGGTGTCCACTATACCCTTGCTAGAAAACAAGAAACGGGGAAAAATGAAGATAGAAAGAGATCTGGTAGGCCCAAATCCACAACAAATCAAGAGGACAACTTCATTAGAGTTCTTTCTAAACGGAATCGACGCTTAACTGCACCACAGATCACTGCAGCTCTGAATGATACGCGAGAAACACCCATTTCAACAACTACTGTTAAAAGACGCTTACTGTCTGCGGGATTAAGAGGATGTGTTGCTGCTAAAAAACCCAAACTAACAAATCGACATAAGAAAAATAGACTAGAATGGGCAAAAGCGCATAAAAACTGGACTATAGAACAATGGGAAAATGTCCTTTGGAGTGACGAATCAAAATTTCAGATTTTCGGATCCAATAGACGTGTCTTTGTACGCCGGTCAAAAGAAGAGAGGGCTTCAGAGGCATGTACAGTGCCTACCATCAAACATGGTGGTGGTAATGTCATGGTTTGGGGGTGTTTTGGCAACAGTAAACCCGGCAATCTTGTGAGGATAACCGGAAAATTAAACAAGGAAGGCTATTTAAAAATTCTCCAAGATTCTGCCATACCCAGTGGACTAAGTCTCATTGGTTCTGGATTCATTTTTCAACAGGATAATGATCCTAAGCATTCGTCTAAATTGTGCCAGAACTTTTTAAACAAGAAAAAAGCTGAAAACATTTTAAACATCATGCAATGGCCATCTCAATCCCCTGATCTTTCTCCCATTGAACTTGTTTGGGATGAACTTGACAGGAGGGTGAAAAGTCGTTGTCCTACGAGCTCAGAACATTTGTGGCAGCTATTAGAGAACGAATGGAACAAATTAGATAAAGATTATTTTAAAAAATTGATTAATAGAATGCCCAGAATATGTGAGAAGATTATAAAGGAGAAAGGTGGACACTTTGATGAAGCTAAAATTTAATCTAATTTACCATTGTATATTATTTTTTTATTTTGTTTAAGTTAGTTTCTGTTTGTTCTTTATTTTTTTATCAATACATTTAAATTTAAATGACTTAGTTTGGTTTTATTCGATTTTACCTTGCTGCTTCCAAACTTTTGGACGGTAGTGTATATAATAAAAGTCAATTTTCATGATTTTTTGTTTCAATATACCCGACCGACCATCATATGAGCTGCCCCCTCCTATCTGAAATCCTGGGTACGCCCTTGTCGTCGTCTATATATATCTTGGTTGTCAGTCCTAAACCTGTCATGTCAAGTATGAGGGTAAATCAACTGATATTCCGACAATTACTGACAAATAAACGGTACCTAAAAATAACTTGTATTTCGTAGTTTATAGCTCCTTCAAAATATTAAATTTGAAGGAGCTATAAACTACGAAATATGGATCTTGAATGGCTGGAGCCGATTAAAATTATGTCCGCACATGTTACGTTGGATTGGATTGCATAATCATGTCATTTAGAACCGATAGGATAGGACTCATGTACATGTTTTCTGGATATAGTTCCGACAGAAAAAGGAATCGTTCCATGTCCGATCCGCTCCAGGACATGATTTACACATGACCTGTAAGTGACCGAGTGTCGCTCATGGACCTTTGCAATACCAGGTCATATCCAGGCTGCTTTCATCACCAGTTATCAATCTGTTCAGAAACGGTTCGGTTTCATTACGTCTCAATAAAGACTTACAAAAATCCTCTTCCTTTGGATCGCGACAAAGAATAGACGTGTACAAGACATTAATTTAATAAAACAAATTAAATATAAATTGAATTTCAAAAAAGTATTGTAATAAAATAATAGGAGTGCATACAGATTGAGGAGATAGCGGCGAAGTCAATTTCAGCTGTGTGCTGCACACAAATGCAGGTACGCTATAAGCAATTACACTTCGAGGCGGATAACTATACAACATACATCAATATACATTTAAATATACCGAACAACAAACGAGTGGTTAACGAATAGTTACGATCTTTGGTTGCGTTAATAAGCTCCGCCCCTATTCATTGACTTTACGCACCGATCGTGTACGATCAAGTTTAATATCGTTCGGTGAAGTTGTATATTTTGTGCCATTCATAATTACAAATGATGTGCGCCTGGTGTATTGAATATACAACGATTTAGTCAGGCACAAGTTGTTTACTACTGTATTTTTATTACATAGAAGAAAGGATATTTCTTTTGTATTTCAAATTTTATTCACACTATACTAATAACAATGCCGTTAAACCGAACACCTCCACCGCCTTCTAATTCACCCACTTGTTTCAAAACACCTCTCCAATACGCCTCTGACTCAAACACATCTGAACCGACTGAACTTGAAAGCACTGTGAGCGCACCGGCGTCACTAGCATATAATAAAACTAGGAAGGAAAGGGTTGTGAAGCGGAAGCGTATGGAGACTGACGATATTAGTAAAGCTGACGTGCTGGACATGTTTAGTAAATTGCGAGAAGACCAAGATTCTAAATTTACAGCACTCATACAATCAAATAACGAAATTAAAGCTGCAATGGAATATGTGTCAATTAAATATGATGATATGGTGCTTCAGCTGCAAACACTTGAGGAAGAGAACAAAAATCTCCAGAAACGTCTTCATCTCCTAGAGAGCCGTAATGAGGTGCTGGATCGGAATGCGAGGTGTTCCAGTATTGAAATAAGAAATGTACCCCAGGTGCCAAAAGAATCTAAAGAGGATCTAAAAAATATCGTGAAAAACTCGGCGCTGACTCTAAAGGTTCCACTACAGGATTCTGAAATAAAAGACTTTTACCGTATCAATACAAAATCCACAATAAAACCCATTATTGTGGACTTTACTACAGTTGGAACTAAAGAAAAAATCATTGGCGCCTACAAAAAATATAATAAAGAGCATCATTCGGAGAAGCTGGGGTCTGCTAAGATTGGAATTGCAGGCACAAACAGAAGTATTTACATATCTGAAAATTTGACACAGAAAGACAGGAGGCTTTTTTATTTAGCACGTGAATTCACAAAAACAAATAATTACGCATTTTGTTGGGTCGCGCATGGCAAAATATATGTGAAAAAAGTTGAAGGTGAGCAATCTATTAGAATTTCCAATGAAAATGACATAGAAAGGTTAAGACTTAAATGACTGAGTTATGAGCCTCTGTCATGTCATGCTGTTGTCTACTTTTTGCTGCTGTTATATAAGGTATTTTATATAATTTCATCTCCCCACATATCTGAATTGTTCTACTTAATAATCGAGTATATTGTTAAAATTAGTTTTATTTACATTAGTACAAAATCACTTACACTATTTACAGTAAATACAGAAACCCTCTCACACTCAACACTCTCTCTAAACTCAAAAAATAATAATTATAAGTATATTGTTATAATTAACATTAGCAACTTATATACACTATTTACACTATACACACAATTCCTCTCACACTCAACACTTTCTCCTAATTCAAAAAATAATAAATACAAATGCATTGTTATAATTATCATTGGTACCAACTCACATACACTATTTACACTAAACACAAAAATTCACTCATACTCATCATTTTCTCTAATCACTAAAAATAAAAAAACACACATATCATAAAGACAATACACAAAGCACGTTCGCAAAAAAAAATATTTTACTAAGTGGTAGACGTTCTACCTGCAACGTGTTTTTGAAATATTTAATGAAGCTGAATGAATACAAAGAGTATTTAAAAAACACAAATAACTTTTACTCTCCTCCAGTCAATCTATTATATTTAAAAAAAGTTAAAATCGACGCCCTTAATAAATATTTTATTCACATTTACATGAACATTTATTCTTTTATATGTTACTATTCTCAATCTTAAATAAAAATGTCATACAAGAAATTGACAATATGGATAATATTCTGTGTAGATATTTGAATAACCCCGCATTATGCAGAGATTTTTTGAAACACGAAAACAATTTTTGCAATGGTTTGAATATTTTGTCGTTGAACATACGTAGTATTTTCAAAAACATAGACATGCTGCACGTATTTCTAAGTAATATCGATATAGTGATTGATGTTATTGTATTAAGTGAATGTTGGACTGGTAATCGTGATCCGCCATCCATACATAACTATAATGTTTACCTTACAAAACAAAGCTATAACCAAAATGACGGAGTCGTGGTGTATGTGAGAAATAATTTAACAGCTAACTGTACCGAACCTGACGTTGCTGAGGGTAATTGCCTTATTCTAGAAATTGACTATCTTTACTCTATTATTTGTTCGTACCGCCCACCGTGCTTTGGCAATCCTTCAGAATATTTAAAATCGCTTGATGACATTCTAACAAATATTAATAGAAAAAGGAATATAATATTCACTGGCGATATCAATATAAATATCGGACCGGATGTTGAACTTACTAAATATGCTCGAGATTATTTAAATATGATGGCAACACACGGTCTGGTACAAGGTATTAACCTTCCAACACGAAACACAACCTGCATTGATCACTATATGGTGAGAACTGATAAAAAATGGCAAACAGTAGTTTTTGACGAATTAACAGATCATGCTCCAATATTACTATCGATAGATACTATACAATTAAAAAGAAAAATCACTAATTTAGATAGAATGATTACAAATATAGACAAAGTAGTAGAATCTTTAAGCAAACTGGATTGGATTGAGTATTACAACATTACAGATACTAACGCTGCCTCACTATATTTAATATCTACTATTCAATCAGTTATAGAAAAAAACACAAGTATAAAGAAAGTAACATGTCGCCTTAAACCAGTTAAGCCGTGGATTACATCAAGTATCATAAAATGTATTCGCAAAAGAAATGATCTACAGCGACAAAGTAAACTAGCCCCTCAAGATATTGAACTTAAATCTAGATTTAAAAAATACAGAAATATGTGTAACCTAATAATTAAATCGCAAAAGCAAAATTATTATAAACGGCAAATTCTAACTAGTCGAGGTGATATAAAAAACACTTGGAAGATAATAAAAGAGATTAATAATCATTCAGTTGACAAAATATCCGCCAGTCCATTGCTCTGTATAAAGCAAACAGAAAAGGAGTCTCTAAATGTAGTAAATAATTACTTTACGTCCGTCGGCAAGGACCTAGCGAACAAAATATTAAGCAGAATACAAAAATCTGAATCGGATCTATTGCGTGCCGCTTCACGAGATAATTCACAGATATCACCCAAAAACTCTATGTCTCTCTTTCTCACTGACGCTAAGGAAGTACAAAATATTATTCACAGTATGAAGACCAATGGAGCTCCAGGCCATGATCACATTACTCCTCTGATTATAAAAACATGTTCAATAATACTTGCCGAGCCTATTGTTCATTTATGTAATTTGAGTTTTTCGACCGGCATATTTCCTTCATTTAAATTACTGAAATTTAGCATTTAATATGCTTAATTTATAAAATCCGATTACGAAATCAAAAATTGATGTCGCAAGCGGGATTCGAACCCGCGCCTATTGGGATTCCGGCCCAATCGTGCTGCCACTACACTACCGCGACTAATTGTAGGACATGCAAATTTTCATTTCGTATTGTATTTACGTCTTAAGGTGACGGTGTGCTATCTACCCGACAATGTTTACACAATGTTATAGGCTTAATACTTCAAACTTTACAGTTAGAATTGTATTAAACGATGACACAACCTTGTTATTTAAATTACTGAAATTTAGCATTTAATATGCTTAATTTATAAAATCCGATTACGAAATGAAAAATTGATGTCGCAAGCGGGATTCGAACCCGCGCCTATTGGGATTCCGGCCCAATCGTGCTGCCACTGCACGATTGGGCCGGAATCCCAATAGGCGCGGGTTCGAATCCCGCTTGCGACATCAATTTTTCATTTCGTAATCGGATTTTATAAATATTTCCTTCATGTTTAAAAAAAGCCATAATATCTCCCATTTATAAGGAAGGCGATAAACATATGCCACTAAATTACCGACCAATTTCTCTTCTGCCAACATTGTCCAAAATAATTGAAAAAATTGCAAATAAAAGGTTAATGGCATATCTCGAGACTAGTAACTTCTTGGCCAGAAATCAATACGGCTTTCGCCCTGGCTACTCCACAAATGATGCTGTACTAGATTTAACAACAAAAATAACAAAGTATCTGGATGAAGGTCGAAAGTGTATAGGCGTGTTCTTGGACTTACAAAAAGCGTTTGACACAGTGTCGATACCTATACTATTGTCACGTTTGTACGGTATTGGGGTAAGAGGAGTAGTCCATGATTGGTTTACCGACTACCTAACAGATCGCACTCAACAGATTAAAGTTGAACAGCATTATAGCGATATTGCTTTGTGTAATTATGGTGTACCACAAGGTTCCACGATTGGTCCCACTTTATTTTTAATTTACATAAATCATCTATGCAAAAACGTTTCCTCTGTAACTGACACTATTATGTATGCAGACGACAGTGTTTTACTGTTTCATGGTAAAACTTGGGCAGAGGTGCTCAATAGAGCCGAAACAGGCTTATCTACCGTTATAACAGGCCTTGACAATAATCTGCTCTCTTTGAACACTTCTAAAACAAAATACGTGTGTTTTAGTAAAACAAATGCGTCTAGACCTCCAACTAACTTACAAATCAAAGCTCATATGTACCCATGCAGTGGTGGAATTATGCCAGGCAACTGCGGTTGTAGTGTCTTGTCACATACAGATACAATCAAATACCTAGGCGTTATGATTGATAACAAAATCAACTGGTCGCCTCATATGGAAATGGTCGCATCACGTATACGCAAGCTCATTTACGTATTTAAGACACTAAGACCGGTAGCTGATAAGGCTCTTCTTTTGACAACATATAAGGCATTAGCTGAGTCATTGATAAGTTACTGCATTGTTTCTTGGGGTGGTGCTATTAAAACTAAACTTATAATAGTCGAAAGAGCACAAAGAGCGTTGCTAAAAGTAACAATGGGATTACCGTTTGATTACTCCACTGAACAACTGTACTCCATAACTAAAGTCCTTACAGTTAGAAAATTATATGTTTTGAATAGCATATATAGGTATCATAGGAACACCGTTCCACATTTACCCCCATCATTTAAACGAATCGATATTTGCCCTGTGCCACATTGCAAAAGTGGGGTAGCTTGGAGGCATTACACTCACTTAGCACCATTTATGTATAACAAACTTAACAAATTATTAAAAATAAAAAAGCTAATTCTACATAAATTAAAATCTAGAATTGTACACTGGCTTCATGAACAAGATTATTATGTTATAGAGAACTTACTTGAGAGTACAGCCTAAAATTTTACACGTTCTCAACACAAATGAATACGTTTTTACACACACGCATACGCGCGCACGCGTATACACAAACACACACACACACGTACAGACACACAGACCCGCACAAATGCATACATGCACGCGCACATACACACACACACGCGTACACACGCACACACACACTCGCACAAATGCTTACATGCACGCGTGCACACACACACACACAGTGTAGTTTGTAATCTAGATTATATTTGAAACTTGCACTTGTAACATTATTAACTTTTCATTAATTATTAATAGCTCTAATTTAATTAGGAAGATGCCTGTCTTTTGTAACACAGTTTTTAACTAACACAATAGACAGTGTACTAACTGATATTTTGTACTTATTTTTACTTTTTAAAATAAAGATTTGATTTGATTTGATTTGATTACAAGGTTTTCTTTCAGTCAGTTCGTGTGGCACCCGAATATGGAGCTTTTTTTGTATACAACTTTTCTTCAAATGGGTCAAAATTGTTTTGTGGTTAATGCCCAGATCTTCAGCTACGTCGTAACTACTAATATACCGAACTTTCCCCCTAATATTTCAGGTGGATTTTTGACATCAAAATTCCTGGATTGAATACGTTTAAACCAAAGGGTCTAGTAGGTTAAGGCAGGGTCAGCGGCCTCAGAAAGATAATTCGAAAATAACTTTTGTGGTAACATTGGCGAGGTACAAAGTTACTTCAACTCCATCCAGATCAGTATCCAGGCCCATATGAAGTAGTTGGGCCTGGTGCTCGACGGGCGATGGTGGTTCCGAGAGCATTGCCGCCGAATTGCTCCCCGGCTGGTCGGCGACCCAGCTTCGAGGGCCGACGGCTGTATGCGGGGTTGATCCGCTCAATGGCCATGTACGGCGCACCAGTGTGGGCGAGGGCTCTGAACGCCCAGCTCAGAGCTTTTCTGTGGAGACCACAGAGAGCCATTCGCGGTTACCGCACGGTGTTGACCGAGGGGGCATGCCTATTGGCCGGGACACCCCCGTGGGACCTAGAGGCGGAGATGCTCTCCGACCTCTACCGGCGGGTTACCTCAGTGCGCGACGAAGGTGGCTCCCCATCGTCTAGCGAAATAGCCACCTGGCGCGAGGACGACCGCCGAGACGTCATCGCCCGTTGGGTTACGCGGCTGGAGAGGCCTAGACACGGTGTTGTTACCGTTGAGGCCCTCCGGCCCGTACTGATGGAGAAAAAAAAAGTTTCATGATTATATTTCAAGTTCCCGCAAAAGTACAATCACACAAAAAATATATAATGTACCTTATTATGTCTAGTATTACGACCAAAAAGTGCAAACATGAAATGGGTGCAACACTTCCAAACAAAATTAAAACCACTAAAATGACTTTACATTTATCTTATGATTAAACTTTTTTAATCATCTATACACTATTATAATATGAGTATTCTTTAAAAATAAATTAGGCAGTAGTCAAAAATGTAAGTTTGACCTTATATAGTTAAAAGTTATCAAAACTAAAAATGTTTCATATTATTTCGCTTACAGAGATATTCTTCTTGAAACAGTCACTGATTCAAGAAGAATATCTCGCGATATCTCTTATGTCGCTTACAGAGATATGTCATAGGCACAAATGTCGTTTAAGTTTCTACAAAATTAAATGTCACTGTATATTTTAGCTTCATTTTTAGTTTTGATAACTTTTCTATATTTGTTATATTTGCCTAAAAACTTAGTACAATTTTTACATTTACCAGACGTACTTCGTGTATATTTACTCATTAACACACAATGCAACAGTATATATTTAAAAACAAAATATACTCCAAAAGAATCCGCTACATTAATTCCAGTCGAGCTATTGTATTAGTGGGGCTATAGAAATGACACGTAAACAAAATAATACACAGTGCGCACATGCGACTAGCTGAAGTTACTAGGGAAGTATCGACTTGTTCATTAATGACGTTGCTGTTGTCAAAATCAAGGTCGAACTTACATTTTTGACTACTACCTAATTTATTTTTAAAGAATACTTATAGGTATTATAATAGTGTATAGATGATTAAAAAAGTTTAATCATAAGATTAATGTATGGAAGGTAGAAACTAAGGAATACCATCTCGTATGGGGGATTAGTCAAAAAAGTGTACACTTGTAAACAGCAAATTATTGTTCGAACCACGAAGTATAGATACGTACGAGATGTATCTATACTTCGTGGTTCGAACACTCACCGAAATAGCGCTAATGTAGCAAGTGGAAATGATATGAATGTAGCAGTAATAAGCAGAGTGAAGTGTGCTGAGTTACGTAGTCAACTGTGATTTGATAAATAATAACCTATGAACCTATGAAATTTGTGACGCTCTTTTTAAAATGATTCCACTTGCTACTATAGCGCCACCTTGCCACCTTAATTTGCTCCCGTTCATTAGACACTTCTTAATACACTGAGATGTTACTCCTTACTCTATTCTCCATGGATTAATGTAAAGTCATCTTAGTCAAAGATTAGTGGTTTTAATTTTTTTTGGAAGTGTTGTACCCATTTCATATGTTTGTACTTTTTGCTAGTAATACTAGACATAATAAGCTACATTATATATTTTTTGTGTGATTGTACCTTTGCGGGAACTTTAAATAAAATCATGAAAAAAAAATATTTTTTTTATTTTTTTTATTAATAAATACGATATGAAAATTCTACAAAAATTATAAGAAAATATAATTATAAGAAGAAATATTAGTCTACATTGTAGACTAATATTTCTTCTAATGAATAGTTTTTATTTCATTAGTACAGCTGCAATAGATTTTGAAAAAAAGAGTTTTAAAAAATACCCCTTCTAGCGTCTATTTGATCAAATATCTCCAGAACGCAACGAAATAAGAGACTAAAATTGTGCCAGCAGTACTTTGTACCTCGCCAATGTTACCACAAAAGCTATTTTCGGATTATCGGTCTAGGGCCGCTGACCCTACCTTATCCTGCTAGACCCTTTGTGCCACTCTTATTGACATAAACGTTACAATATTTTTCCGCGGCTTACATTGTATAGTATTTCTTTTGTGCATTAAAATATTAAAGTGTGTCGAATTTCTTCATTAGATTCATTTGTTTTGACAGAAAGAAAATGAATGCTAAATGGCGGGTAAAAAAATTATACTACATCGATTCTTTTTTTTCAAATGGACCACATTTTTAATGGTATAAGAACTAGCAAAATACAATTATAGTACAGTGGAGCTGTGGAAGTGAATTTATTAAAAGTTAATACAAACTATAGGCGAAGAATTTTCCCCGACCTATTATTATAGTGGTTGCTTTCCATTTACAACACAGAGGGACTCTGCGGTACATTGTGAAACACTGCCAAACACTGTGTAAAAGTTTAAATGAAACAGCTAGCTGTTTCTTTTACACAATGTTTGGCAGTGTTTCACAATGTACCGCAGAGTCCCTCTGTGTTAACTAAATGGAAAGCAACCAGTGACTTCCAAATGTGATTTACAGTCGGTCATCGGTGACACCACCCACCGTCGGTATTAATATTGTATGAGTTCGCTGCGTCTAGCTCTAGTGCCTACTTGTGATCAATAGTTACTACTGGTCGACAAGTTATATCTCTTGTACAAGGAAATCTGGCTCCTTTCTACGAATTATTGTTCGGAACTATGTTCATACGTTATATTTAAATATATATATATAACATATATATATAAACTAGTAACAAAAATGGATAGGGGGCATAGTCCGGAGCGTGCTCGTTCGCGTCCCCTGCCAGTCTAATTAGACTGCTAATCCGGGTCGATATGCGTACCGCAATGCGGGTTATGGCGTCCCCCGGAGGCGACGCGTACCGACCCGCCCCCGTCGGCACGAACTTCAGCAGTTGCGGCGATGGGGGCCGCCACCCATCACGCCTTGCCCAGTCAGGCGAGTCGAGGAGAGCAGAGTGCCGGATGGGCACGTGGAATGTAAGAGGTTGTGTGGAAGGTAAGTTGCACGAGCTGATATCCGTCATGGCGGACAAACAGCTAGACGTGCTCTGTGTGACAGAGACCAAGCGAAGGGGCAGCGACGCCTGCGATATTCCTGGTGGCGGGATGGCTCTGTGGTCTGGTGTACCACAGAGCGATCGAGCCAGCATGGGGGTAGGAGTGCTGTTGTCCTCTCGCTTGGCCTCAGGTGTGAAGGATTACGGAATGTATGATCCCAGACTTCTTTGGGTCCGTATAAAACTAGGTGTCACCAAGGTATTCATGGTTGTAGCATATGCTGCCGTAGGATCCTCGGTGGCATCAGACCTAGAGAAGTTTTGGGACAATGTTAGGGAAGTTCTGGATATGGCAGAAACCAGTGAACGCGTAATTGTATGCGGAGATTTGTACGGATGGGTGGGGACCAAGCGTCCCGACTATGAGGACGTACTTGGTCCATTTGGTGATAAGAGAGTGAACGACGCAGGTAGGCTCATAGCGGATGTATGCATGGAGAGAAACCTTATTGTGTCAAACACATTTTTCCAACATAAGGACATCCATATGTATACATGGAGAAGGAATGAATAGAAAAGTATAATAGATTTAATTTTGGTAGACAGTCGCCTCCGAAGCAAAATATTGGACGCAAGAGCCTACAGGGGCCCACAATCAATACGAACCACTATTTCCTTATTGCGAGATTTAGTGGTCTGTTCAGAAAGTGGAGGCACTGGCGAGAGCGTGTCCACTCCGGAGGGCTTGAAAGAATAAAGGTTGCAAGAAGAGTGTGTAAGAGAAAAGTATGCAGAGGGTGTCCGAGAACGGCTGACGATGGCAAGCCAGCCGCAATCGGACATTGAAGAATGCTGGAGAGTATTGAAAGAGAGTATGGTAGATACAGCGAAAGAAGTATGTGGAAGTACAAAGAAGCATAGAAAAACAAATGGTGATGCATGGTGGGATGCGGAAGTGGCAGCTTCCGTAGAGCAAAAGAAGAAAGCGTGGCTGGACTATGTCTCTTCTTTGAATCTGAATGACAGTATGACTGAACAGAAGAAAGAAATATATCGGCAATGTAAGAATGACACCAAGACCTTAGTGAAAGAGAAACGTGATAGAGCAAGTATGAGTGCAGAAGATAGGCTGACTAAAAACTTCGAGGGTAACACCAAACTCTTTTGGAGGGAGGTGAAGAAGTCTCGGGGTGGTTGGTCAGCCTTCAGAATGAATAAAATAAGGTCTAAAGGTGGAGACATTCTTACACAAACACAAGACGTGTTAAGCCGATGGAGTGAATATTTTGGCGATATGTATGCGGATGCTACGGTTGGCGCCGATGTCGCATGTGGTCTAGTAGATCAACATTCGGCGACAGCGTCCTCCGATGGCATCAGTATAGATGAAGTTGAATGGGCGATAAGAAGTTTAAAAAATGGTAAGGCAGCGGGCATTGATATGGTGTCTGCCGAGATGATCAAGCTTGGTGGCTCCTGTGTCTGGGAGGCGTTCCTGTTGCTCCTCAATTTATGTTGGAGCTCGGGAATGGTTCCCGGGGACTGGAATAGCGCAGTCATCGTGCCTTTGTTTAAAAACAAGGGTTCACGTTATGACTGCGCAAATTACAGAGCCATAAGCTTGACCAGTTTGGCAGCAAAAGTGTATGGTAAAATTATTGAAAGGAGAATGAGGATGGTGTCCGATGGTTTACTGTGTGAGACACAAGGAGGTTTCAGGAGTGGAAGGGGATGCATGGATCAAGTGTTCTCTCTGCGCAATATTGTGGAGAAGCATCTGGCTCTAGGTCAGAGGGTTTTCTGCAGTTTTGTGGATCTGGAGAGAGCATTTGACACGGTTGTACGAAAGGAACTTTGGGACATTTTACCGGAGTATGGTATTAACGGTAAACTGCTACAGGCTGTGCAGTCCAGTTACATGGGCTGTAGAGCCTGTGTGCGGATGGATGATGGAATGTCGCCTTGGTTTGACGTCAATATCGGCGTTAAGCAGGGGTGCGTTCTGTCAGCCAGGCTGTTTATCATATATCTGGATAAATGTCTCCAAAGGTTGAACGATATGAATGTGGGAGTCCAGATGGGCGACTCAGTGGTCACTGCTCTGCTTTATGCAGATGATGCAGTCCTGCTGGCACAGTCAGCGACTGACCTGCAGACCCTAGTCGACACAATGACAGAAGATTGTAAGAAAAGGGGTCTACGCGTGAATGTGAGCAAAACCAAAATAATGGTCTTTGAAAGAGATGAAGCCAGAACAGATGTAAGAGTAACAATAGGTAATGATGTACTAGAGCAAGTGGATGAATTTGTATGTCTTGGATGTGGATTTAGCCGAGATGGAAGGTACACCACTGATATAGAGCGAAGAGTGAATGTGGGAAATAGAGTGAACGGAGCGTTGGGGCAACTTCTCGGCAGCTGGTGGCTCAGCCAGAAGGCACGTGTAGCAATACATAACGCAGTGCTTGTCCCAACATTACTGTATGGAAGCGAGAGTTGGGTATGCAGAAAAGAGTATGAAAGTAAAATTAATGCGGTCGAAATGAGATCTCTGCGGAAAATCTGTGGAGTTAGGCTGACCGACCGCATTCGTAACGACGACGTAAGAGAGCGAGTAGGTATGAAAGAGAGTATTGGTGTAAAGATGCGAAAGGGAATGCTCCGATGGTTCGGACATGTGGAAAGAATGCCGAACGAACGTCTGGTTAAGAAGATATACAATGCGAAAGTGGAAGGATGTAGGTACCGAGGGAGACCGAGACTAACCTACCTAGACCAGATCGTTCATGTACTGAAGGAAGGTGGAGTCAAGAGTCTCCGAAACCGGCGAGCGTGTATGAAGAGAATTATGAATGTTGAGGAAGCGAGTGAAGTATGCAGAGATAGAGTTCTCTGGCACTCTGTTCTCTTCGTTCATTCGTCATTGTGTCGACTAGGGTCTGCAGGTCAGTCGCTGTGCCAGCAGGACTGCATCATCTGCATAGAGCAGAGCAGTTACCACTGAGTCGCCCATCTGGACTCCCACATTCATATCGTTCAACCTTTGGCGACATTTATCCAGATATTTTCTTATTTATATTTTATTTATTTCAGATATTTTCTTTATACGCTTTTTGTATTGTTCTAGGTGTTTCTGAAAGCACAATACGGAGAAATGTTTAAACAGGGCAATATTAAAGGTGGCAAATTCTCAACACCTGCTTGGCACAGAAGAGGTCGTCCTTCAAAGATTTTGGATTATTTTGAGACATGTGCATTTCACAGAAGGTTCATTATTTTTATACTGTAAAAAAAGAACCATCAACTATTAGCAAATTACTAAAACAATTACAGAAAGATAAAGGCTATAATAGCAGTATAGAAAATTTGTGGAAACTAAAACGTACTGGATTTCGTTGGTGTTAGTAAAGGCGGCATAAATCTGAACCAGTGTATGAAATAGAAGAGATTTTGGGCCAATATGGGCACACAATGGTAAGATTGCCACCTTACCACTGTGATTTGAATCCAATAGAATTGATTTGGGCCCTTGCAAAACAAAAGATTGCTTCACAAAATGTAGTCACAAAAGATATAAAGGAACTGGCTGAAGTTGCTTTCAATTCTATGGCAGATGAAGATTGGGTGAATTGTTGTAATCTAGTAAAAAAATAAATTAAAAATGAGTAGGTATTATGATATTAGCAGAACATTCTATCATGACAAAGATAGACTAATTATCCAAGTTAGTGATGAAGACGATGACTTTAATATTGATAGTGATGATGATTTATTGTCAGAGTCAATGACTTCTGGCAATAATTCAACATTCCTCTCCATAGATCAAACTCTGATACATACTGTGCTGGTACATCGCAACAAAACTGTGATGATGCTTCTATTGAAGATGTAGTATATTTAGACATGGATTTGTTAAAATAATATAATAATATTTTACATTGAAATGTCTATGCTGTTTTATTGCTTTATATGACCTAACTTACCATAATTCGCCTAGTCTCATTCTCACAATTATGTCGGGCTCTGCTGTTACGGGAGGAGTCCTCCCGTGAACATGATCACTGTAAAGTGTTCGAAACGTCGGGAAATTAAAAATCAAATACAAACGCGATAAAAGCCGTAAAAGTAGTTTTATTTCAAATGTGTAATACTCGCGTAAACATTAGAAGTCAATTATTATTTATTAAATAATTTCTTGCGCTACGTTATAGAGTCTTAATTAGCAGGCTATGGTCTGGACATACGCCGTCCGTTCCGTCCAGGGCGACGGAATGGTGGCGCCTGGCCTCTTAATCCACCATGCTCCCTCCCCATCGCTGTGGGGCCCGGCCACTGGTACTGAAACCTTGAAGTATGGCCACCCCGGTGGATTTCCCTTTCGGATATCATCCTCGCCCGCCCTAATTTTCAGTCGAGGTATCGCCCTCATGCGGTCGGCCTCTTTATGGGTGACGTACTAATGTTATAGAGGTTACGAATACTATTAACCCATAGTTTGTTCGGGAATGTCGTAAAACTGACTAACAATTTTATATCGATCGGAGCCACTGATGCCATTGGTTAACAATTACATTCCCAAGAAGTGTTGACATTAGGCAGACGGCCGGTCATAAAATTATTGCCAATAATTTTAGCAATATGTACGATAGCAGAGGACTACATATACACATTGTGTTCGACCCTTAGTTGGGATAGGAGCAAAAGAATGACCTTGTAAGCAAAAGTATCAAAACCGTTCTTGTCACATAAGCTGTGTTGCTATATGAACGATAGTGGCGCCCTCATTTATTTTCTACTCTTTTATGTCGGACTATATGTAGTAACAAAAATTAAGGGATATAAAAAAAATCTAAATTTTTGGGTAAAATTCAACGAGTTGTAACTCCGAAGAAAATGATTGTACAGCAAATAAAAAAAGCAAATTGTAGCTCCAAGTATCTAGTTTTCAGATATGACCATGAAAATTTTTTGTTTCATATTTGAGTCTGAAGAAATTCCAAGGTAACTACCAAAAATGCCAAATTTTTTTCTCGTCTTAAAAATGGTCTACGGACTTCAAAATTTTTTTTTCCATAATTCCACTCAAAAGCCCTCGTAGAAAATTTAATCCTCTTTAATTTGATATTTTCATGAAGCTTGTACGACGATTTGCCGCGGAGTTATCGTCAATCAAAGCCAAAATGTTCTTTTTAACTTTAATATTCAATAACTCCGGAAATAATGATCGTATAGAAAATCGTTGGAGGGTTCTGAAAACTTCATAATATTCCCTATAATACTTATTTATAAAATATATACAATATTATCCTTATATTATTTACATCGTACTTTATAAAGTATTTATATGGATTTTAGATATGATCTGAATATATCTTCTGTGAGCCAGGAACTACAATGGAGACCATAAGTGGTATATACATTTGACCCTTGGTAAGTCCCGTGAAACGGTTTTAACCGTCATAGATCACGACTAAAATTAAAATTAGAAAATAATAATAATATTTGAAAAATTCCACTTTCCTCCTACGTACGTAAAACAGGCGAATTGAAGCAAATTTGACTAGTCAGCCTATAACAGGATGTAGGTACATCTATGAGTAGAGCGACAGTATAAAACCCCTGTTTGATAAGAAAAATAATTTGTACAAGCGATCGCAGGCACACCCACACACACACGGCTAATGATGATGGCAGCACTGACGCCCTCGACGAGGTTCCATGTTTCTTGTCGCTATTGTTAGACGTCGTGTGTGTTAAGTTAGTTGTTTGCTGTGATGTGACTGTACATTATGTATTTACATAGCACATTTGCACACAATGTTTTTATTAATTAATATAACAATGTACATATGTAGGTATATGGGTCGTGTCGCCTTTAGCTCACTGCTGTTGATACAGATGTTCTGTAAACTACTTAGTCACATAATGTATTTGGAACCAACGCCCATTGGGGTCATTGGGGTCAATTTATTTTTACAATATGTTTTATAGTATAGTATAGTATAGTACCTACAGTCAGACCGCAGTTTAAATGTTCGTCACACCTCATACCATACCATTACTAACTATTAGAAATGGATAGTTTGAATATTGGGCAATTAAACCTCCATAACGATAGGGTGGCGACCTCAGAGCTAGACCGTCTAGTTATAGAATTTAATTTAGATATCTCACTATATATTTAAACGAGCAATTCTTGTATATATATATATATATGTAATCTGAATCTCGGAAACGGCTCCAACGATTTTCTTCAAATTTAGCATACAAGGGGTTCCGGGGGCCATTAATCGATCTAGCTAGGTTTCATTTATAGAAAATATTGTTTTGTCAGTTTTTTCGGCAACAAAAAATATAATTTTTCGTTGTATTGAAACTATTAGAATATGAAGGTTTTCAAATTTTGACGCTGTCATTAAGAATTGACATTTAGCTCAGTTGGAAAATTGAGCTCGGTTCGGATCCTTACCTTCTCTTATTTACTTTTTGGCCTTTTTTATTATTTTATTAATTATTAAATTATCATTTGCCCGCATCTTTGTCTGCGTAGAAGTCGAAAATGGTTCTAATAGGATTTTTGTTTGTTTTTTACGTTATTAATTTTATTATAATTTATAAATTATTATGTATAAATGTTTGTATAGGTATCTACTTATATAGCACAATAATCTTATCCATCTGGTGACGGAGTAAAAATACAATTCACCACCCCCCATCTTACCCGTGGGTGGTAAGAGATGACTAAGAGATTTTATATGTATATTACATCTATGCAAGAGAAGGAAAACTCGAAACAAAACCCTATACCAACACGTCTAACCAGCGCGGTATAGTAGGTTAACTTCCCTCCCATTATGGAGGAGACCTGAGCCCAACAGTGAGACGTATATGGGCTGTGATGATGATGATGCTAACAATCTTTGTTATAATGTAGGGAAGGTTTAATAAACATGAAAATAACATGAAATTTTGTTATATATTATGGATGGGTGGCTTTTTTCTTAGCAGGCTATGTTTTGAACACACCGTGCTCATTACGACCGAAGCGACGGAAGTGTAGTATGCAGCCGCATAACCAGAGATGCGATTTATTTGAAATACTTCTATTTAAAATGCAAATACAAAATGCAAAATACCTATTTTGTATTTTGCATTTAAATACCTTTTAGTAAAAAGCATTTTGTATTTTATTTGAAATACCTTTCAAGATGTATTTAGCATTTTTAATATTCATTTCAAAATGCAAAATACTTTGTGATTAAGTTTAGCCAACCTTACCAGCAAACAAAATGAAATGAACGAATGACGCTTGTATTGCCGAATTTGACCGATAGAGGCACCTGCTAGCCATGCGCGCCCTTTTTTATTTGATTTGATTACCTACTTTTATGATATTGAAGTGTTGTTGTTATCCCAACAATACTGAAACGGCTATGTACTGTACTACAACAAGATAAGAGAAACGAAAAGTGAACCGAAATAAATGGCCACACAATTGGAAAAATGGAGCCATGGCTTTCTTTTCGTTAGTCTAGTTTTTTATATTATTTTAAGTGAGTATTATTATTATTAATAACATAACAGAATTTATTGATATGCGTACTGATAAATATGACCAAAATGTCATGCATAAGGTGCCATGTTATTAGACATTTTTGTTTGGCTCGGCATTGTGTCTCTATTTCTAATGTTAGGGCCGCACCTGCGTGTATCGTCCCGAAGTAATTTGTGGCGAAGCTTCGTACGTTTGGTACACTAGAAAATTATCGCGATAAAACTGTGGTCACATTAGCGACTTCGGTATTTTACATGAAGTATCGTGCAATAATTAAAGATGGCCGAAATAATTTTCATGCGTTTAACTATGGATGACGAATTGCTTTACTATTACATATATACTACTGCTATGCTAATAATTACATAATGATATTTTTGGATCCCTTCATGGGTTCCGCTTCATAATGGTGTATAAATTCTAACACCATTTCATCACCCCACTCCATAATTATTGATTAACTGGAGATCCTCGAACGCGTCTAAACACAACGAAAATTTACCCTGAAATGAAAAACGCTAGTCTGACCATAGAGCGCGATATATTAGCGCGCTAAAACCCTTTGACTTATCGCCACCCAAGCGATATTGCACACGAAGCCCGAATGTTCGCGACGATAGCCAATAATGACCAGTCACATCTACGTGTATCGTCTCATTGCACGAAGCTTCGTGACGATACACGCAGGTGCGGCCCTAGCATAATGATAAATACCTAAAATAAATAAAAATTTCTGAGATATGGTCAAAAGGTATTTTATTTTGAAAAAGTATTTTGAAAATACCTATTTTGCATTTGAAATACAAAACGCAAAACTATTTGGTATTTTGCATTTGAAATAGTAAATCTGAAAAGTATTTTGCATTTTGTATTTAAATGCTCTGCTGAGGTGGTGGCTGCCGAAAAGTTGCCCCAACGCTCCGTTCACTCTATTTCCCGCATTCACTCTTCGCTCTATATCAGTGGTGTACCTTCCATCTCGGCTAAATCCACATCCAAGATATACAAGTTCATCCACTTGCTCCAGTACATCATTACCTATTGTTACTCTTACATCTGTTCTGGTTTTATCTCTTTCAAAGACCATTATTTTGGTTTTGCTCACATTCACGCGTAAGTGCAAGTAATTGGTATAAAGAAATCGAAACGACCGTAGTAGCGCACATAGGTAGGTCATGGCGTCTTGGGACCAATCTGATCAGCATTAACATCCTGTTTCCCTATTGTATCTTACTGATTGTTCCTAATATAACTCGGCTTTTCCATTCATTTCAATTTTTACAAATATGTTGATTAAACGCTGGCCAAACAGCGAACCAAAACATAGCAAATGACTATCTCTCTTTCCTAATCATTATGCGGTAAAAATACCCTCTCCAGAGTATAATAAAAACAGGTAATACATCTTATGAGCGATGGATTTCAGTTATTCGGTGCAATGTGTTATCATGGCTCTTAATTACATTATTCGGCTTAGAAAATTGCTGTCCAAGAATTTAAAATTTCAAACTCAACGTTCCTATGACGCCGTGTCCTAAAACTGACCTCTTTATAACTTAGAAACTTTCAAATGCCACATTAATACAGTATTGTTGTATTGTATTGAGAAACACTCTAATTTTAAAGAGTATTTCTATTGTACCAAGTTTTATGTGAGTTCAACCTTTTCAGGGTTCCGTACCCAAAGCGTAAAACGAGACCTTATAACTAAGACTTCGCTGTTCATCCGTCCGTCCATCTGTCTATCACCAGGATGTATCTCATGAACCATGATAGTTAAACAGTCAGACAGAAATTTTCACAGATGATGTATTTCTGTTGCCGCTAAACCGACAAATACTAAACAAAATAAAATAAATATTTAAGGGGTGCTCTTATTCAACAAACGCGACTCTGATTCCTTTTTGCTCGATATATTTTTTTAGTTTCTATTTTACTTTTGATTTTTTAATTTATGTTTTCATTATTTTTATTATATTTAAATATACACTCATTTGCAAAAAAAACGGGCACCTAAGCAATGAACCATTTCAAATGTTAATATTTCTTTGTTTGATAATTATAGGTAGTTTTATCCACACAATTTGGTAAATTAATAAGAAAATAATCGTTTTCATCAGTATTTCATAAAATTTAGATACAATTTATGGGAAATAATGCTAAACCTCGCTAGTAGTGTATATTCGCTAGTAGTGCATATGCTCATGAAGTAAAAATAAAAAAGTTTTTTTGTTTGTTTTACTTTAATAAAGTAAAAGCAGATAAATGTTTAGTATCGAGTGTGACCCCCTCTAGCTAAAATCACAGCTTGAATTCGTCTGGGCATGCTAGCGAGTATATCCCGGATACTTGCTTGCGGAATACGTTCCCACTCCGCAGTAATCACATTCTTCAGCTCTCTGATGGTCTGCGGAGCCGGGTGTACTGATCTCACACGCCGTTTCAGAACGTCCCAGACATGCTCTATGGGATTGAGGTCGGGACTTCGAGCTGGCCAATCCAAACGACGAATGCCGACCTCTTGCACATACGCATTAACATCGCGGGATCGGTGGGCGCGAGCATTGTCGTCCATAAAAATCGAGTCTTCACCTAGAGCGGCCAATGCGGGTTGTGCATGAGAAATTAGAACTTCCGTTATGTATCGATGCCCAGTCAGTGAGCCGTTTTCAATGAAGACTAACTCTGTACGATCCATTGAATTTATTCCTGCCCAAAACATAACAGAGCCCCCACCATAAGGTGTGATTTCTTCGAAACATGCCTCTGCAAAGCGTTCTCCTTGTTTTCTTAGCACTCGCCGACGTCGATCTTCACCGAACAGAGATATCCTGGCTTCATCAGAGAACAAAACCCTATTCCAATCGTCTTGAGTCCATGATTCACAATTTCTAGCGAACCTAAGCCTGTGAACTCTGTGCTCACGGAGTAATTTGGGGCCGCGGGCCGGGCGGTGACTGCGTATATTGGCAGCGAGAAGCCTCCTCCTGACCGTCCATAGACTAATATGCACATTTCTTACTTCTTGGAGGTTGTTCTTAAGATCCACATACGAAGATTTGCGATTTCTCAATGCGCGACTCACAAGAAAACGATCATCCCGTGGTTGGGTACATGGTTTTCTTCCAGAACCAGGCCTTCTCTCGACGGAACCAGTCTCCTGATATCGCTGCCAGGTCCTTTGGACTGTCGAGCGACTAACATTTAGCCTCCTAGCCACGAAACATTGGCTGCAACCCTCTTCAAGCAGCGCGATAATTTTGGTAGGCTCTTTTACCACTTTATCTACCATTTTTGATACAGCCAAACAGCATTAAATAAAGCTTTGACAGTCAAGGATATGAAATTGATCGATAAAAATTGAATAAAAGTTATGAAAGTCGATGTTAACTTCTGGAACTTCGCGCCAAAAATGTAGGATAAAAAGGGGTTTTCTGTAAAAATGAACATCAAATGAAAAATTGAATTTAGAACGTACTTTTTTAAATACCACAGCATTTTTAAAACCGGCCAGTAACGTGTACAAACGATTGAAACCTTTTTGGTATTGTATCTTTTTAAATATGAATGAAAATCAAAACCGCCCGTTTTTTTTTGCAAATGAGTGTATCTTCCAATACACACTAACAAGAAAATACCGAGCAAGGCTCGGTCATCCAGATATTTGTACTTATACAAGAGCAATAAATACCACAGCACTCGCTTGCGTAATAGGGTTGTACATTTTGACAACAAAGCACGAGCCGGCATCTATGTTGCAAGTTCCAAATTTACTGTCACGTCACTACAAAATCTCATGACGTCACACTGTGCTGTCGCAGAGGTCACGTCCCCATCCTGTAGGGTTTTCGTTGTGAGCTATTATTTTCAATATTCTGATCCAGTTAGGTAGTCCACACTTACATCATCTTCGCCTTGACTTGTGATCCTTTATGGGTCGGAAAACGATAGTAGGCGCTGATGTTAATGCGTCATCTACTCTATGGTATGGCAAGGTGAAATACACCGATACTGGTCGACGGTGTGCTATAGAAGATTTCATCGCTAAGATGAACTTATCCATCCACAATACACCCGATGCACCACCAACATTTTGCAGCCCTATGGGCGAATCTTCTATTGACGTCACGCTTTCAAGCGCAGACGTTTGCTTGTATAAGCAGCGCGTCCTCCCAGACGCGTCGTGTAGTGATCATCGCCTGATCGCGTACGAATTTAAACCGGGATTGATACAGGATCCTCCCAGTCAGTGTCACAATTTTAGATATAAATGTAAAGGAGCAAACTGGGAATTCTTTAGTTCTCTATTTGCCTCGTGTGCCAGGGATTTCACTCGCAAAGAATTAAACGCGGAAAAAAGTGCAGAAATAATGTCATCACACTCTTTAATATATTGTGCCGATATAGCTCTGGGCCGTACATCTCTGCCCAATACTAAAAAGTGTGACTGGTGGAACAATGAACTAGTTGAACTTCGCAGACGTTTTCGAAGAGCACGCAGGAAATATAATAAACTCAAAAAGTCACGAATAACGGGAATAGCGTTTGATGAGTACTCACTTGCACTCAGAACTGCAAGGTCTTGTTACCGGATTGCGGTTGAAAAGTCTAAAATGCGTTGTTAAATAGAGTAGTGGAAAAACTAGAAAACGAGGGTCCGTGGTCTCCATTATATCACGAATTTAAAGCCAATCGATCGGTTGACCTAGCTTTCATACAAAATATTAAAATAAATAATAAGCACACCGCGGGCATAGAGGAGACCACGGAGGTTTTAATAAATACGTTAATACCAGATGGCAATTGATACCGAACATCATGCGCAAATAAGAGCTTGGGCTACATTGCCACCACTATCCTCTACGTCTGATCTCTCCTCCCTAGCTGAATTGTTGAATATTGTAAAAGCTCTTCCTCTCAATAAAGCCTCCGGAGAAGATAAAATCTCAAATAAAATGATTAAAGAAGCTTGTCGAACATCAGCCGACTCAATGTTACTAGTATACAATCGTTGTATAGCAGAAGGAATCTTTCCTCGTTTATGGCGTCGCGGCTTCATACGTATAATACCGAAACACGGTAATAAACCGCCGGACGACCCGAAGTCATATCGGCCAATTACTCTACTGCCATCACTAGGTAAGCTCTTAGAATGCCTGGTTGTTCCTCATCTGTTACCGGGTGCACATTCCATCTTAGACAATTTGGATTTACCCCGAAGAAATCAACTGTTGATGCGGTCATTGCCGTTAGAAAAACTGTTACGGCATCAGTTTTCAAATATGTATTAGGCATCTTCCTAGATATCTCAGGTGCTTTCGACAACGCCTGGTGGCCGATGTTACTACTTAAACTAAAGGCTCGTAGATGCTTCAGAAACATCTACCAACTCATACAGTCTTACTTTCTTCAAGGTTCAACCACACTGAGACTCGGTCACCATTCTGTGTCTAAATCATTGACGATGGGCTGTTCTCAAGGATCTGTGTTAAGCCCATATCTGTGGAATTTAGGGTTCGATGACTTTCTTGAGCTCCCTCTACCTCAAAATTGCTCATTGATCGGCTATGCTGACGACGGTCTTCTACTCATACAATCGAACACTAGAGACGGATTTGAGAAATTGGCGGATACATGTCTTAATTTAATAATTAAATGGGGCGCACGAAATCGGCTAAATTTCGCTCCTCATAAAACTTATCATCTTTTATTAAAGGGTAATTTGCAATCAACGCCACGCATAAGATTTAATAATGCGACAGTTAAAAGGAAAGAGTCAGTTTGTTATCTTGGCCTAGTCTTAGAAAAAAACTTCTCATTTATTGAACACATTAAAACTGTGGGTGAAAAGACAAAACGAAATTTTTATGCTCTTACTAAAATCGGAACGTCTACCTGGGGCATCTATTTTAATACACTTAAAATCATATATACAGCCACATATCTGGGATGTATATGTTACGGTGCCCCAGCCTGGGCTGACAGAACTACCATAGGCGCGGCACGGCGTAAATTACTCCAAAGTCAACGATTAGCATTAATATTCCTATGTAAAGCATATAGAACAGTTAGTACCGAAGCTTTACCAGTACTTGCAGGTGTACTTCCGGTCGACTTGGAGATACAAAGGCGCGCGTCATTGTATTATTCCACCAGGGAAAATATAAACACCAATTTTCTTTCACCGCGCGATCGTATTAAAATTACCAGACTGTTTGCGCCGCAATCCGTCGTGTACGAAGAGCTCCTGGCTGAATGGCAAGAAAGGTGGGACTCATCAACGAAGGGCCGTCATCTATATCTATTCTTTCCATCTATTCGAGAGCGTTTAGAGAAAATATGGCTAGAAATTGACCACTATTGCCAATTCCTCACAGGCCATGGTAATTTTAGAAGTAAATTATTCTATTTTAAACTAGTAGTAAAATGGTGAATCCATTTTGTCGATGCTCCACACCAAACTGCGATTTTGAACAAACAGCTCATCACATCCTGTGGGAGTGTAGTCTCTGGCAAAACGAGTGCGATCTTAAGTTAGACAGTCTGCAAGTTGTGTCGGGGGTTATATATTATACGGACCTTGTAGCAAGTCGAGAAAATTTCCGTGCTTTCAGGCGCTTCTGCCATACCTACTATTGTAATCAAACTTAAGGCTCACATATAGGCCCTTAAGCTCTGTCATATCCGTGGTGCTGTACTGCTACGCTTCACGTGTCAGTACATCCTCCTATCTATTGGCCTATCACCCAATGTCGCTTCATGTCTCCCGCTTTGCATAGGAGGGAAGTGGAAATTCTTCAACTCCTCCTGTTTTTCTTTTCTAATTAAATTTGTTGCGGGTCCCAAGACAATTAAAAGCGTTTCTCGGGACTTCCTGAGGGTCAAACCTCAGTGTCTTTTATGGAGACCATTGTGGATCCTGGCTTACAGGAGTTACAGTGGTGGGAATGTGTGGTGGGATTAGTCCCAAAACAAAAAATACCATACCATTGTCCATGGCTCAATCGTGTCTAGACAAACTTTATATACCTACCTACGTATTCGATAAAGTCTTAGCTATGTGAAATAACCAGAAATAACTAAATATGCAAATGTTTGCAGGTCTGTCGATGAGTGCCTACGATACCTACGTACCTACAAAAAAGATTTTTCTTTTTTTATGCATAGATGTGCTGTATCTAATTAAATAGTCTTAATGATGCGTCACACTAGGTATACTATACAGTATATACCCAGTTCATGTTCGATTAGTGACCAGACTTTTTTATAGTATAAAAAAATCTGGTCACTAATCGAACATTTCATTTGTTTGTATCGATGGTAACGTGTTACGATGACACTGATAAGGTGTATGAATAATATTATTGTGCGCTATCTGCCAGATTGCCGCGCAAACAATATGAACGTAACGCGATATTCACGGAATAGTTTGATTACAGGTCGCACATAACGATAATAAAGTTTATTAAAAGATATTGTCAACTATAACGGTAAATATACCTACATTGAGTATGTACTAACGTTATACGCAGTTGTCTGTAACGAATGTTGCTCCCGAACTTATTACCAAAACTCACAAATCGATTGGTCGCGGTATAAGTTCGCAGTTAGAGGCACACGGAAGAGTTGTGCTCTACAAACAGTATCTATCGGCCCGACAATATCGCGTCGTAGGGCAAAGGTCTACACCGGCCGATACTTATGGTTTTTATACGCTAGGTCAGAGGTCGGCAACTTTTTGAGTCGGAAGAGTCAACAATTACAATTTATAAAGGTTTAAAGTTTTTAAAGAGCCACAATTTGTTTTTTTTGCCAACAATAATTTGTGCCTAATCCTCATTAATCAATTCAGAACCATTTTTAAATGTTTTTCTAAATTTTATTTTTCGTTTAGAACTAAAGAGCCGCAACTTCACATCCAAAGAGCCGCATGTGGCTCGCAAGCCGCAGGTTGCTGACCCCTGCGCTAGGTGATGAACCAATTATTTTATTAAGTGATAGTAGTTGTCACACCCCGTCAAGTATGATAATTAGGTGAACATTAAACTTATGACAACGTGGTACATATGTACATCCTTTGAATTAGATCATATTGTTACTGATCTATGATCAATTGCTACGCTGACTACATTTTTATAGCATATACATACGAGTACATACAATACACTAAAAGATATATCGATTTGCGAAAACAACATAACATTTATGTGTGTCTTGAGCTGGTTATAGTCATATCGTATGCACACGAAATTATGTTTATGTCTACGGTATTTCGACGCTGTTGCAAACGCCATGATCATGGAAGAATTGAAGTATTATAGTTGAAAGTGGGTAGTTCATTTGTGATCAGACATATCTGTCTACCCGCTTTCACGATCGTTTATTACTTGCGGTCGTATTACTGTAACCACGGTCACCGATCTCACTATCGCCTCGATCTCGAGTCACATCATATTTTTTAATTAAACAGAAAGAGCATTACAAACATTGTGGTGCCAAAGTCACAATCCCACACTAATTTGCGCATGCCCTAAAGAAACAGCGTTTGCGAAAAAGGGATAAAATATGTCCTCATCTCTTAATAATTTCAAAAGTTTGTTAAGCTCTTTGTATTGCACGCCTCATAAGCGAAGCGTTGAGGTCTTGCTCTACTCTCGACTTATGAAAATAAAGCACTTTTCAAACCTAAAAATGATTGTATTTTTCTCACATTGCACTTATAGGATAATATTATTATACATATGTCAAGAAAAAACATTCGTCTAAACGTATTTGATATTTTTAAAAACCAATTATTTTGTTTAAAGTAAGAAAAAAGTTGATTAAAAAAAATTTTCGAGGACGTCCGGATGTTACCGTAAAGTATCTGGCATTCTGTCGACCGTAAAAATGAATGTATCGAAGTTTTTCTTTTATTAAAAGCTTCATAATCGCAACGCGCTGTTTCCTTTCGAAAATGGCTTGGTAATTCTTTGTCGTTTAATTGCAATTAATAAAAAACTAAACTGCTTAGTCATTAATGTATGTATACTTTATGAAAATTGGGTTCGTTATATTTTTTGTTCGTCCATTCGGACAAGCAAAGGAAATAAATCCCTTTCAGCCTATACAGCTATGTTTAGCTCTACGTCGAGAATGGCACAAGATATCTAAAGTATTTTTTTTTCTTTCATTACGAGTATGTACAAGCTTTTATTTAGTTTCACCTGTCCCGTTGTCTGTAATCAAATCTTGCAAGTTAAATTTGATCCCCTTTCCGATTTCCAATTGAGCTGAAATTTTGCATGCATGTATAAATTAGATGACAATGCAATATTATTGTGACATAGAGCTGACCTGATGATGGACCTGGAAGCTGGCCATAGGAACTCCGTAATTAAACGACGCAACCCGATCGAAATTGGGCTTATTTGATTCGTCTTGACGAGTACTTTGATACTATATGGAAACCAGGGTCTGATCATGGACCTGGAAGCTGTCCATAGGAACTCCGTAATTAAACGACGCAACCTCATCGAGTTTGGGCTCGTTTCATTCCTCTTGACGAGTACTTTGAGACTATATGATAACCAGGGTCTGACGATGGACCTGA
The DNA here is from genome assembly GCA_905163515.2 of Lymantria monacha. NCBI lineage: Eukaryota > Metazoa > Arthropoda > Insecta > Lepidoptera > Erebidae > Lymantria > Lymantria monacha. The sequence continues at coordinate 525,132 of LR991090.1, forward strand.
AACCTGGCCATAAGAACTCTGTAATTAAACAGCGCAACCCCATCGAGTTTGGGCTCGCTTGATTCGTCTTGACGAGTACTTTGATACTATATGGTAACTAGGTTCTGATGATGGTCCTGCAAGCTGGCCATAGGAACTCCGTAATTAAGTGACGCAACCCCATCGAGTTTGGGCTCGTTTGATTCCTCTTGACGAGTACTTTGATACTACATGGAAACCAGGGTCTGATCATGGACCTGGAAGCTATCCATAGGCACTCCGTAATTAAGCGACGCAACCCCATCGAGTTTGGGCTCGTTTGATTCGTCTTGACGAGTACTTTGAGACTATATGGTAACCAGGGTCTGACGATGGACCTGGAACCTGGCCATAAGAACTCCGTAATTAAACAACGCAACCCCATCGAGTTTGGGCTCGCTTGATTCGTCTTGAGGAGTACTTTGATACTATATGGTAACTAGGTTCTGATGATGGACCTGGAAGCTGGCCATAGGAACTCCGTAATTAAAAGATGCAACGCCACCGAGTTTGAGCTCGTTTGATTCGTCTTGACGAGTATTTTGATACTATATGGAAACCAGAGTCTGATCATGGACCTGCAAGCTGTCCATAGGAACTCCATAATTATGCCACGCAACTCCATCGAGTTTGGGCTCGTTTGATTCGTCTTGACGAGTACTTTGAGACTATATGGTAATCAGGGTCTGATGATGGACCTGGAACCTGGCCATAAGAACTCCGTAATTATATATCCATATCGCTAACGTTGCGCCTCAGAGTACCAGGGCGAACCCTGTTATACTGAAGCCCTTATCCCTCCACAATGGACCTCTGGGGTGATGAACCCTTTTTGTCCTATATTTGTGGGAACAACACGAATTATAAAAATACTAAAAAGTTAAAAATAAAATTAAAGAAAAATATTTTTTTAAAAACAAGCTTTTATTATTTGCTAATATAATAAACTAAAAAGTTAAAAATAAATTAACTCTAATCAGACAAATAACACTTTATAAGTTCATTGTAACCTTTAACGATATTTTTATTAATCTTCAACAACAAAATAATTCCATATCGTACATAATTATATATTTTTAACACTAAAACTTTACACCATAATTATTAAATCTGCCCGTTTTTATCACAGTCCCAATTTTATAAATAAAAGTGTGTTGCATTTTTTTAGCAAATAATAAACAGCTTGCTTTTAAAAGAGGATTTTTTTCTTTAATTTTATTTTCATTTCTGGCATTGACTAATAGTAAATGATAAATAATATATAAATTATGAGGCGTGCACTTTTGGATTTTCCAAATTATATTTTTAATTATTATTCGACATTTTTCTCAAATTTATAAATATTTGGAATTATTTAATATTTTGATAGTCAATATCGTATGATGACGCACAGTAATAACATTTCATTAATAATTGAAAAGGTTCCTTATGCAAGATATTTGCTTTTTGCCTTGTCATCATCATCAACTTGCTCTTATCGCTATTTATTTGAGGTCGACGCAATATATCTTCTCTTTCCATACAACCCTATCAGACGTCATCTCTGTGGTCACCTTGTCTATCCATGTCATGTTTCACGCAATCCATTTTTTCTTCGGTCGTCCCTTATCCCTAAAGTCTTCAACTTTCATATTTAAAACTTTCCTCACAACATTTCTTCACATATCCATACCATGTCAAACTTTTTTTTTTAATATGAGTATGTTATTCCACAGACTTTTTGTCCGTGCTCTTTTTATGTTTAATTTAATTATTATGGTGGTTTGTTTATAAAATTGATGTTCTTGAAGTGGCTTTATTACATTTGGATAAAGCTTGAAGAGCGCAATTCATGTGTCATAGATGTTGAGCGACAACATGTCTTTTGGGGTTTCTTTTTGGCGCTAGTGGTCTTGTTCTTGGTGAAACCCTTCTACTTGTAAATGTTTCTGTCCTCTGTGATGTTGTGATGATGATGACCATGTCAACCTTTCACTCCTTAACTTTTCCGTCACAGGCGAAACTTTCAAACTTCCTCTTATATGTTCATTTCTTATTTTATCAATTCTCGTCACACCACACATCCATCTCAATATTCGCTTCTCCGCTACATGCAGTCGTCTTTCATTCGTCACTTTTGTCGCCTAACATGCTGATCCATGCGTTTGCTTTGTATTTCATTAACATTACATTAGCGTTTATGTTTTTTTAAAGTTTACCTAAAGTTGTATACGTATAGGTATGTATATCACACGTCAAGTGATTATTATTTAAATATTGTTATTGCGTACGAGATAATTGGCTGCTTTAGATAAATGTCGTCCATCAACAATAAATAAATAATAACAAAGACTCGACGCGTCAGTCACATGACTGTTATCAGCGCGCGGACCCACACATGCATACTCGCACACACGCACGCACGCAGCAGAGCACAGAGCAACGTGCGTCTCTCACTCTCTAACTTATACACATGCTCTATGTTCTTGTGTTATACAAAGCACAACTGGACTATTGCTTGGACGGTCCAAGCAGGGCCCGATCTAGGGGGGGTCAAGCCGGGCATTTGCCTAGAGCGGCAAAAATGAGGGGCGGTAAAATTGACTTATTCCTATCTTCCAACATTAATTTTTTTTGTGGTGGACTATGGATATGGTCGCGCCCCGCCCCGCCCCCGGTCGACACCGTGCGGTATGCGCGGATGTCTCTGACCGTCATGGCTCTCTGTGGGCGCCACAGAAAAGCTCTGAGCTGGATGGTCAGAGACCCCGCCCACTCGGGTTCGCCATACATGGCCATTGAGCGGATCACCCCCGCATACACCCGTCGGCCTTCAAAGCTGGGTCCGCCTACGTTCGGCGATAGGGCGGACGCCGCGCCGACCAGCCGGGGTACAAGTCTGCGGAAATGCTCTCGGAACCACCAACGACCGTCGAGCACCAGGCCCAAATACTTCAGAAGGGCCTGGATGCTGATGTAGATGGAGTTGACGACTATCGAGGCGCCGATAGGCGGCTTTATGCGGGGCCCGTGGAATAAAGGGGCCTCGACTTATTTAGGGCCACCCTGAGCCCCAGCGCCTCGATTCGCCTGACCATCTCCTCAGTGCCGAGAGTGTTCAGACTATTGAATGCGTTGGCGATGTCCAATGACACCGCCAACAGCACTCCTCCGCCGGCGACAGCCTTCGCGGCCGTCTGCCTCAGGCGTAGCAGAGCCCCGATGGTCGAACGCCTCCTTCGAAAGCTGAATTGAGCGTTCAACAGATTGGGCCCCACCTTGTCCAAGTGCCTCCAGCAGCTTACCCACATCATCCAGGAGCACGGTGGGGCCTGTAGGCCGACGGTGAATCCGGAGGCCGTCCCGGCTTTGGCAGGAGAACCAACCAGCTTCCAGCACTCAGGAAACTGTCCAGCCGCCAAACAGGCATTGTACAGTCGCCTGAATCAAGGTTCCAGGTGCTTGAGGAGCAACGTCAACACCCGGACTGGTATTCCATCCGGGCCGGGGCCGTGGTGGCGGAACAAATCCTCGCCACAGCCGCCTTCACTTCCGACTCCGTCAAGGGCGGAACACTTTCGTTGGCCTCCCGGTCGTGATCTGGCGAAACCATGACCGAGGTCGTGTGTGCCGACTGCCGCGGGAACAGCTCCTCGACCACCCTACGGAGGAGGTCGGGCTGGAGGGTCTCGGTGAGAGGGGGGATAGTTATAACTTATGTATATTTTATATTATAGGTGCAAGTTACAATGACCGATAGAAACATATTTTAACATATATTACAACTGTAGAGATGTACTCGTATATACGTGGCGTACTCATGCATATTATGACGATTACAACTTTTTGAATCGTTATATCTCAAAAATGGTGGCTCGTAGAAAAAAGTATTGATGCATTTTTTGTAGATAATTTCATTATCTATTTTTGTCTGAAGTATTTTATGATAAAACTTACCATTTTGCTGAAGATCGCAAAAATCTCATTTTTTTTGACCTTTGACCTTGAATTTTTTTTTCCCCACAGGGGATAGATGAGGAACTTTCAAATATTATTTTTAATCATATTTTAAACAATCTTACTGATTTTCAGCTTGTTGGAAATTTATGTAGCTTTACTCTTATTGTTTGGTCTAATTTGACCAGACTAATGTAAAGGGCGGCGAAAATTATGTTTGCCCGGAGCGGCTAAATAGCTAGATCGGGCAATGCTTGGACCCACTCGACTCATGAACTCGTTGGAGATTCTAAATCACTTTCCTACTCTATTCTCTCTCGGGTTTTTCATGGAGAGTGCCCGGAACAGGTGTTTGAGTTGGTAACAATATCTTCTGCCATCATACCAGTCGACGTCGCAGTAGGGTTTCTCAATACCACCTAGAATCGATACTGTCTTCGATTATATATCAATTTATAGCTTAGTTACTAACCCTTTAAGCTTAATCTTTATTTATAAATTTAGCCTTCATTTAAAGCCATAGTCCACCAGTAAGTCAAATCGACACTGTGTTACAGCTACACAGTTAATAGTACCTTCTGGAACTTTTGATGGAAAACGAAAATATTTGTAAAGCATTGTTATATCATATTCACTACACTTCAGTCCTTCCTGCGCATCACACAACATAAAATGCCATCAAAATTGTTTATGTATATACCTACATACTAAAACTAAGAACTATTCAATAGAATATAATACAAGAATACCGCATGACACTTTCCATTTCCCGCCCAAAATTGTATACCATAGACCATAAAAAATCATCCCTTTTCGTTGAAGCTATAAGTAGAGATTTCAAGTAGATTATATGAGAATTAAGCGTAGAACAAATTGCCGAAAATACAAGACACAACGTAAGCTTGATTTGACGATGACTTATGCAACTTTATGATTAGTACAACATAGTATTTATTTTAATTTAGGATGAAGGAACTTACCGCGTGATGACGGAGTAAGAATCAAAGTCATGACCCGCCCTCTTACCCGTGAGTGTCTTTAAAAATGACCAAGGGGAATAATGTGGAAGAAGGAGTTCTACTCTTCCTCGTCATCAACTCAGGTCACATACGTACGTACGTCAGCTGGAACATATATATATAATATCATCATCATCATCATCAACTTGCTCTTATCCCAATCTATTTGTGGTCGACGCAATATGTCTTCTCCTTCCATACAACTCTATCAGACGTCATCTCTGTGGTCACTCCTTGTCTATCCATGTCACGTTTCACGCAGTCCATCCATCTTTTCTTCGGTCATCCCTTACCCCTTAAGCCTTCAACATTCATACTTAAAACTTTCCTCACAACATTAGTTTCATCCCGTCTCATCACATGTTCATGCCATGTCAATCTTTCACTCCTTAACTTTTCCGTCACTGGCGCAACTTTCAAACTGCCTCTTATACGTTCATTTCTTATTTTATCCATTCTTGTCACACTACACATCCATCTCAACATTCGCATCTCCGCTACATGCAGTCGTCACTCATCCGTCGCTTTTGTCGCCCAACATGCTGATCCATACAGTACAGCAGGTCTTATTAGGGTTTTATATATTTGGCCCTTTAATTTAAGGGCTATTTTGGGGCCGCATGTTGTACCCGTGACGTGGCGCCATTTCATCCATCCCACATCAATTCTGTGCTTCACCGCACGATCATATAACATATACTGGAGCATAATGAGCTGAAATGCGGAGGAAGGTAAAAAACTCGAAATAAAACATTGCCTGCCACGATTATCTAGCATACGTGTAATATGATAATGTGTCTTCCGTTATGAAAGAGTCTTAGGCACAATAGTAATAGGCGGCTTTAGGATTGTTAAAACGTTATCAAAAACCTTGTATTTCTCTTTAGGACGGTGTCTCTGTCTTTTTGGTTGTGTCCTAGTGTAGTTAGGTTCGCCACTCTCTAGGAAGGACTCTGCCCATTTGGTGACTGTGACTGACATTATTTATAAAATCATATAATTATCACCCCAACTCATATAGGTACTCTTCTCCACAATACGATGGCAATCAACCAACGACTACACATGGCAGACTGGTTGGTAAAGGGTTTTATTTTAAGTTGTCTTCTCTTACGTATAGGTATGTGTTTTGCATATTATAATATATAAAATATATATATAATATCATTATATATATTATATTTATATATCATTATATTTATTTATATACCGGATGGCGATTCTCCGTCACTACACACAATAACAAAATAAAGTCGTTACACATACAATTAGTGTTATAGTGACCCGGTCAGGAGCCGGTGTCGTCGGACGAGACCGTGACGCCGCCATTGTATCAAACAATTAATAATACTTTCTTCGATACGATATGTCCCCATTTTCAATGTGTAAACGTCAGTTTTATCTTTGTTTTTACGCTTCGTTTATGGAAGATCGAGCAGAGATGTAACATGTACATACCTAGCTTTATTATGTAACATTTTGTAAAAAATAGTAAGGGAAATCCAATTATCAGAGCCGTAAGAGGCCTTTCATAAATTACGTAAGGGATTTTGAAGAATAATTTGCCCTCCTCCCCTCCTACCGTAAGACATCATAAGATTGCAACTACTCCCCCCCTGCCCCTTAATAAGAATTTTTGTAAGAAAAGGCCCTATTGCTATTGATCAAATATAACTCCGTTTAAAATATCTTTTATTACAATCTTCTTACTACAAGTAGGTATCATTAACTCACTACAATAACATTAATCTTATCGATCCAACCAAGTATAAATTTTTACAAATAATATTTTCACTGCTGCTCGCAACTAAATAGGATGCCACTAAAACGCACTCCTCCCACAACACCTGCACAGAAATCGCAAGGAACCACCTCAACTACTTTTCACGTCGTAACGGAGAAAAGCGGTTCACCATTGCAGCATTATGAATCCGAGCCAGACCTTCATTCATTAGCCATTGTAACCGAGAGAAAAAAAGAAAATATGATGACGAAAATCCGGATTAATCTACAACTATAATGCAAATGTTCACCTCTTTTTCTATAGAACAGGATAAACGTTTTCAGGAGCTGAAAACAAGCATTGACTTGATGTCTCAAAAATACGACGAATTTTTAACTAAAATATCAGCTTTGGAAAAAGAAAATCAAAGGGATAAAGTCACTATTAAGGAATTGGAGGAAAAGCTAGAACATTTAGAACGGAAATCTCGCGGAGTGAGCGTTGAAATACGAAATTTACCCAAACAAAAAGACGAAAATAAGGATTGCCTCCAAAACACAATTATTCAACTAGGAAAGGTACTAAATGTAGAAGTAGGCAACAACTCAATAAAAGATATTTACAGAATAAAGTCTAAAGATGCTTCAAATCCAGTGATAGTAGATTTTACCACCGTGTTAATTAAAGAAAAGGTACTTAAGGCTGTGAAAAGTTTCAACAAATCCAAACAGAAAGGTCATAAATTAAACACAACTCACTTAAATAGCGATAATACGTTAAAACCAATTTACGTATCAGAGACCCTAACTAGTAAAAACCAGAAACTATTTTTCCTGGCGCGACAATTTCAGAAGAGTCATGCATTCAACTTTTGCTGGACGGCAAATGGAATTGTATATCTTAAACAAACAGAAGGTTCTCCTCATATTCGAATAAATAATGTGACAGATCTAGATAAAATAAGGAAAACTGCTATTACAACTTGACTATATGTTGTCACTACAAATGTGTGTTATATATTATTTGCTTTTTTATTGCATGCTTTATTACTTAGTATTATTAAGTCTCGCTACTGCTTATACAGAAAAATCAAGTTTTATATTTATATTTTAAATAATTATTTCATAGATATACATCTATCATATATCTCATCTACATATCTCTTTTCAACATATTCGCGCAATAATTATCTGTCACATTGCAATTACACAATTATACTTATCAACACATTACCCTCACAAAACACACTCTGCAACTTCACAACCATACGTACAAATATATTATTTTACCTCATCAACAAAGCGCACACTATATATAAGTAATTCTTACTATACAGTCTCTCAGTGACTTATACACACTTACAGTTATTCTATCACTGTCTTATGACACTAAAAAAACTTATTAAAAATAATTGTATATACTACATAATTACTACCATACTTACTGTGTTTACGCTCAATACGATTATTCTGATAAATATTTTTTCAAATACTACCCTTAAATATAGTCTTTGGTGATATTATAAAACTTACACAAAATATAGACCAGGTTTCTGTATCCCATCCACTCACCACCGATTTAGAAGAGTGCAACAAAATCATTAGTTCTACACCAGGGCATTTGCTAATCCTGCCGCAAAATATACGCAGTATAAATTGTAATATGGCAGGCTTAGAAATTTTATTATCTAGATTGAAAATTGATTGTGATATTTTAATTCTAACAGAATGTTGGCTATCGTGTACGTATAATGTGCCCAAATTAAATGGATATTCTTATACAGCAACAAAGATCAATCCCAAGCAAAATGATGGCGTAGTTATTTACTATAGAAACCATCTTAAAGTACAAGTAAAGGAATTAAACTTTAATGAGTGTAATAGTTTAGTCGCCACTATAAATAATAACACTGCGATTATTGCCCTATATGTGTCTTATAAAAACATAGATCCATTCCTCTCCTCACTAGATAAGGCTTTAGATGAACTCTCATCCTCGGCAAACATAATTGTTATGGGCGACATAAATATAACGATAAGCCCAAATAACATTGATCTAAACGGAGAACGTTACCTTAATCATGCCGCCACCCACGGCCTTTTACCTGCACATACCTTGGTAACAAGAAAGAGCAGTGAGACTTGTTTGGATCATGTTCTTTTGAAAACAGATTGTAGTTCTGCCATTATTGTCCTTCAAACAACACTAACTGACCACTATCCGGTCTTACTAAACATTAACCTAAAAATAACACGGCAATTTACCACCACAGTAATTTCAAAAATCAACCCAAAAAATTTAGCAGAAGACATATCAAAAATTGATTTTGGTGTAATTTATCGATCAGAAGATCCAAATTTTTGTATGAATTATATGATACAATGTTTGCAAGTTATAATAGTTAAAAACACTACAACAGTTACTTTATCACGTCGTAAAAAATTAATAAAACCCTGGATAACCCCCGGTCTATTACGATGCATACAAAACAGGGACAAGTTACACAAAAAAGCTAACAATACACCTGACAACGCAATACACCTAAAAATAACCTATAAACGGTACAGAAACTTCTGCAACAACATATTAAAAAAAGCAAAGACATCTCATGAAAAAGAACAAATAAAATCTGCAGGGAAGGACACTAAAAAATTATGGAAAACTATTAAAAACATTACTAACACTAAAAGCACAAAAGAACCATTAACAGAACTACTATCATCTACTTCACCTGAAAAATCACTACACGAAGCAAACAGATATTTTATAAACATTGGACGTTCACTAGCAGACAACATTTACAACGATGACATACATACACCTATCTATACAGAAAACCTACGCACACTAAACTTAAATTCAAAAAGCACTCCACCAACTTCCTTTGTTATGCTAGAAACTGACGAAGATGAGATCAGTAATATAATATTAGGTTTAAAAACAGCTTGTGCTCCAGGAGGGGACAAAATTAGTTGCGGGTTCTTAAAAGAACATTATAATAAGTTTGTATCACCTCTAACAAAAATTTTTAATGATTGTCTTAGGCTTGGCATATTCCCAGACTCTCTAAAACGATCAGAAGTATGTCCTATTTACAAGAGTGGAGACAGAGACCGTATTAGTAATTATAGGCCAATATCGATATTACCCGCAATCTCAAAAATTTTAGAAATAATTATTAATGTTAGGTTATTAGACTATTTAGAAAAATACATTTTACTTTCTTCAAACCAATATGGGTTTCGAAAAGGAAGGTGTACAGAACATGCGGTTAATAAATTAATAGAATACGCCTCTAGAAACATGTCAAACAGAAAAAAGTGTCTTGCAGTATTTTTAGATCTCGCTAAGGCGTTTGATACGATCTCTGTACCCATCTTAATAGACAAACTAGAAATACTCGGTATTAGAGGCATTCAACTTGAGCTATTTAAAAGCTATCTTTCGGGTCGATTTCAGTGTGTTCGAATGGGACAGTTTAGAAGTAGCTACCTCCCAGTTACCTATGGAATACCGCAGGGTAGCGTTTTGGGTCCTACTTTATTTCTCGTGTATATAAACGAACTTACACAATTGAGGCTTCCTTTGGGCAACATCATATGGTTCGCTGATGACACAGCTTTAGTATTTTGCTGGCATATCCTGGGATGAAGTATTCGATGCTGCACAGAAGGGCTTTAATACTGTTCGGCGATGGCTGCATAATAATATTTTAACATTGAACTTAGACAAAACAAAATATATTTGTTTTAGTATAAGACATATAACTGAACCCAGTAGAAACCATAGTATCGTACCTCATAGGTGTCAATCTGCCACAAACTGTAACTGTATATCGTTAGAGTGCGTGGATTCTTTAAAATATCTCGGTGTCACAATAGATAGTTGCCTAAACTTCAAAGAACACATCAGAGTCTTGTGTGGTAGAATACGTAAACTCATCTATATATTCAAAAAACTGAGGTACGTTACTGAACCTAAGCTTATGAAGCAGATATATTTTGCACTGTCAGTCACTCATAGTATATTGTATTACCTCTTGGGGTGGGGCTTCAAAAACAAACATGAAATCTATTGAAATTGTCCAACGAGCCATACTCAAAGTTTCCATATCGAAACCAATTTATTATCCTACTGTAGAACTTTATAAGACTTGTGAGGTATTAACTGTAAGACAATTATATATTTTAAACATCATTTTATTACAGCATAGCAAGCTAACTTATGATCCACAACTTTTCATAAATAAGCGTAGAAAACATATGGTGTGTCACATCCCCATGGAATCAAAAATTAAATTCAGTAGAAAATTTCCTGTTTTCAGCGGACCATATCTATACAATAAAATCAACAAAGTTTTAAATATGTACCCGTTAACAAAATCTCAATGCAAAACAAAACTAACACAGTATATACAAAATTTAAATTACGAAGAAACTGAGCTTCTCCTACAAATAATGCAATAATATAATCCTAAATAAGACTGAAATAAACCAGCATAAATATGGCACATGTGCACACACACTCATACATACTCACACACGCACACGCACACAACCACGTACGCAAGCACTCATATAGACACACACAATCACACACAATCACACAATATATATATATATAGATGTATTTTAGATTATTTTCCCCCCGCGCGGCCATAACACATAGTCACTCGCGCTTTCGCCTCCGCCGCCGGGGAAGGAAGACGCGACGCGTAAAAATCAATATTCCAAACGTGGGCACACCCACTTTGCCACCAGCGACGCCCCGAGCCGAGGTCCGTTCTCCACAGGGAGAGCCCTCGGGCGTAGTCGCTCAAAAGCTATACCGGGTTGAGAGCCTTCAGCGCTCACCCATAGTCCGGTTAAGCTGTCAAAGCCCTCTTGGCTAACAGCGGTCGCAGTGGCAAGAGTTTAGTGGGTATTCTAGTCACGGGGCTAGCGAGTCCCACACTCCTCGACTGTTTTTCCGACAGGCGGGGGTTAGTGCGCAAATAGCATTCGTGAACCACTGCGTTAACAAAAAAAAAATAAATAAATAAATAAATATTTTCTCAGTACATCATCCCAAAAAGTTGCACACGCAGGACTTACTTATTTAATATATATCATTCGGGGGTTTGGCACTGATAGCCGAAGTACAGGCAAAAGCCTAGTTCGGTTACAGACGCTTAAATCATTAAATCATTCCGAAAGTTGTCAGCGTTTATAGTTATCTGTATAGATTATTTATCGTATAGATTTGACCCACATTAATAGTTTATCTTTTATATAATATTAAGTAAGCTAAAACAAAAATAACCAAATATTAATTTAGCTTTGTATTATTTTTGTTGATTTAGTATTTTAAATGTTAGGCTAAAAACTTATAGGTATGCCAACAAAAAATTGTTACGTGTGGCAGTTTTTTCGTTTGGAATTAATATAAGAGTTTGTTTTTTGAGCTTTATAAGGAAATCTTTCTCAGTGTAGACGTATTTTGTAATGTCGTCGTATATACATTAGATTTAAATCATATTGATATTCCTAAATTGTCATATTGTAATAATTACCATAATTTAATGTTTTGAATTACTGAACGAAATTAAAATCAAAGAGTGGGTCAAAATGTAATAAATAATAGATACTGTATTGGATATAAACTAACACTAAAATAAGAAGTGGTGAATTGTATTCTCATTCCGACACCACACGGGAAATTAATTAATGTAATATGAAATATGTATTTTACGTGATCGGATTCTGTATGACAATAAATAAATTATTAATTATTACTCTATCACAGTTTTGACTAAAATTAGTAATTTTCAATTTAATATCTTACGTAATGTCAGGTTCAATTACCCGCCCCCCAGCCGTCGCCTAGAAGAAGTTATAATATTCAGTCAACACAATAAAACGCCTTACATAATTTTTGAATGGCCCCTAAGAGGAATGACACCTAATCCCAGAGTGCTAATGCTGAAAGTGTGCAGAAATTATCAAAATTATTTAGTTGCGGAATCTTGATACGAAATTGAGATGTTTAGGTTATCGATGGTTATTTCAAACAAACAAGATGAAACGTGTGGTGACGAGTGAAGAATACAATATAAATATTAAACGCGGGATCAGCAGTAGGTGTCACTCTTTTAGAAAAATTGTAACGCTAACCACGACTGCTAACTTACGTGCTGGGCGTGGCGATTGTGACAAAATCGTCCTTGAGGCAACCCACAGAAATATTAATATGTACTTTTAACACTTAAGTATGTGGGGAAACCTATATTTAACAGTAGACTTGGATGGAGAATGTTAGGTTGATAGAAAGAAATGGAAACATCTCCAAGTGACAATGTAAACGTAATATGGAACAATAAAACCGTTGAAACATTCTTCTTCTTCTTCTTAGTGAATGGCCTCTGTGAGTGATTAACCACAACTTCGCCAATGTCAATGTCATATACGAGCTATTGGTGCCAGTGTCAAGTTATAAATATTTTCACGTTTTTAGTCTTTCAAGTTAGTCATTGTCTAAGTCAAATTGTCGCCATTAACAGTACAATGGCCACACTGTTAATGGTATCTTGTGGGAATTTTGATGGAAAACGAAAACGTTGTAAAGCACTTTTATATGATATTCACTACATCCCAGTAGTTCCGCCGCTTTATATTACATAAAATGCCATTAAAATTATCTAATATAACACATTAAAACACTAAGATATCGAATACATGGAAGTAATAAGGAGTACTTATTACTTCCATGATCGAATATAATACAAGAGCACCACATGACGTTTTCAAATTCCCGTCAAAAGTCCAAGTCGAAACATTATCGTTACTCATAACGAATGGTGTCAGATGACTGAATGACGTCAGGTCGCTGTCACAAAGACGTTATTATATTTTTTTACAAAACAGTTTATTTTTCCTTCTATTAATATTATAATCATACTGTTAATCATAGATAATATACTATAAATTAGAAAGTTCTTATGATCAGTTGAAGTGTGTCAACTGATCCATTAGATACGGCATATTTGTAAAGTGTAAATAAAGTACGAGTACCTTAATATGGTAAATAATTAGACTTGGATGTTTTAACATCGGAGATACAGGAAGAGGCACCCTGGTGCATGCTATTCGTTGATGACATTCTTCTCGTCGGAAGATGGACTTGAGGTCCAGAGTATGTTGGAAAAGTGGCGCTGTAAATTGGAGAATGTAGACTTGAAAATCAGCAGACCTAAAACAGAATACATATTCTGCGATTTCAGCGGTCTCTCCAATTTTACACCCATAACCAAAGAGTAAAGTTATTAAATTGAAAAAGAGTGGCAACTCGATGATAAAATATGCATGTATGGAAAGTACTGCCACCCAGAGTTTAGGCGGTGAACTAAAGTTGAAGTAATATATATACATATCTACACGTGTATGTGTAATTACATAGAATTTTCTTTTACTATGAAAGCTACCCTGAAATATAAAAAAAACATATCAGCTGATAATTAAACAATAATAATATCAGCCTAACATTGAAACTTGAGATAATTTTCAGAAAAATATCAATAACCGAAAATAGATCGATGACAATAAGTACCTACGCTAGGAACAAAAAATAACAATTCTCAGTTGTCAAACGTTTGACAGACACGACAAAATGGCAGGAAGTTAAGTTTGTACAACCAATCTGTAGGCGGCGCGACGGTCAGTAAAAATAAGTAATGTTTTAAGTGTGCCCCCCCAGCCCATAACTCTAGATGGAGTACCTATCCCAGTATGCTCGAACTTTCGATACCTCGGTTCTCTTATCCAAAGCGATGGCAACCTGGATCGTGCGATGAAGCACAGAATTGATGCGGGATGGATGAAATGGCGACAGGTCACGGGTACAACATGCGATTCCAAAGTACCCCTTAAATCGAAGGGCAAAATATATAAAACCCTAATAAGACCAGCTGTACTGTATGGATCAGCATGAGGCGGAGATGCGAATGTTGAGATGGATGTGTGGTGGGACAACAATGGCTAAAATAAGAAATGAACATATAAGAGGAAGTTTGAAAGATGCGCCAGTGACGGAACGATTGATACGGCGTGGACATGTGATGAGACGGGATGAAAGTAATGTTGTGAGGAAAGTTTAAGTAGGAATGTTGAAGGCTTTAGGGGTAAGGGACGACCGAAGAAAAGATGGATTGCGTGAAACATGACATGGATAGACAAGGAGTGATCACAGAGATGACGTCTGATAGGGTTGTAGGGAACGAGAAGACATATTGCGTCGACCTCAAATAAATTGGGATAAGAGCAAGTTGATGATGATGGTAGTAATTAGACCGCTTAGACAAGCAGTGCACGAGAAACGGTGGAAAATATATGATACTATTGACTATCTGTAAAGAGTCATTACATAAATACTGCAATGATTTAATCATAGATAATAATTAGGCAGTCTCTTGGGACGCGGGTCAAGTAGGGAACCTATCTACATATATCAAGTAGGGAACCTATCTACATATATCAAGTAGGGAACCTATCTACATATATCAAGTAGGGAACCTATCTACATACATATATCAAGTAGGGAACCTATCTACATATATCAAGTAGGGAACCTATCTACATATATCAAGTAGGGAACCTATCTACATATATCAAGTAGGGAACCTATCTACATATATCAAGTAGGGAACCTATCTACATATATCAAGTAGGGAACCTATCTACATATATCAAGTAAGGAACCTATCTACATATATCAAGTAGGGAACCTATCTACATATATCAAGTAGGGAACCTATCTACATATATCAAGTAGGGAACCTATCTACATATATCAAGTAGGGAACCTATCTACATATATCAAGTAGGGAACCTATCTACATATATCCAATAACAAATATTATATTCTACTAAATCATATTCATCATCGTCATCATCTCAGCTGATATTTATGTCCCACTGTTGGTCTCGAGCCTGCTCCTCACTAGGAGGGAAATTGACCTACTATACCACGCTGGTCAGACTTGTTGGTATAGGGTTTTGTTTCGAGTTTCCCTTCTCTTATATAGATCTTATATGAGTCGGGTTGAGAGCCCTCAGCGCTCACCCACAGTCCGGGTAAAGTTGTCATAGTCATCTGAGGCTAACAACTAAGACACACACAAAAGGAAAAAAAATCTTATATGCGTTTTATATCCCTTAGTCGTCTCTTACGATCTCCCACGGGTAAGATAGGGGGTGGTGAATTGTATTCTTACTCCGTCGCCACATGGAAATCACGGAATCAGATTACACTAAATAAACAATACAAGACTATTGGCAACAAAGGCGACCATGGTGACTATGATTATTACTCACATCGAAAAATAATGCTATTTGTAATTATTTGTGTGGTCATTAATGATATTACATATTTTATTTATTGCCGCGTCTTTGTTTTATACAATTTTGTATTATTTGCGCATTAACGTTAGGGTTGCTATCAGGCAGACGCAGACACCATCTGGGATCATATCGAATGATGATTAGAATGACATTGAAAGCTCACTTATGACTTAATGCCGTTTGGAATCTGAGTAAGGTACATGGGTAGAACGTAGGTGTCTTACATGGCTGCTTCTGAAGGATCATGGTGTGAAAATTTTCTCGAGTTGCTACAAGATTCATGTATGTAGAAGGTGCTACTCCAGACATAACTGCTTAAAATAAGTTCGTTCGTGGCATAAAGCCACAGACTGCCCCCCACACTGCCGAAGAATATAAAAAACGTCTCATATATAGAGTATAAGTATAATTAAATTTAAAGTATTCTACATATCTAAAATATATGTGTTCTATGTGGTGACGAACAGAGAATATAGTGTACCACATCTTCTATTTGGTATTGTAAGAGACAACTAAGTGATATAATGTGCAGATAACATCTACACAAAGTCGAAATAAAACTATATGCCAACTCGTCTGTCCAGGTGATCAGGTTTCCCCCTTTACTGCGAACGAGGTCCGAGCCCAGCAGTGGCACTGAGGTAATAGCGATATAAAATATTGTGTTATAATATGTTGATATACATAGTATTTCTATAGATATCCAATTAGCCACGTGTGAACTGCTCCAATGGCCGTGCAGAAAACTTGTAACTAGTAAGCATGTGGCAGCCCTTACCGTTAGTTACGAGCTGTGAGAACTATTTGGTACTTGGTCGGTGTGAATACAAACGAATTTCTTTATAAGTGGATGTTTTGTTTTGAACAATCATCAGCTGACGTCATCATACATGAATCACGCCTCTCGAGTCCACAACGAACTGTAAACATGCACAAATATGTATAATTATAAGTTGTACGACCATTGTAGACATTTGTTAAAATGCGTGCTCCAAGTTTATCGAACTGTTAGACGAATACGCGGGAATATGAACCACGCTTATCGCGTGATCGAATACCTAGTACCTACCTATATAACTATGGAGAATATTTTAAATGAATGTTAAATGGCATAAAGTATAGGTACAGCTAACTATGCTTGTACACAGTTAGCGATGGAAACACTTAGTATTTATGAAAATAATATTGTAAAATATAATAGATTCAATGCCCGTGCAGGATTGATTGACACCCGCTCAATTGGAGTCACTTTTCTCCAATGCTTCCTCGATATAAGGTTGACATTGGCGCACATTCTTCTCAGCAGTGAGATGTATGTATGATGTAATATTTAAATACTTTAAAACCTGTTTGCTGAGGAAAAATTTTAAAACTATAGGTATGAGTGATCGTAAGTAGTTGTGTGACCAGCTCACACAAAACGAGTTTAGTGTTTACGTATAAAACAGCAAAAAAGAATACTCTTCAGCTTCCCTGGCCAATTAAAACAAAGTTCTCACATGACTGACTCGCGTAGTGTAGCAAGTCACTCATTCTCACATCATGGCTCTTAATAAAGTATACCTATATGCTGAAGAGAAGGAATATGAACATATATGAGTGCTTCGTTGGTCTCGGTTTGGATAGACCGTTTAATGGGATTGTCTTCGCGAAATACTTAACAGCAGTGCGGAGTCTCAGACTGCCCGTTAGGCGACACCACAATAGACAGGCCCACAGAAATATTAATTACATATTGCAGGCCCTTGCTCACGCGAGTGGAGCTGCAAGTTGAACCATTGAGCTAACAACGAGTTAAACAGACAAATACGATTCAAATTCATTTATTATGTATAAACACTGGGAGGGCACTTATTGTCAGTATTAACGTGTTAAATTAATACAATAAACTACCATCGAATCGGAACGTAACCGCTACTGAGAAAAGCCGGCAACAAACTCAGCGGGTTTGTTGGGTGTTGTATTATTTGTTTTCTTGACTTTTTCTAAAAAACTAGTACAACATGTTTAGTAAGAATTAGTTTCAGTATGATGCCCTTCCTCGAATCCCGTTATTATATAAAATTCAAATACCATATTTTTTACATTCATGCCATAAGCTTAGTAGGAAAGTTATAGAACGTTGTATTACATACTGCACCTACCTACCACCTACCACTTCGATAAAATAATATGTCAGACCACAGATATTTTCTTTGTGCGAATTTGGATGTTAGACTTGGATAGCTGTTACATCCTTACGCGGAATAGTAATCTCTCAACCAAAGACATTTAAAGAATAGGGCGCCAGGGCATCACCCTCAGCTCGGGGCGTTCCTGACAGCAAACTGGTTGTTCACGTGTTATAGAGATTACGCGGAACGGTTTCGCACTTAGCAGCTGAGTGCACACATCGTACACGTGTGCACTTGTTCATTACATTTTTTTAGGGAAAATCTATAGTCCGGTCCACCCCACTTATACCATCTAGTGCATTTCTGTAATTTTGATTCTAAATCTCTTTATCACCATTTGAGTGGACCATCATTAGTGCCCAGTCGTTGTCTTTGTGTGTTGTACAATATCTATAGATGTGTGTGAACGTTAAAGTATATAGTGTGTTACAGCATAAGACTTAACGTCTGACATTGATTGTAGCCGGCCGCTCTAGCGTGACGTAACAACACACACACGCATACTAATATATTGCAATAACATACAATCGAATTGACCTTACAGTGTACACACTGTGAGATTGTTCCAGAACTTTTGTTATTATTTATTACCTTATATCAATACGACAATAAATGAAAACACCGTCAATACTAGTGTATAGGAGTATTTTGAAACTATTAAAAAAGTCCTCGCATGCATATTTAAAAAACAATTTTTTCAAACAAACTTTTTATCATAAATTTATTTCGAACTCTTGTTAACAGGTTGCCATTGACGGCGATGTATTTTAACTTGTCGAAAGATCGTACAATTCCTTTTTTTAAGTAAGCTGCATTTCCGTGATATTCTCCATAAATTAAAATCATATCTGTATACCCGAAGCTGTGTAATTATAACGAGGCATTGTAAATGAGAAAGAAATACTATTCTAACACAAAGTAAGCGTCTAATTACGCACATTCACGTCACAGGATCACGATGGCACACTGACCTACAGACCTATTATAATAGTATTGAACATGAGACCGAGGTCTTCTTTCATTAAGCCGCATTAGGTAGTTTTAAATTTCTCATCTAAGTCTGATGACACGGTTTATATGTATGGATCTTAAGATTTAGGAATAAGGTATAATATGCATTGATTTGTATTACGTTTGGGGAAGACTTGAACTGGTAAACATGGCGATATGTAGGTACTAGTTTCGTATTAGTTTATACCGATGCGGCGCGGGAGCTCATTGATAGGCGAATAATTTTAATTTTTATACAGAGTGTGGAAATTGTTAATAATACAAAGTAATGTGCTGCGGCTAAACTATACGACATATTGTATTCAAAGTTTGTATACAGGCTGGGCAAGTCATCAGATACACTAGATTAAAATTATTGTCGTATGGTCGTCTCCACCTTGTATATGATACCTCCATAATAAGAAAAAAAATTACTAGCTGCCAACGGGGCCTAGAACGGAGCATGCTTAAAATTAAAAAAAAAAATCAAAAAATACGACACAATAAAATAAGAGACATAACCAAAGTTATTGATACTCTTAAATATGGACAAAAACTTAAGTGGAAGTGGGCTGGGCACGTGGCAAGATTAAAGGATGCGCGATGGACTGTAAAGGTGACTTCGTGGAGAGGCACTAGTGGTAAACGTTACAGAGGGATACCACTTTCGAGATGGGCAGATGATATTACCAAAACAGCTGGTCCGGACTGGATGCAAATAGCCCAAAATAGAGAAACTTGGAATTCCTTGGAGGAGGCCTTCACCCGTGGAGGGGTTCTTACAGAAGAATATTAAAGTAACAAACAGCACTCTTAGCTCCTAGATGTAAATTTAGTTTAATTATAATCATATTAATAGTAGGCTAAAATACTTATTAAGAAAAAGATACTTTAAGATATATAATAGATAGTATAACTAAGATACTTATATGTAATTCGTAAGGAATAAAAGGCTTTTTATTTTATTTTTATTAGGTACTAGTTGAAGCTCGCGACTTGGTCCGCGTGACATTCAGTTGTACTACGCACCCCTATTTGAAACTTAAAAATTCAAACTCGACCTAGTATTTCCGGTAGCCACTTGACCATTTTCATCAAGGAGGACGCTTTCTCCAATTTTCTTTAAAACATCGGTAAATTCTAAAGCATGTGAATTAGTGTTGCACAAATGCAAGACTCTTGCGAGGCTCGCAAATCTTGCAACTTTTGCTTTTAGAATAACACGAAGTCACTTGTTTTGATAGAAATAAAAATTCCCCATAGACATTAAAAATCCAACTAAATTAATAAAATTCTATTCATCTAGTGGCAGTAACTGTACAACTTCAATAATTAGGTACATACCACTAAACGGAAGTGGGGCTATTCTTCTTCCGTGTACTGGTATTACTCGCAAAAATACGAAATGTTGACAATCCTTACTTTGCTAAGAAAATCGTAAAATCATGTCTAAGGGAGCACTGCGAAACTCTTGCAGCAGGTCTTGGTCTTGCATTTGGGCAACACTGATGTGAATGGTGACCTTGGCTTTGCTTGCATGTTGATGGTTAGGGTCAGCTTTCCTACTTGGGGCAACAGATAAGAACACTTCAGTGAAGCATTGATCTCATCAGTTCTATTTCCTCGAGTTTTAACAGGAAAGAAATCTCCAAAGAAAAGCACCATTGACTTTTCATTACGATCTCGTAGTGCTCAATTTACGGCCTCTACGATTTTTTTTTATTTATTATTGTCCAATCAACGCAAACGATTAGACAGCAATCCTTAATAAAAACACTAATAGTGGTAAAACCACAGTTGATAGTATTCTTTCTACAGCCACAGGCCGGTCCGACCCCCAGTTGGACCTAGTACCCCACTCTTGCAGAAAAGCAACGTCTGAACAGTGGCAATGTGTTATTTCAGCTTTATTTGTAAGAGGCGGCGGGCGGCGCAGGCGCGATTACCTGCGTCTACTTGCCTTAGCCGAAGCCGTGGGTAACTGGAACGGGGAATAGTCCGTCACCCGCGGAGAGGCTGACCACGTGAGGGTGAAGCCCGATGGCCCGGGGCGTCATCGGATATGGTACTCGAAAGGCCCAATGGTGATGGGGATGGAAAACGGTGGGTTTTGGGGCCACGCGGACGGAATGCAAGGCGTGTGTCTAGACCATGGCCTGCCAAAAAAATAAGTGTATGCTGTTTGCTCGTTTACCACCGAACACAATAAAACAAAAACACTTTGAATGTGTCGCAGTTTCGAGTTATTGAACATCTCGGTGTTTCATTGTATAAAATGAAAATGATAATGATAAATATATGATAAATGGCTTTCATTACGAAAGAATTAATAAAAATGAATTTCCTGGTTCATGTCGCGCTTTAGTAGCGTAGAATATCTTCAGATGGATACCTTTTATATTTTATAATAATGTCAAAGGATTTGAAAGACTGTAAAACAATAACATCATTAAAAGCAAAAGACTCAAACGAATGGTGCTATGACTGTTACAGGCCTATTCAAGGGTGTCATCCCAGCGCTGATCACATTCAAGTGCTCTGCAAGCTGCTTGAAACGTACTATATGCTATCAACAGTGTATAAAAATGTAAAAAAGTAGGCCCTCGCACAATATGCAGCAACAGGCGGCAGTAACAGCACTATTGCTAAAGTGACTGGTATAGTGATGGGGCATGGTTGCTTCGGTGTGTACCTGCTCACGGTCGCAAGGTAGGAGACGCACAGTCTAACCACTACTGTGATTGCGAGGTGGACACGGCGCTGCAGACGCTTAAACTTTGCGTGGCCTGGGCAAAGCAGCGCCGTGCACTCATCACAATCATCGGTGCCAAACTGGCACTGTCGACTATCGCAAAGACGATGCTCGATAGCGTCAGGAACTCGGACTCGGTCGCCGCCTTTTGCGAGACAGTCGTCCCACAGAAAAAGTCGGCGGAGCGTGTCACAGAGGAGACTCTCCATGCTGACACACTCTGCCGCCGGCGCATCGGACGTCACAGGCGCGGTACCTGCACCTGTTGCCATCCTAGCTCCTGCACCTGTTGCCATCCTAGCTCAGGTCGCGGGTAGATGGACCATGGGAATAAATCTACCACACGCAGAGACACCGACCGCATGAGGGCGATACAACACTGTTGTTTGCCGGGGTGTAGACGGAGACGATACCTGGAAGGGTAAACCCCGGCCACGGATGTCAAGTAAGCGGTACTATAGGCCAGCCTGATGGTTTGGGCAGAGAACACGATGAGTTATGGGGCCACACGACGCCCTTCTGTTACCCCGGAAGGAATGGCCGTGTCCAGACCATAGCCTACCAAACAAAAACAAAAAAGGGTGCACTTTGCATACTCGCCCCAAAGTAGCATCTTAACTAAGAATGTACGTTTTATACGCTCTATGATGTGGACTTTACTTTTCTTTTTCGTGTTTGACTTAGTTGTTAGTCGCAGATGGCTATGACAACTTTACTCGGACTGTTAGGTGAGTGCTGAGAGCTTTCCACCCAAAGTACCATTACTAAGTTCAAGAAGTTAATGTAGTAGCTTTTGAAAATTAACGAAAAAATTATTTAAAATTTTAAACTAAACTATAGCGCCATCTATTGCTCATTTAACAAACTAAAAATGAAAAACTAAATCATGCATTTTATTCATTTATAGCTAAATTATATATTATTAACTAATTAAAACATTATTTTTTATCACAAATAGTTTTAATAGTTATTTTGACTACCTGACTAATGTTATGTATTATGTCAACTTCCCTTCAACTTTGAAGGAGGTTTGAGCCCAGCAGTAGGATGTGTATGAGCTGAATTGATGAAACTACTATATATTAAGTAATACAAATACTTTCCTTACACTATAGATAAATTAAATAATTATTTTGAATTGAACCTTCTAGTGACATAAAAGGCGAGCAGTGATTTTAAAAACTTAAATGACCATAACTTTTTTTACAGACATTGGATTTCAATGAAGCAAAGACTAAATGTTGCTCTGAATTGGGCTTAATATTTTAATCAAAACAGCAAAACAATCCGTTCAGTAACTTCGGAGATTAGCGATTACAGACATTCAGACACACAAACATACAGAGAGACAAGAAATTCCAAAAAATGATTTTCGTTTTCTGTTAGTGTTTTCTTACTGCCTAGATTCATTTTTTAATAAATTTATCAAATGTACAGACACGGGATTTCTACTGATTTATTATATGTATAGAAATAGATGTATAGATATATAGATATGATACCGATATATACTTCGATCGTTTTGTATGATACGGTCAAACAATTGTATTTTTAATGGACGATTTATATTTCATAAACGCATATATTGTATTATATATTCTTAGAAATAACAATTGTGCAATAAAAATTAGGATGTGTTTGGCACGTGTATCAATTATATAGACTGTTATGAATGTTGACTAAAGCTTTGCTTCCTGTGGTATAACAGGAAGTCTATGTACCTATATACATATGTATATATAGTTAAGCTTGGAAAATGGTTTCTGTATGCTAATTATATTGAAATTGTTACAGCAAGGTATGATTGTCAAAGTCAAGGCAGCTGTCTCGGTGGCATGTTTAATAGGTGGAGAGGGGCTGCCCGGACACCTAATGTGACGCTGTAACGCGATCGGTCTCTGAGGATGGTGGATAGCTCTAGTATGAGCACAATTCCCGCGGTCTCGGCTGATACAGTATCAGAAAGAACTTATGGATCATACTTGAGATTGTCAGTCTGCGCGATCGCATCGTTGTTTTATCTTGTAATAACATTTATAATTTAAAAAAAACCTAATGCCCGACCTTTTATTTTATCATATTGTAATCTTTTCTTCAGCCAATTTGTGAGAGATTCTCCTATTGGGCAAGGGCCAACTCCACAGCGAAAAGAAAAATGTCCTAGGGTACCATACTAATCAGACATTCTCTTGTAATTACATATGTTGCTTCTCCGTTATTTACAACACGCGCAGAAAAATAAGATACTGTGACCATTGTATCTAACAGAGACAATAATATAAGTACATATATTATATTTCATTCGCTGGAACTAACAAAACAGAAGAGTCATTCATAATTTAATACTCACTATAGACTGTCTAATCTAAGAAGTGCACTTTGACAGCTGTCTGAGTAAGTTGTCTAGGTATGTGAACCAAATAATCGCTATCGAAAATATCCGATTTTACTGAGAAATCGATATTGATTCTTTATAATTAATAATCGGTTTATTTTTTATTTTTCAAAAAGGTGATGAATAAATTAAGTGCTAAATTAGTACTAAACAAATTTAATTATTTCAGCATAGAATCTTTTCATCATATTTAGTAGGATTAGGTTAATTAAAAACAAAAACTGGATTTGAAAATGGCTATTTATTAAGAATTACTACTATTACTTGAATTATCAGCGTCGCGAACATTAATAATTATTTCCTCATCAATCAAAGTGTCGAAATATACATCTCTGTCAAAATCTCTATTCGATTAATTGTATTATTCTAATATTTTTACCGATTATTTGGATAATCGTGAATTGGAAGTTGTCCAGCACTACTGTATAGAACGTGATGACGTGACATTATTAGGTCGTCACTAACAATTACTATTTACCATGTTATTTCTATTTTAAATTAGTTTTACGAGTTTCAACATTAGATTATTGTACAAGAAAGTCACCCACAATGTTAATTATGTAAATAACTTAATAGTTGTTTATTTCAGATTTAGTGTTTACAATCATGTGTATATGTTTGACCGAGGTTATTGTCAATTAAAAAATGCAAAACGTCAAAATGCACTTCTTAGATTAAATGAACTATAGTTGTAGATAGGTGCAACCACTATTAAAATTGTTAACTTATTTTAACAAATAATCAAATCTGGGACATTGTTGTTTGCCTTTTTGTGTGTGTGACTTAGTTGTTAGCCACAGATGGCTATAACAATTTTACCCGGACTGTGGGTGAGCGCTGAGGGCTCTAACACGAGACCTTATCGTGTAAACCATTGCTTATGTACGGACAGCTTGATAATTCATGAACTTCAGAATGAACTGTAAAGCTACCTGGGTTCGATCCCTAGCCAGGACAATACTTTGTGCGATCCACAAACTGTTGTTCTAAGTCTGCGTTAAATATATATTTGTTAAGACCCAGTACCTAATACAAATATTATTTGCTTAGTGTAGGGTGGTAAAAAGCCATTCTCCTACTCTTATCCCAATTACTTGAGGTCGATACAATATGTACTCGTCTTTCATAGTACATATTGTAATAGTTATTGGCAATAGTTTTATGACCGGCTGCCTACCAGACGTCAACCCTCCTTGGGAATGTAATTGTTAACCAAACGGTATCAGATGGAGTTGGCCCATTTCGTTATAAGGCTTTTAGTCGTCTTTTACGACATCCACGAGAAAAGGTAAAGGTTGGTAGTATTCGTAGCCGCTACCACACAGCACAGTAGATATGGTGACAGTGTAACAACATAATTCAGTACCTTTCCAGTGGGTGTAATAATATGGTGACTAGTTTGGTATAGTGGGTCAATTTTCTTTCTATTGTGTAGGAGGCTCGAGCGCAGGAGTGTGACATACAGGGTGGAAGTGGACCGCTCCTGAAAACAAAGACGAGTGACTCTATCTACTAGACCTACTTGTAATAATAGGCTAGAAAACAAATCGATTCGGATGAAAAAAAAATTTTTTTACAGCATTTTTTTGCGTTTTCCTATATTTTATTATATTAGGACAGTGCCGTGTAACGATAATTTCATAAAAAATACGTATCTTTACTCAGATGAGAAAAAACGCAATGTATTCAATAATCAAAACATCTGTTCGGCCGATACCTACACGCGCGCGGTAAGCGACCGCGCGCGTGTAGGTATCGGCCCAATACCGCGGGCATGTAGGAATCACCTCTGGAACAGCTGATCTGAGTTTTGAATACATTGCGTATTTTCTCATCTGAGTAAAGTTACGTATTTTTTTTAAATTATCGTTACAAGGCCCTGTACTAATACCCATCTTATTATATCTATTGTGTGGAAAACTTATATTCAGTGTGTATATTTTATTGTGTGGAAAACTTCCAAAAATTGATGTAAAAAAAATTTTTTTTTTCATCCAAATCCTATTTTTTTCTAGCCTATCATTACAAGTAGGACTAGTAGGGTTACCCGTCTTTGTTTTCAGGAGGGGTCCCCTTCCACCCTGTATATGGAGTCGAGGTGATGGTGACGATGGCAGAAACATTGTTCCGAAACAAATAAAACAAATATATATATTATAAAATATATTGAGTCTTAACATTACAATATTTATTTATCACAAGTGCCGCTTGTCGCAACATCTAATAGTTAACTTAACACTAAACCACTTAATACGCTACACGAGTGACACTTAACACATAAGATACAATACAATATGAGTAAGCACTAAGGGATACACTTGAACACACACCTCACAACGCTCATAGCTTCACACATTATCATTCATAAAATAAGCGTGACATAAATCTCGTTAAAAAAAAGTTTTTTTTTACTTGGTAAAAAATGTCAGCCGTGTACATGGCAACACACACGACCATTTTACCCGCTCAGTATATTGAGTATATGTTATTGAAGAGAGAGAGCTTAGCGCGACTAATTATATGTATTACAATATATAAAAGCTGTCTCACACTTTCACTTTTATATATCCAGTGTGCGATCGCGCTAACAATATTATCATAATATAAGTAATACAACGCGCTAACAAAATCACACAAAACTATTCATAATATAACTTGAAGCATGTTTAACATAATATATCTATTCTCAACACAAATGTATTTATACTATAACAATCGTAGAACACCACACCCGTACATATATTGTTATTATTACACAATAATATACTTATATACATGTAATAAAATACACAAGGATATCGACGATAAAATCACTGTCCGGACCAAGTTACAAGTCATCTAAAGGACCGTCATTGCCAGTATACAATAAACTAGCTGACCCGTCCGAGCGCGCGGTGACCTATCAATAAATCAAAGGGCCAGTTGAATTAATATGTCATAAATACAACAATTAGAAAATTGTATTTTCATGTTTGTTATATGTAAATAATGCAAATTAATGTATTGACTGTAGTATGATATAAGTTGTTACATAGTGTGTGTGTGTGTACGTGTGGTGCGACTACACCAGCGGGTAGGAGGCCGCTGTTGCGATGCCGCAGTGGTTGTTCTTGTTGCGCGCCATCTTGATGTAGCCCAGGTCGCCCCACGTGCGACCCCATGAGTTCTTCACTAGCCAATAGTCGCCGCCGTTCTCGTCTGTGCCGTAACCGACGACCAACACCTGCACACAATAATGTGACCATGAGAACATGTTCCTTTACACCCTTTACCTATACATACGAGTACCACCACTATATGTGCGCTACCATCACAAACACATTGTCACACAATACAATGCTAGTTACACCATGTGTTATTTTTAATATTTTCCTTCTATTTACCTTAATGCCGTAACATATTTGTAGTCTTCAAACATAACCATTGTTAATTATTTTAACCTTTTACAATAATTATATTTGTGTAGTATTATCTTATCCCAATTAATTGTGGTCGATACAATTTGTACTCCTCTATCATAGTACATATTGTATAGCTGTATGGCCGGCCGCCTGCCATACGTCAACCCTCCTTGTGAATGTAATTGTTGACCAAACGGCATCAGGTGGAGTTGGCCCAGGTCGTTGTAAGGCTCTTAGTTGACTTGTACGACATCCACGAGCAAAGTAAGGGTTGGTAGTATTCGTAGTCGCTACCACACAGCACTTAGCATTATACTCAGTAATAGTTACGATCGTTATACATGCATATATTGCATATTATATCACTTAGCCGTCCTCTGTGATATCTACGCGCACGGTATGGAATGGTACTCTTATACAGTCACCACACGCAGACTAGATACAGTTACCACAAAGTAAACAAAATAATTGTATTAAGTGTTTCAAATGATTTAATATCCATCTGTTTAATGACGACTAATGTGTTACGTATATAAAAAAAAAGAAGAAAAAAAAAACTTGTAACTTAAAGTCCTTGCATAGTTTTAAATAACGTGTTAATGTGACCGACCGCCCGCCATGCGCCAGTAGTAGCCGACAACGTTCGTACACGACATACTGTACTATAAAATAAAACTATCTCAATAGTATGTAACTAAAGGTTACACGCCACACAAATAGTGCTCGACTAATATTGATAAATCGATAGTAATCTATTAAATAATATCATAAATACCTGCCACAACTACATACATACCTGGTACATAGTTTAAATGGTAAATCAATTGGAAGGGGCTATGTTAATTGAACATTTCTAGGTAATGTCCAGGTTTTCTGCTCAACTTTACCAACGAGCCAACTACAAATAGCTATTTACTAATAGACATGTGATTTTGAACGAACACAATGAAATATGTATTATTCTATCATTAGTTAATTAATTAGTTCGGTAATAGTCTGCGTGTTCGCTGGGTCTCTTGCGTGTCAGTCGGCGCGCGGCGGGTCGCGCGTCGGTCACAGTTCAATGATAAACAATATTATCATATATATAATTAGCACAGTTATTTGACATACAACATTCATTATACAGTGTATATATCTAATGTTATCAGACAATAACCTACAATAAACAATGTCATCTTCACACTTATATCTGTATTTGGTCGGTAAATTAATTAAAGACGAGAATGTTCGTGAATCACATCCGGGTTATTTTGTTACATATTTAAATCGTTTTTATTTTGAGTGTATAGGTATACCTAACTGTGTAGCAGGAGCCTCCTTTGAATTAAAAGGCATACGGACAATCTAAATGGCTGATATCCAACAATATATCCTAGAAGGTGACGGATAAACAATAAAATTCGTTAACAGCCAAAATCGGGTGAGCGATCACCGCGAGAATGATCAGTAGAACTCGCTTGGCATACCTATTTATAACACCAACTGCGATTACACCCCGTCGTCCAAATCGTCCGGAGCGTGGCAAAGACGGCGGGGTAACTGCACCTTTTACAATATCGTACCATTGTATGGGCGGAGCACCAGTAGGTACAGAATACTTGTCTTTGTTGGTGGTTGGTTATTACTTTAAACATTTTCATCAAATCTTAATAGAATATCCTTTTACATAAGAGATTTCGTTTAAATCTTCGACTCATTATATGGCGGGCGGCACCGGGCCACATCTCGTGGTTTTCTATGTAAGAGGTGTAGTCTAGCGGTACAGTAAAACACTATTGTTCAGCCGCAGACTAAACTTAAGGTACTGCAAGTATCAGATGACACTATATTTATTTGTCTACTTACACCATGGTCCAGCTCGGTTGAGGAACAGTTCTCATCGAAGTAGATACCGTCAGAGTAGAATTGGAAACTCTCTTGCGAGGCATCGATAGCAACAGAGACTGGTCCGATTGTAGCCACAGCCTGCATCAATTTCTCCTCGTCAGTGTTGGGTAGATCGACGAAGCCGACGTCATCAGCACCACTGTTCTTGGGGTTGTATCTGTACAACATGAAACGGTATCACCAGCGCACTCTCGATCACGTTTACAATAAAATATGCTCCCCACAATTGAATGTTCCCATAGGTCATGGTAACTGGTGATCACTTGTAACAACAACACAAACTGGTTATTGCGATTAGAATTATAACAGTTATGGGCAGCTGTCACGACGATAACAGGTTTATAGTACTCGACCACTGTTGTATGAATTTATTACGCTTCGTCTTTATGAACTACGTGAAGACCCAAGAATATTTAAGCTTAAATAATTTATATTTTAGATATATGTACTAATAAGTTGTGTGGCAGCGGCTACGAATACTACCAACCCTTACTTTGCTCGTGGATGTCGTACAAGACGACTAAGAGCTTTATAACGACCTGGGCCAACTACAGCTGATGTCGTTTGGTCAACAATTACATTCCCAAGGAGGGTTGACGTGTGGCAGGCGGCCGGTCGTAAAACTATTACCAATAACTTTTACAATATGTACTATGAAAGAGGAGTACATATTGTATCGACCCCAAGTAATTGGGATAAGAGTAGGAGAATGATGATGATATATGTATTATATAGTAATAGCTCTAAGTGGCGATAGCAAGTGTCAAGTGTCGTTGAGTTCGATTACCGCGCTGGACAAGTTATCGTGTGATTCACATATTGTTCACAGTCTATTTATAATTTGTATCAGTTAAGTTATAATCTCTCATTTTATTCTATGTAAGTCATTGTTAAGTTGGTGGCTCCTCCATATTGGAACAAAGTGCGTCGTACTGTATCTACCACGTTGATTAAACATGTTCCCATAAGAATTTTAAGTTACCTGCACTTGTCGTTGATTGCCTCGTACGGGTAGGTCTTCTCTGTGTCGATGCCACCGTTGTCCTTGATGTACTGGAAGGCGTAGTCCATGAGACCGCCGCTGCACCCGTTGTTACCGTACTTTGACGAGCAATCGATCAGGTTCTGCTCCGAGAGCGACACCAAGTAGCCAGACTTGCGGAAGTGTTGCCCCTCGAGTGCGCCGGTCTGTTGGCGATCGTGTCACGTTATATATACTGTTAAAGCATTTAGTTATCTGATAGCACAGACAGTGCGGTGGTTAATTAGTGATCTCTGTCTTATACGAGATCGATGCTCGTGTAGGATAATATTTCGTGTGTGTGCTCTACATAATATGAGTAATCTGTATTTGGTTTTTTTTATATAATAAAATAATATATTTTATGAAAATTTTGTTCAACGACGTGGGATGCTGTCCTAATAATTAGTTAATTAAGTTTTGAGGGGTGTGATGGCTGCTCTAATAGTTAACTCGTGATCGGGTGCTGCTTGTGGGATCTGGTCCAGCCATTTTTGTTTTTTTTTTGTTTTATAAATATTCTTAGTTTAATTTTGTATTACCTATATACAAAATTTAAAAAAATTAATCTTTACTCGAAAAAAAAACAATAATGTAAAATTTGACAATATGTAAGTGCCCCTATGTGGCTTATGCATAATAAAAGATTTGATTTGATTTGAATAACACTTTAGTCAGTGTGAAAAGATGAAGTGATTAAGAATTTCATTTCTTTTTAATTTTCATTTATTGATAAAACGCTCCCGGCTGGATGATGGAATGTCGCCTTGGTTTGACGTCAATATCGGCGTTAAGCAGGGGTGCGTTCTGTCAGCCAGGCTGTTTATCATATATCTGGATAAATGTCTCCAAAGGTTGAACGATATGAATGTGGGAGTCCAGATGGGCGACTCAGTGGTCACTGCTCTGCTTTATGCAGATGATGCAGTCCTGCTGGCATAGTCAGCGACTGACCTGCAGACCCTAGTCGACACAATGACAGAAGATTGTAAGAAAAGGGGTCTACGCGTGAATATGAGCAAAACCAAAAAAAATGGTCTTTGAAAGAGATGAAACCAGAACAGATGTAAGAGTAACAATAGGTAATGATGTACTAGAGCAAGTGGATGAATTTGTATATCTTGGATGTGGAAATTTAGCCGAGATGGAAGGTACAACACTGATATAGAGCGAAGAGTGAATGCGGGAAATAGAGTGAACGGAGCGTTGGGGCAACTTCTCGGCAGCCACCACCTCAGGCAGAAGGCACGTGTAGCAATACATAACGCAGTGCTTGTCCCAACATTACTGTATGGAAGCGAGAGTTGGGTATGCAGAAAAGAGTATGCAAGTAAAATTAATGCGGTCGAAATGCGATCTCTTCGGAAAATCTGTGGAGTTAGGCTGACCGACCGCATTCGTAACGACGACGTAAGAGAGCGAGTAGGTATGAAAGAGAGTATTGGTGTAAAGATGCGAAAGGGAATGCTCCGATGGTTCGGACATGTGGAAAGAATGCCAAACGAACGTCTGGTTAAGAAGATATACAATGCGAAAGTGGAAGGATGTAGGTACCGAGGGAGACCGAGACTAACCTACCTAGGTCAGATCGGTCATGTACTGAAGGAAGGTGGAGTCAAGAGTCTCCGAAACCGGCGAGCGTGTATGAAGAGAATTATGAATGTTGAGGAAGCGAGTGAAGTATGCAAAGATAGAGTTCTCTGGCACTCTGTACTCTCTGCCTACCCTGCAAGGGATATGGCGTGATGATATGTATGTACGCTCCATTCAAAAACTATTAAATGAAATTAATGCCTGAGAATAATTATATCTATCTATATAGGTTATGAAACAATACTAAGAGCTATATGAGCGGAGCAGTAACCATAAAATTCAATAATCCAGTAAAATGTAGAACATTGTTGGAGATATTGCAAACAGGTACACTAACCACTCAGATAGATACCTAATTACATATACCTATATATCTATATTTTGTGGACTCCATATATTTACATAGTAATTGAATTGTAGTTGTTAATAATAAAATATATATTTGATTAACTGATAGTTGATATCACACCAGATACAATTATCGTAGTTATTATATATCAATAACAATAATTACGCGGAAGACTAACCAATAAATTGTTTCGTCGGCGGCCGGCCGGCCACACACATTTTATATTTTAAAATTAATCGTTAGCAAAATATTTGCTAATGATTTATTTTTGTACTACAAATATTAATAAATGTACAACAAAAGAATATTATTTTATTATTTGCCTCGATGTACGTAATTACCTAACACATTGTATGTTAGGTTTTATATATTTTTTTACCGACGGGTTTTGATGTGGGCTCATTACTGTTAATTCCATCCGGGACGATAGAAATAACGGCGTGCGATTCCATAGACCCGTCCTTCATGTACCTCTCGACGCCGCTGCCATGCGAGTGGGCCACCAGAACCCGGTCTTAGTCTTCGGTGGTCATTATATTATATAAATACGATTATAATATAATTAAACTTTTTATGAAAAAAATGTAAACCGACTTCAAAATAGGATCAGCCAAAAACCATACTTATTTAAAACACTAAAAACCGAAAAATAAGATGAACTATTTAATTCTTGTCTAATTCTAATTATGTATTAATTTTTATAAAATATAATTACAATGTAGGCTAGAAATCCACTAACACTTTGAAGTCGGTGACAAGCCAAATAGTTCTACTATATCGCATTCAAACCATGCCGTGAACGCGCAAGCGGTTAAGCGATTTGATCCATACGGGCAGACGTCGTTGACGGTTGTGTCAAATGGTATTAAATTTGTGGCATCATAGTGTTCTGAATACATCTTTTAATTCTTATTTCCTTTAATAATTTGATTTTTGTTAATTTTTCACCCTGTGTGTATATCATTAAGCTTATTGTTTTTTGTCTATTTAAGCTTGGCACCGACTTCAAATCGTGTTAGTGGATTTCTAGCATACATTGTAATTATATTTTATAAAAAATAATACATAATTAGAATTAGACAAGAATTAAATAGTTCATCTTATTTTTCGGTTTTTAGTGTTTTAAATAAGTATGGTTTTTGGCTGATCCTATTTTGAAGTCGGTTTACATTTTTTTCATAAAAAGTTTAATTATTTTTGAATTTTTAGTGTAAATAATCGTAGTTAAGTAATAATTTTAACTAGTTCATATAAATTAAATTATTTATTAAATATAGCACTATGAGTTGATCGACTAAAAAAATGCACATGGCACGAGGAAGAGTAGAAGTAGGGAATCAAAATAAAAAAATAAAGAACGTATTTCGAAAAAATGTAAACGAAATGCTGTATCTCGTTGCCAATGGTTTAAATTTCACTGTTTCAATCAATTCGCGTATACACCATATGTACTATCGATACGTCACGTGAGGCAACAACTTAGGTATGAGATACTACCAACATCCAAGTGATGTAAATAATTGTGACGGTTTGATGCAATTGTTAAAACTAGACATAGGCTCCAGAATCGTGGTAGGATGCAATATCTCTGTTATTAAGGGCTTGGTAAGCGGGCAATAGGGATAATATCCAAACTTGTAGGCTTCCCCTTCGTTGTGACCAAATTGAAACAGGTTAGTTACCTGATTTGGTTATTATAAAATTTAATGACGACTTCTTCTTCTTCTTATATATTGGCAATCAGCTACATATATGATTGGCAATCAGCTACATATATGAGCTATTAGTGCCAGTGTCAAGTTATAATATTTTCACGTTTTTAGTCTTTCAAGTTAGTCATTGTCTAAGTCAAATTGTCACCATTAACAGTGCAATGGCCACACTGTTAATGGTATCTTGTGGGAATTTTGATGGAAAACGAAAACGTTGTAAAGCACTTTTATATGATATTCACTACATCCCAGTAGCTCCGGCGCTTTATATTACATAAAATGCCAGCAAAATTATCTAATATAACACGTTAAAACACTAAAATATCGAATATAATACAAGAGCACCACATGACGTTTTCAAATTCCCGTCAAAAGTCCATTTAATGACGACACTATTGGCACGA
This sequence comes from Lymantria monacha, assembly GCA_905163515.2. Lineage (NCBI taxonomy): Eukaryota > Metazoa > Arthropoda > Insecta > Lepidoptera > Erebidae > Lymantria > Lymantria monacha. The sequence goes on from LR991090.1 coordinate 559,883, forward strand.
AAGTGAAAGACAGTGACGGGTTAGTTGCCATAGCGCCTGTGTCAACCATATATCAGGCAACGAAAGGTTACGGGATAATGAAAGGAAAATGCTTCCGCTAATCCTCTGTTGGGCGGTTACGGTATGTAAACTCTAGGGTACTTTACAAAGCCTTAAACAAAGCTGTCATTGATTTAGGCAAAAATAAATTGGCAATGATCAGTTTTATATTGCACTCAGTTGTGTAAAGACTCTAGAGGGACAGCTTTTTGCGACTTAGGGTCTAATAAACTACTCAAATCAAAAGACTATACCAGGAGAAAGCGTAAGTCAAAGAATAAGACGGTTCTAAATAGGTACGATACAATTATCCAATACGGCTGGATCTGATCATCTCACCTAATATATCTCAGTGTCTGAAGGCACAAGTCTATGAACAGTGATGATTAATGACATGAAAATGTGGGTCTCGTAACAAAGATCATATATCGGCAACATAAATAATTACCTAACTCCTAATCGTTATGGAGTAGTACCTTACATTATCAGCTTACGTGATTAACTTGAAAGAATACAGTCAAAGGTCTATGCGTGTATATGATATTGAAAGAATTATCCTCCAACTCCTAACCGCTAAGGAGATGTACCTTCCATCACCAGCTCATCTAAATGAGATTATCACTGCTAGGTGCAAATATTTGAATAGCTTTGAAAAATACATGAGACACGTAATATGTGCCTATAAAATTTAAGGGTTGCCCTTTATTTCCAAGAATTCCCATCATCAAATCATGATTTGGTGACAATGGGACAACCTCGGGAGTTAACTTGAAAGAATACAGCTAAAGGTCTATGCGTGCGTATGATATTGAAAGAATTATCCTCCAACTCCTAACCGTTAAGGAGATGTACCTTCCATCATCAGCTCACCTAAATGAGTTTATCACTGTCAGATGCAAATATTTGAAGAGCTTTTGAAAATATATGAGACACTTAATATGTGCCTATAAAATTTGAGGGTTGCCCTCGATTTCCATGACTTCCCATCATCAGATCATGACTTGGTGACAATGGGACCACCTCTGGAGTATACCCTTTAGAAAGAAAAAATAATTTTGAAAATCGGCCCACGATAGACAAAAATATCGCTGAACATACATAAAAAAAAAAAAAATACATACAATGAAACATAGAACCTCCTCCTCTTTGAAGTCGGTTAAAAATAAGACAACTATGTGTATGTACAATACCAAGTAGTGTTGTCACCAGACCGACGCTCCGTGATACAACTTTTGCAGTATGTACGACGTAAGAACATATATTGCATGTACACAACAATAGTGACAATACAATGTGTCATCACCCCTTACCTTGCCGTGGGAATCGCTAAAAAAATGAGGGATCACCAGGTGACACGTCGATAGTAGGTACTCTATTGGGAAACTTTAACTGTGATCGTCGACATCGACATATTTGAGTGGCGATTATTAATTATCATATGTTAATTAATGTGCTTCAATAGTGCCCGTTGATGGGACAACAGAAAGAAATAATTCTTGTATTGCGGAGTAAAAAGCGTATAATTAACGCAGAAATATTACACCTAGACTCGAGACAACAGTTAGTGGATCGCACAAAGTATTGTCCTGCAGGAATCGAAAACACGGCACTGGCACGGAAGGCCGGTATTTTAACCACTAATCCATCTGGCAAGTCATATATACACGAATTGTTGAATGGAGCGCTATGTATTATAATCACGAAGCCATCTAGTTCACGACGTGTGCGAAACAATGTGCTGATGCTTGATCATTATAGTTGTGTCTGTGTTTGTATATCAAGGTTGTATGTGCATAGCGGTAGTGGTACAATGAAAGTATAAGGAAGTCACAATGTAGGTAGATACACATTTAATCCAATAAACGTTAACAATATTATAAGTACGTGCGTGTGTTGTACGTAATGACTAACACGCAACAATATTTGACTGTACGAATGATCGTGTCATCCAACAACTAAACACTACGACGACCTATCCGTACAATAAACTTACATCTGCATAATAATTACTTTAGAGAAGAGATATTTAAAATTTATTAAACAAAAAATCGTCCAATATCGTTTTTTTTTTATTGTTTTGTATAGGATTGTATCATTACCTAATATTATTTACTCTTATCATCAGATCAGTTTAGCTTTATAAACTGCAATAAAAATGATGATATCATTATCATCACAACCCAAATATGTCCCACTGTTGGGCTCGGGCCTCCTCCGTAATGGAACGGAAATTAACCTACTACACCGCGCTGGTCAGACGTGTTGGTAAAGGGTTTTGTTTCAAGTTTTCCTTCTCTTGCATATATGTTATATGCGTTTTATATCCCTCAGTAGTCTCGTACGATCACTCACGGGTAAGATAGGGGGTGGCGAATTGTATTCTTACTCCGTCACCACACGGATAGACAGATGAGGTATCATAATCAGATGTAACTTTGTTTGTCATATAGATCGACTAGTGTTGTGTGTAGTGTTGTGGAACGCTCCATAGATATATTATTATGTAGTCACAGTAAGTACCGACAACCGTAAATACCGTAACTATAGACGCGATGACTGAGCTATAACAAACATATTTTTTGTTCAACTTGATTTATTAGTAGTTAACATCGCATCTAACTTGAATCGTACACATTAGTACACAATAACTATCACAGGATTGTATAATGTATCAACCGAGGTACTTTTGTTAACATTAGGCAGACATTACAGTCGAAATATAATAAATAAATAATAGATAGGGTTATCACCCGCACTTAATGTACTACTATAATTAATATAATTGGTATTTCGAGTAATTGAATAAACTATACTTTATATCAACAATAAAGTGTGCAACAATAATTTACATCAAAATGATCTCACCGAAAACAAATATGAGAATGTGAACCAAGGTACCTACAACAATTGTAAATGTACGTTATGTAATTATATACGACGTTAGATGTTTGTTCTATACTCACAGTACTGAAGGACCAGCACGAGCCGCACTTGCCCTGATCCTTTATCTCTGTCACGGCACCCTTCTTGCGCCAGTCGACCTGGTCGGGGTATGTCACGTGCGCCGGCGGTATGAACGTGGCGCCGCGGAACTCGCGCGCCTTACTGGCACCCAACAGTCCCTTGCCGTGCCTGCGTTATAATTACCACGTCAGCTTGTACAATATTACACATATATGACAAACAAACTTACACAACACGAGTAAGTCATTAGAAAGTTGAAAATGTACCAAATATAACCAATAATGATACTAGCTATGCAGTGATGTCACTCGAATACAACGTATCACTCCTCATCCCTTACTTTTTTATGGCTGTCGTAAAACCAGCCGAGAGATTACTAGAAAAATATGCGGCAGCAATTTTCTTTTAAAGTGAATGAGGTTCGATATCACAACTAATTGGCCACCCGTGACGATGTAGAGCCGGTCCCATAACCACAGCTATTCTCATCTCCACCCATTGAGCTCACATCTGCTACCACCCATGGTACATGCTTACCAAGCGATTATGACATTGTCAACCGTTAGCGTTTTATTTTTAATTACCTTATATTTATACATATGAATTGTAAAACGAGACTAGAATAAATATTTTCCTTTCCTTCTTAGACTATACGTGAACAGGGTACCTATACCTACCAGGGTTACCTCTGCATATCTGAAGTACTAAATATTGCCGTATGGCGATTCACTCCCCGTTTTCTAGCCCGCGGATGTCGTAATTAGACTTTACGACACTAAGTGATATGCAGATAATATACATGCCATACAATAAAAACTCGAAATAGAAACCTGTAGTCCTATACCTATATACCAATCACTGATTAGTACGTTATTGTTGGTCAATTTAGGCTCGAGACCAGCGGTGGTAGGTATACGAACTAACACGACGATGACTTCCATGAAACAATTATTTACTATTTACGTCATATTTATAATAACATCTCGAACATTATTGTTGATAATGATGTTGTTACACAAAAACAAAACAGTATTGTTTTTGTCAAAACATAAAGTGACATTGAACTGTGTGAACCGAGTGTTTGGACACAACACAACACCGCCACAGCCAACAGAGCCACTCGTCAGTCGTCACGTATTACTTTATCATATTGACCTACACAACCAAAGGCAATGGGGGATAATATTGTAATCAGCCAACAAGATAGCATTTACTAAAATAATACATAACACTATGTGTGCTTTCTATTTAATACAAAAAGTGACGCAGTGTTCGATAAAGCGCTTTCCATCGACGACACTGTTGAACACAGCCGTACACTGTTCGACACTCGAAAAAGTGGTGTTTGACAGATGCTTACCTACTTTCATAGAGTACTTTAAATATATAGGTACTACTTTGCTTGAATTAAGTATCATTACTTAACCTCGCAATTTATTTACGGCATATTCTAGTAGTATTATTTGAGATTATTAAATTGAGCTTGTCTCTTACTGCTAATTAAAATTTAATAAAAATGTAGAATGTAAATATTGCATTATTGAAGTGAGCCCTGATAATATGGTTATGTTTATAAATTATTGAGCCAAGACTTTGTCAAGGAACTTGCATTTAGGTATACGACGCCCAGAATTTTGCGATATTGATGCACTCTAGTGTTATTTTGAGACAACTAGCTGTTTCATTTAAACTTTTACACAGTGTTTGGCAGTGTTTCACAATGTACCGCAGAGTCCCTCTGTGTTAACTAAATGGAAAGCAACCTATATTATTAACCAAACCTATATTTGATTGGATGTAACATCGAGCGATCACATAAATCTGATTGTTCCTGGTATACTGGCCTCCTCCAGCGGGAGGTAAAGTTTACCTAGCACAAATAAATAAAGACAGCGCCTTCCATAATATATCACATACAAAGACTCACAAAAAAGGAATATTCTGCAAATCAGTCCCTTACAAGTGTATATTCCTCGCTAAGTATGTAAAAACTTACTTAAAACTAAACTTACTTAGCTGTCTTGTTGTACCCGTTCATTGTGTGTACGAACTCATGGTGCAACATGTCCGTGTACTTGTTGGGCTTCTGTCTGAACGAGACGTGCCCCTGCTCGTAGCGCTGGTTGTGCTTAGCGATGTGCAGCTTGTTCTCAGCGTATATCTTCATGCGGAACTTGTCCTCCACCTCGTTGTCGTAAGTCTTGTCGTGCTCCAACTATTTACATCATATAAGTCATACAGTTTATTACCTTTTCTTTTTTTCTCTTACAACAATTGTATGATAGAAAATTGTGTATACAGCACACACACGTAATAGAATACCCCGCTAATAAGGAATAAACCCTTGCATTGAGAGGATCATCATATTCAGATCTCGAACCATCATTTTTAATTGCAGGACGAAATGTCCTTCGTGGACATCAAAGCGGACAACATACTGTGAAGTCGATACTTATGCAATCTGTTTTTGCCTTAACCGGCATTGAAGTTAGCTCTGCAATGAGACACTTCTGCTGGTTGGAAAACCAAGTAAAGTAACATTTAAGTAAGTACTGTCAGCTCTAAAGTAAGTAAAATGAGTTCCGCATTAGATTTTGTTATAAAACTGGACACGTACGTTACTTAACAGAATATTATTACCGTAACTTAAACATGTGTTCGTATACATCACTACAATGCGGTCTACGACACATGAGCCATCGCACGAGCGAACCATTTGTCCAGCACATAGGGTTATATCTGAACATCAAACTATTGAAACTTCGATGTTAAAACCTTCCCCAAGGAGAAATATTGTCATAAACAGCTAGACAACAGTAATTAGCGTCATAAGTATCGTAACAGGACTCTACATGGTAAAATATCTCAAATATGTGTTATATTGTAATTAATTACCTTAAAAGCGTGCCACTCCTCCATGACTAAATCGAAGAACGATACGGCGCCGACGGCCGCCACCACTAGCGCTAACACTGCCAAGCTCTTCATTGTCACAGCTTCTGTCTCTGTCACAATTTATATATTGTTACCTTTTATTCGTTAAACTTACTTATTCTAAGTACCTATACATATTTAATTATATTTGTATACGCGTTTGCATCTAATAGATAGTCTGTGGATACCATATCCACGTCCGTCAATAATGTGCTCGGGATTATTAATCTGTGGTAAGAGGTGATGCAAACGCGTGTGAATAATGAGAATAATAAATCAATGTATCTAACATTACCATCAGCGTCATAATGTAATTGATCAAATATAATTGTTAAAACTATGATGATGTTTTCATTCCGATGGCCAACAATATTTAAATTATTATAAAGCATCTTCTTAATATATTTACATGCTAGTATCGTGTTAGTCTCTTACACAATAAGAACGTTTAGTCTGATATAGATGTTAGCCTGATTGATCAACTAAGTATTTAGCTTTGAGATATCCTCCACTTAAAGCGATTCTCTTACAACGCCTATCGAGACATCCGCGGGGAGATGCAGAGACGCTTATGTAATGTAACTTTGGTGCGTCAATTCACTACAGCAGATGTTAACTTCAAGTATCTAGAGGTTCACCGTTCAAATGTGTTCAAAATAAAAGGTTACAAATTGGAGATATATATTAGTAAACAATATTCAGTATTAGTTCCGGACCTGTTGGCACACTATACACCACAAAGAGAACAGCCACGCGGTAATACAATACTACGGAAGCTAACTAAATACGAATACAAATAAGTTCATGACGAATTTATATTAATTATGTATAAAGTTCTTTGTGTATATGTCTCATTGGTGAATCTAATCAACATTATTTCATCATCATCATTCTCTTACATTTATTTCAATTACTTGGGGTCGATACAATATGTACTCCTCTTTTATAGTACATACTCGTATTGTAATAGTTATTGGCAATAGTTTTATGACCGGCCGCCTGCCAGACGTCAACCCTCCTTGGGAATGTAATTGTTGACCAAACGGCATCAGGTGGAGTTGGCCCAAGTCGTTGTAAGGCTCTTAGTAGTCTTTTACGACATCCACGAGCAAAGTAAGGGTTTGTAGTATTCGTAGCCGCTACCACACAGCTAATAAATATTATTTGTCAAATTTAAATGTTTTTTTTTTAAATTCAGTCACGTTGGATATGATTAGCGAAATGTTTACAAACAAATAAACCGACCTACTTACCTACATATTAACAATGTCAATACTTTTGCACACACACACACACATAATACACAATGTCAGGTATGTCAGGCAAGCATTTCCTGTTTTCAATCTTAATACCATATACTCGTATTACGTAGAATTAGTGCGAAGTACGTTACCTACTAGTTTCTAAAGTGCACCAATAGCATTTAGATTAGGTACATTAGTAAGTATTGTTACAATGTATATGTAGTTTTGTTGCTCTCACGTTATATTTGATCTATAGCCGACTTCATTGTTATAAAATATACATACATATATCGAATTAAGATGATCAACGCAAAGTTACAATGGTAACGGTTAACAACCAAAGCTTAACAAACTACTCTTTCGCACAGTTTTAATTTATTAAAATCTATATACAATAGTTGGACATACCTACACTAAATATCAGTCTATCAACAATTTCATAATTATAAATATTTACGAGGGAGGCAATATCTTTAAAAATGTATATTATAAGAAATCCCTGGCTGCAGGCACCGTTTAGACAGCGGTGGACTGTCATGGTTACACACATATAACAATCAATATTGAGGCTTTACTCTCAAACAGACTGAAATCTTATCCCATCTTAGAATATCGATATCCCATTGGGTTATGGTTAGGGTTGCCACCTTCTTTTTGTGTAAGTACAGCTGGTTCGTGCAGAAAATTACTTTCTAAGTTTTGTTATTTGATTTCCACCATATGAAAAAAAAATACAAGCATGGCGAATATAGATAATAGAAACGAAATTAATTCATATTAAATTTATCAGACTTAAAATTAAGATTAGAGATATCAACTCGTGCGAAATAAAGTATTTTCGCGTTTTTAATAGTTCACATAAAGTATAGGGTACAATTACCCGAAATATGTAACGGGCCGGGGCCTTTGGGCTTAGGCCCGGCCGCGGCCGCGGCCGGGCCTAAGCCCAAAGGCCCCGGCCCAGCTCCGAAGGGACCCGCCCTGAGGAGGAAGACGGCTCCGGCTCCTGCCGGACCGCTGAAGTCGCCCGCAACAACACCGCCGGCGACGACCAGCGAGGCCGCGACGAGGCCTTCCGCGTCCGGCACGACTGCCGTACCCGAACAGGGTTGGCAGGTGGCCGAACGCGACAGAAGGAGTCGCGGCCAAAGGAGGAGAGCGGAGGCCAAGCGCGCCGCTGAGGTCCCCGCTCCACAGGCAGGAGCCGGAAAGAAGAAGAGACCGCGCAAGGGGCTCAAGTCGCCGAAGACGGCCGCAGTGGTGATCACTGTGCTGCCCGAGGCGGCCGAGAAGGGCCTCAGCTACGAGGCCGTCTTGAGGAAGGCCCGGCGGGAGCTAGACGTCTCCGATATTGGAGGCGTCGAAGCCAGGACCCGCAAGGCCCGGACGGGGGCTCGAATTCTCGAGTTCCCAGGGGCCGAGGGCGCCAAGACGGCCGACAGCGTGGCCGAGAAGTTGAGAGGTTTGTTCGCCGAGGAGGGTGGCATCAAGATCGCCAGGCCCGTCAAGTGCGCCGAAATGCGCATTTCGGGCTTGGACGATTCAGTGACGGTGGAAGACATCCGGGAGGCTATTGCCTCGAAAACCGGGTGTCCCATAGACACCGTCCGGGTCGGTGCCATTCGTCCCGGTCCGGGTGGCGTAGGTGCTGCCTGGGCGCAGTGCCCGGTGGAGTCGGTCAGGCAACTGGCCGGCTCAGGCAGGCTCCTCGTGGGCTGGAGCTCGGCGCGGGTAACCGTGCTTGAGCACCGGCCTGCGAGGTGCTACAAGTGCATGGCGGTCGGACACACTCGACCGACGTGCACTAATTGCTTCGACTGCGGCGGATTGTGTTTCCGCTGCGGTCAGACCGGGCACGTGGCGGCATCTTGCGCCGCCCCGCCCCACTGCCCCGCGTGTGCGGCGGGCAATAAGCCCGCCAAGCACCGCATGGGCTCTGGGGCGTGCAAGCCTCCAACTTCGGCCCCAAAGGCGCGGGGCGGCCCTACGACCACGGCCGCTCCCGCTCCTAGCGCGGTCCGATCGCCCGCTGGCGAGGAGGTCATGGATACAACCCGATAATGGGTACACCATCCATGCACCTCCTCCTGCAGGCCAACACCAACCACTCCGCCGGAGCGCAGGATCTCCTCCTGCAATCCATGGCGGAGTGGTCGATTGGTGCAGCCGTAGTCGCGGAACCGTACGCCGTGCCTGATCGCCCCAATTGGGTGGTCAGTCGAAACGGTACCGCGGCAATCGTCGTCTCAACGCAGCGGCACTTCCCGTCCTTGTCCCTTTTGGATAGGGGCGAGGAATTTGTCGCGGCGGAGTGGGGAGGGGTCACGCTCTACAGCGTATACCTCTCCCCCACTAGGAGGATGGACGATTTCGGGGCCTCACTCACCACCTTGGAGGCCTCGATACGGCGACTGGCACCGGGCCTCGTCCTGGTTCTGGGGGACTTTAACGCCAAATCCACGGCGTGGGGGTCCCCTACGACGGACGACCGCGGGCGGGCGGTCAACGAGTGGGCGGCTTCACTGGGCCTCTGTGTTCTGAACAGAGGCTCGGTGAACACGTGCGTGCGGCGGCAGGGCGGGTCGATAGTGGACTTGTCGTTCGCTAGCCCCGCTGTCGCGCCACGGGTGAGGAACTGGAGTGTCCTGGAGGAGGCGGAGACCCTGTCGGACCACCGGTACATCCGGATGGAGGTCTCCCCCCGGGAACCCGGTAGGGGTCACAGGGCGGACGGAGCTCCCGCGTTTCCGCGGTGGGCTGTGGGTCGTCTTGATAGGGATCTACTGGCGGAGGCGGCCATTGTCAGCACGTGGCTGTCCTCACCACCCCCAGCGGACGGAGTGGACGCTGAGGCTGTCCGCATTCGCAGTGCGTTAACGCAGATCTGCGATGCGGCCATGCCCAGAGTGCGGCGGCGTCCACCTCCGAGGCAGGGGGTCTACTGGTGGTCCCCAAGACTGGCGGACCTTCGTGCGGCGTGTATCAGTGCCCGAAGGTCCTACACCCGCAGCCGGCGGCGTCACCGCGACGTCGAGCGGGAGGGCCAGCTGTACGAGGCGTACCGCAGTGCGCGGACTGCCTTTCGGCTGGCTATCCGTGCCGCCAAGGGCGCGAGTTGGCAGGAGATGCTGGACGGTCTCGACCGTGACCCCTGGGGTCGCCCATATCGCGCGGCGCTGAACAAGCTTCGCGCGCGGCCCCCCCCCCCTCACCGAGACCCTCCAGCCCGACTTCCTTCGTAGGGTGGTCGAGGAGCTGTTTCCACGGCAGTCGGAACACACGCCCCCGGTCATGGCTCCGCCAGATCAGGACCGGGAGGCCGACGACGACGAGAGTGTTCCGCCCGTGACGGAGTCGGAAGTGGGGGCGGCCGTGGCGAAGATCCGTTCCGCCACCACGGCCCCCGGCCCGGACGGAATTCCAGTCCGGGTGCTGACATCGCTCCTCGAGCACTTCGAGCCTCGCCTCAGGCAGCTGTTCAACGCCTGTCTGACGTCTGGACGGTTCCCTGAGTGCTGGAAGGAAGGGAGGTTGGTTCTCCTGCCAAAGCCGGGACGGTCCCCGGATTTGCCGTCGGCCTACAGGCCCATCGTGCTCCTCGACGATGTGGGTAAGCTGCTGGAGCGTGTGCTCGCTGCCCGCATCGTCCGACATCTGGAGGAGGTGGGGCCCGATCTGTCGGACGCTCAGTATGGGTTTCGGAGGGGGCGTTCGACCATCGGGGCCCTACTACGCCTGAGGCAGGCGGCCGCGGAGGCCGTCGCCGGGAAGGGAGTGCTGTTGGCGGTGTCGTTGGACATCGCCAACGCATTCAATAGTCTGCCATTCGGCTGCATCAGGGAGGCGCTCCGGTTCCATGGAGTGCCCCTGTACCTCAGGCGGCTGGTGGCAGACTATTTGGAGGGCCGCAGTATCCTCTGCGCGGGTCCCGCAGGGGACATTGTGCGGACGCCCATGTCGTGCGGCGTTCCACAGGGGTCGGTTCTGGGGCCGACCCTGTGGGACATCGGGTACGACTGGGCGTTGAGAGGGAGTCTCCCCCCCGGGCTGAGCTTGGTGTGCTACGCTGACGACACGCTCGTCACAGCCCGGGGCAGGACACTCGAAGAGGCGGCGAGCCTGGCCACTCTCGGCACCGAGGAGATGGTCAGGCGGATCGAGGCGCTGGGGCTCAGGGTGGCCCTAAACAAGACGGAGGCCCTACTTTTCCACGGGCCCCGTGTGAGGCTACCCATCGGCGCCTCGATAGTGGTAAACTCCATCCACATCAGCATCCAGGCCCATATGAGGTACTTGGGTCTGGTGCTCGACGGGCGATGGTGGTTCCGGGAGCATTTCCGACAGATTGCTCCCCGGCTTGTCGGCGCGGCGTCCGCCCTTTCTCGACTCATGCCGAACGTGGGCGGACCCAGTTTCGAGGGCCGACGGCTGTATGCGGGGGTCATCCGCTCGATGGCCATGTACGGCGCACCCGTGTGGGCGAGGGCTCTGAACGCCCAGCTCAGGGCGGTTCTGTGGAGGCCACAGAGAGCCATGGCGGTCAGAGCCATTCGCGGGTACCGCACGGTGTCGACAGAGGCGGCGTGCCTGTTGGCCGGGACACCCCCGTGGGACCTAGAGGCGGAGATGCTCTCCGACCTCTACCGGCGGGTTATCACAGCGCGCGAGGAAGGTGGCTCCCCATCGTTGAGCGAGATAGCCACCTGGCGCGTGGATGCCCGCCGAGACGTCATCGCCCGTTGGGCTACGCGGCTGGAGAGGCCTAGGCACGGTGTGGAGACCGTTGAGGCCCTCCGGCCCGTATTGATAGAGTGGATGGAGCGGCGGCACGGAGTCCTCACCTTTCGGCTGGTGCAGGTATTGACGGGGCACGGGTGTTTCGGGTTGTACCTGCACAGGGTCGTGTATAGGGAGTGGACTCCGGCCTGCCACCACTGCAGGAGTGACGAGGACACGGCGCAACACACGCTGGAGGTGTGTCCGGGATGGGAGCGGCAGCGCCGTGACCTCGTCGCTGTCATCGGTGCCGACCTGACGCTGCCGGCCGTCGCGAGGGCGATGGTCGACAGCATCAGGAACTGGGACGCGGTCGCCGCCTTCTGCGAGGCTGTCATCTCGCAGAAGGAAGCGGCGGAACGGGCAAGGGAGGATTCCCGCGCCCCGGGCCGCCGCCAGCGGCCGGGGCGGCGCAGGCGCGAATACCTGCGCCTGATGCCGCCCTAACCGAGGCTTCGGGTGATCGGACCGGGGAATTGTCCGGTCACCCGACGTGAGGCCACCGCGTGAGGGCGACGCCCCGACGGCGAAATCTGTCGGGGCGTCGACGAGAGGAACCCGCGAGGGTGAACCGCCGGGCGGGTCACCGAAGTTAAAAATCGGGTCCCGGTGACCCGCTCGCACGGCGAAGAGAGAGGAGTTTTTACGGTGGGTCTATGGGGTCACGCGCCGCCTTCTCCGTCACCCCGGACCGATTTGGCGGGGCGAGACTAATCCATAGTCCACCAAAAAAAAAAAAAAAAAAAAAAAAAAAGCCTACCCGTGGATGTCGTAAAATAGACTAAAGGATTTACCTATATGAATACATTATCATTCTCCTACTCTTATTACCCGACTGCGCAACGCAAAGGAGTGGTATTGTGTTTAACAGTCTATGTATGTATGTATGTTCCTTTGGAGCACTATATAGACCAAACGGCTGGGCCGATTTTTATGATTCACACGTCAATCCATTCCCCTTAGTCCGGCGAGTGTCACTAAAGACATGACGTTAGTGAAAATTCAAAATGGCGACTACTGAACGCCATATTGTGAAAATGAAAAAAATTAAAGTCAACAAACTATGTCAAGTGGGGTATCGTTGAATAGGTATTTAAAAATCATTTTTAGTTTTCCCTCAACATTTTTCGATTCGACTGACCGTTTAGGATCTATATTGATTTAAAGTTTCGTAACAACCTTTTTCACATACAGATTTTTAGACAGTAGAAATTTACGATGAAAAGACGAAAAAATCGTATGTCTGTGTGTGTGAATGTGGATGGACATATACTAAAGTATCTAGAGGTATATTGGACTACCTAAAGTATCTAATGTCTGACGCGGTCACCCATCTTCAACTTGAACGATTTAGTACTCAATTTCAGTCGAAACCTATATATAGTTAGATACCTACTTATTAATAAATAAAATAACTATAGCCACCTAGGTATTCATAACTACCGCGTGAGGGCGACGCCCCGACGGCGAAATCTGTCGGGGCGTCGACGAGAGGAACCCGCGAGGGTAAACCGCCGGGCGGGCCACCGAAGTTAAAAATCGAGTACCGGTGGTCCGCTCGCACGGCGAAGAGAGAGGAATTTTACGGTGGGTCTATGGGATCACGCGCCGCCTTTTCAGTCACCCCGTCATCGATTTTTTTAATCATTTTTTTTAAGTATGAAATAAAAAAAATGATTAAAAAAATCAAAAAACCCAACTGCGGAAAAAGTGAACCAAATTATACCAAATATACGTATGCAATAAAAAAAACTGAAAAGAATAAAACAAGCACTTAGATGTCCGGTGGTCTATAATTCTATAATATATTATTGAAAGAATACTATTGCAGAAAATAATATATATTTTAATAATGGAACACAACAACTGAACAGTCGGGATCCATTATTCGACAGCAAATATAATTTTTCAATGTAATTAGACTCCCGTGTGGCGACGGGATAGAATACATGTGTCGCCACCCCTTGCTTGCCCGTGGGAGTCGTAAAAATCGACTAAGGGTTCACCAGGAGAGTGGGCAGCAGCTCTCTCCTGGGAAACGTATTACACCACACTGCGATCGCCAACCCGCCTGCCAAGCGTGGCGATTACGGCTTTAACCCCTTATGAGCAATACTAATAGAGAAACGGCCCCCAGTCACGGCAGCTCCGCTATCCTACAGGCTCATCGTGGTAGCGGGCCTGGTAGCGATGGAGTAGGGGGTGCGAAGAATCTCCGGCAGCGATCCGGCTACCAATCAAAACGACCTTTGGCCCTGGTAACACACAACATTCGAACACTCAGGACCGATGAGAAGGTCATCGAGCTGGAAGAGGAATTGAGCAAAATCCGCTGGGACATTGTAGGATTATCAGAAGTGCGAAGAGAGGGCGAGGGCACGATAATCCTACGTTCTGGAAACTTGCTCTTCTACCGGGAGGGAGATCACCCGTCCCAAGGTGGTATAGGGTTTATCGTTCGCAGGTCTCTCGTAGGCAACGTGGAGAGGATCGAGAGTGTGTCGGCAAGGGTAGCATACCTTATACTCAGAATTACCAAACGGTATTCGTTGAAGGTCATACAGGTATACGCACCGACCTCGGCATACTCCGACGACGAGGTGGAGGTCTTTTACGAGGATATCTCGAAAGCCATACACGCGTCCAAAACCCACTTCACGGTGGTTATGGGAGACTTTAACGTGAAACTAGGCAAAGGGAGTGATGATGAGTTGAGAGTGGGGAAACATGGATATGGACAGAGAAACCAGAGGGGCCAGAAACTGGCTGAATTTCTGGAGAAGGAAAGCCTCTTTATGATGAATTCCTTCTTCAGAAAGCAGCCACAAAGGAAATGGACCTGGATTAGCCCCGATGGTTCAACAAAAAACGAGATAGACTTCATCTTGGCGGACAAACGACATATATTTAATGATGTCTCAGTGATCAGCCGGATTAAAACTGGGAGCGATCACCGAATAATACGAGGCACATTAAATATCCACACAAAAGTCGAACGGTTACGCTTGATGAAGTCTACCCTCCGACCTACACCTGTCCAATACCAGAACCTCGAAAACTTTCAACTCGAACTACACAATCGCTTCGAATGTCTAGACGAGTGCGAATCTCCGAACGATATAAACAACAGGTTCGTGGAAACTGTCCACGCGGTTGGGTCGAAATTTTTCAAGGCTCACCGCGCTAATAGACCTAAAAAACTTTCTGACCAGACTCTCAAGCTCATGGAGCGGAGAAAAGAAATGACAGTACAGTCTTCAGCCGATTGGTCCGAACACAGGCAGCTAAATAGGCAGATCTCCAGGTCTGTGCGTCGCGATATTCGCCAATTTAATACGCTCCGTATTAAAGAAGCGATAGAGCGGAATCGTGGCTCAAAAGTGTTCGCACAAGATCTGTCTATCGGGCAAAGCCAAATGACTAAGCTGAAGACCGATGACGGCACTGTCATTTCATCCCAAAGTGAGATCTTGGGAGAGGTCGAAAGGTTCTATGGACAGTTATATAAAACATCCCGAAATCCTGTTGTCGGCTTGGTCCAAGATCCCAGATCCAAGCTAACTCGGCACTATACCGAAGAAATCCCGGACATTAGCTTGTGCGAGATCAGAATGGCTCTCAAACAACTAAGAAACGGTAAGGCACCGGGAGATGACGGAATTACGGCAGAGCTCCTGAAGGCAGGCGGCAAGCCGGTCTTAAAAGCCCTTCAGAAGCTATTTAATTCCGTTATCCTCGGGGGCGACGTTCCAGAGTCGTGGACCAGGAGTGTGGTGGTGCTGTTCTTCAAGAAGGGCGACAAAGCTCTTCTAAAGAACTACAGACCCATCTCACTCTTGAGCCACGTCTACAAGTTGTTTTCGAGAGTCATTACCAATCGACTCACGTGCAAGCTTGATGACTTCCAGCCGCCCGAACAAGCTGGCTTCCGAAAAGGCTATAGCACCATAGACCATATCCTCACGCTTCGGCAGATTATCCAGAAGACCGAGGAGTACAATCGGCCTCTGTGTATAGCGTTTGTGGACTATGAGAAAGCCTTTGATTCAGTCGAAACTTGGGCGGTGCTGCGGTCCCTTCAGCGGTGCCAAATCGACCATCGTTATATCGAAGTGCTGAAGTGTTTGTATAGGAACGCCACAATGTCAGTCCGTATTCGGGATAAGAGTACGAAACCGATCCAGTTGCAGAAAGGCGTGAGACAGGGAGACGTCATCTCTCCGAAACTGTTCACCACTGCACTGGAAGATGTCTTCAAGCTTTTAGACTGGACCGGACTCGGCATCAACATCAATGGCGAATACATCACTCACCTTCGATTCGCAGACGATATTGTCGTCATGGCAGAATCCATGGAGGACCTGGGCACCATGCTCAACGATCTCAGCAGGGTATCCCAACTAGTGGGTTTACGAATGAACATGGACAAGACGAAAGTCATGTCAAATGCCCATGTCATTCCTGTACCGGTCCTAGTTGGCAATGCGATTCTCGAAATTGTCGATCATTATGTTTACCTTGGACAAACAGTCCAGTTAGGTAGATCCAATTTCGAGAAAGAGGTCAGCCGACGAATCCAACTCGGTTGGGCAGCGTTCGGGAAACTTAAGAAGATCTTCTCATCCAACATACCTCAGTGTTTGAAAACACAGGTCTATGACCAGTGTGTGTTACCAGTGATGACTTACGGCACGGAAACGTGGTCCCTAAATGTAGGCCTCATAACCAGGCTCAAAGTCGCTCAGCGTGCTATGGAGCGGACTATGCTCGGGATTTCTCTGCGAGTTAGAATCCGAAATACGGAAATCCGCAGACGAACGGGTGTAACCGACATAGCACGAAGAATTAGCACGCTGAAGTGGCAATGGGCAGGCCACATCGCTTGAAGAACCGACAACCGCTGGGGAAGAAAGGTTCTAGAGTGGCGACCACGTACCGGACGACGCAGTGTGGGACGCCCCCCCACTAGGTGGACAGACGACCTAGTGAAGGTTGCTGGGCGTCGTTGGATACAGGCGGCACAGGACCGCACTCTGTGGCGTAAAATGAGGGAGGCCTACGTTCAGCAGTGGACGGCAATAGGCTGAAATGATGATGAATGTAATTAGAACTTTATAATTATAAAATTTTTAATATTGTTACTTATTTAATTTCAATGCTATAATTTTACTTGGTTTAATTATGCTGTCCAAGGTCTCATACTACAACATCGCGAAATTACAAGTAAAATTCGTAAACTGACAGAAAATAATAGTAAATAAATCAAAATTAAATCCCCCAGCTACATTTTACCTACATGACCGCTCATTGCGAGCTCAACTGAGTGTTCAGTACGGAGTAGGATACATATTTAGATTTTCTATCTGGGACTATGTTTCAGAGTAGCACTACAATAATGAAACATAGAACCTCCTTTTTTGAAGTCGGTTAAAAAGGTAAAGTAGGAAAGGCAAAGAATATGAAACCTCTACGGCTGAATGGTAAGATAGAAGAAATTAAAAATTATGTCCCGGCGCTCTGGTGTTAAACCCTTAAATCCATGCTTTGAAGAAAACATATGTCTAAAAATTGTAGATGAAACAAATTATTTCTTATCACGATATCAGGATTACGAGCGTAAAACATTTTACAACCGAAATAACTACCTACCAATTTACGAACTGTGTACTCTTCCTGATCATTCTGACTAATAAAAAGAAATATTGCGTCATTTTAATACATACTTCACTTTCCTCCTTTGTAGTTTGATTATAAAGATACAACTTTGTTAAATTGTATCTTAAATATTGTTACACTAATAAATGCATTTATTATTGTACACCTAGATATAATTATACCTACCTACAATCCCGTATCATTTGTTATGGAATAACAAAGAATAAATATAGAAGGAAATAACGACGCGAACTTATTGTTTATTGCAAAAAACGGGATGTTGATTAAAATAACCAGAATGGTGGTGGATATTTACTATACACTACATTTATAAACACTATTCAACCACCAATCAATTTTCTTGTAAATGGATCCACCATGATTTATTTATCATAATTTTAAAGTCAAAATATAAAAGTAAAATTAAATCCTTTCTTTAAAATTTGGAATTTGTACACTAATGTAGTAATCTTTTCATCAAATTATATTTAACTATGACTATTACTTTGGCAAATATTGGTGTGCGTTTGTTAATAATTCAACTGATATATCGGAACAAAGAAAAATACTGTATCTGATACAGTAGATGATCTAGCAAAAAGCATATAATTATAAGTTATCACAAACAAAAGAAGGAATACAAAATAGCTGCACTAATTAAACAACACTTACCGCCTGTTTTCTTTATATTTTCAATAAAATATTCTTTTTTAATTACGATGTTACTAAATCTGACCAATTAACTTGAAAGCGTCAACCTCCAAGCACGTCAAAATTGTTTGTGAATGTGGTTGTGGATAAGTATGTAGCTAATAGCTATGTAATCAAATCAGTGAATGTAAATTGTGCGCATTCATTTTCATTCGCCAGTACGTAGATTTTTTCTATGGCAACTGGAAAGAAAAAAATGTTGACAGCCTTTAAATAGAGATTTCATTTATAACACGTTATCCACATCGATAATTCGATAGTTTAAAATCGATTCCCACATAGAACTGTGATGAAAAGCCAATATTGCGTATTATATTGTTATAGTGATGTATAAAGAGAGAATTATGAATTATACAGTCTTTAATATTTTATAATAGGTAAATCTTTCTTAAAACACTAAAATATTGAATATTATGAATTATTAACGTGTCCACAAAAACTCTCTATTAATAATAATCTAATAAATTATTATACACTTGTTAAATAAGATACACTTACATAATCAATATATCAGCAATGAAATACATGCTGTCCCGAGATGCTCTTATCGATTTACCATAATTAGTTTCACTTTTCATTTGTGTTGATGTTCGATGTTTATAAGTTATTACTTCAAAGAAGTGAATGGTTATAAAAGCTCGTCTATCCATCCAATCTGCAACAATTTGTAATGAACAACAATGCTTACAACAATCAATATTCCATTCCGCTTGAGTTAATGATTGTAACTCTGTAAGCAAGTGAAACAGGAAAATACGATTGTAACTGTAGTATTTTTTGAAATGTAATACTGATACTGAACGTAGTTTGGGTTTTGGCGTGAATATGGAAATGCAATGTCACGCTCTTGTATTCTATTAATTTCTTTAGTGTTTTGTAGTGTTATATTGAATAATTTTGCTGGTATTTTATGAAATATGATACAGTTAAAGTTCTGAAATGAAATGAATAAGGTATAATAGTAGTTTACGTGTATGAAAATAATATGAAGATATTTTGCCATGTTTCCAAAAGAACTAAAACTTGGTTATCAGCGCCCAATTAATGGTAGCGTCTTGACTTACTAACGGACAGTGTATTAAGACAAATTATAAATAATAAATAATATATAATAAAAAATATAATAATTAAGACTACGCAATATGAAGAAGTGATAAATAATAGACAAAGAAAATGAATACGTAATACAAGGCATTAAGGTCGACTGACTACAAACTGCCCATAAGATCAAATAAATTAAAATAAAAAATAATCTGTCAATAGTGCCAGTTGTCAATGTGAGTGGCATGCTTTCGCTGTAAATATTTAAATCGTGTGTTTTAAAATTTAAACGCTATGAAAGAGAAGGATAATGAAAAAAAGAAACAAGGCCGACGTAAGGTGCAGTTGTATAAGCCGAGAAAGAAAAAAAGCGTTGAGGAAGATGCAGCTATACAATATTTACAGGCACAATACGACAAGGTTTGTATATTATTCATTTTATCGTTAATATTATTCTGATATTTGTTTGATTTTTAACTCAAAACTTAGCTCAAAGTCACTCACACACGTGCCTTGAAAAAAACATAGCAAATGGAAAGACTTAAAGAACGGATATAACCCTTATAGACCAAAGAATAGCCGGCTGAAGTTGCTATGGACACTGGACAGGCTGCATTGCTTGTCGAATTGACCAACGTTGGGAAGAAAGTTTCTGAAGTCTTCACCAGGCGTCGTAAAAGATGCAGGGAACTGTTTATCAGACCTGTACTTGTATTAAAGATAATGAGTGCTTGTCTATCATTTAAAAATATATAATAATTAAGAAAACAAAAACTCCGACTGCGTAAAAAGTGAACCAAACTACGTACATAATAAAAAGCTGAAAAGAAAAAACAAGCACTTAGATGTCAGGTGGTATAGAATTCTATAATATATTATTGAATGAATACTATTACAGAAAATAAAATATATCTAACGATGGAACATAACAACTGAACTGTTGGAATTCATTGAAATATTAGATTTGCTGTCAATTAATGGATCCCTATATATTTTATCAGCAGCAGTCCCAATTTTCACTAACGTTATACCTTTAGTGACACTCGCCGGACTAAGAGTAATCAATTGACGTGTGGATCATAAAAATAGGCACAGCAGTTTTTTTCTGTATAGTGCTTCATAGGAACATACAATCATATAAACATATATTACATACATATATAGACTGTTAAACACAATACCACTCCTTTGCGTTGCGCAGTTGGGTAAAAAAGCACACCACATTCTATATTCTTATAGGGATTATGAACTAATTATCTTCAGATATTAAAAAACAAAGGATAATGATTTATGAAATGCAATATATTTTTTAGAAATATGTGATCCTTTCTTTTATTACAATAACATCGATTTCATTTTATAATAGAATACGCCATACCTACCTTATAGATTTAACATAGGTTATAGATTTTATTTTTTACTTATAGATTTTACATCTTTATTTACCTATCATTACAAATTACATAAGTATCTAAATATGTAGTAATAATAACGTAGTAGTAATAATTTATCGATCTAAAAATACTTTAGGAGACGCCCGGTAAACCGCATTAGTGTAGCGTTACATATTGTGAGTTTTGCCTCACTTTTGTATGGAAATACAACCGCCATGTTTTGCCACTCTCTATTACGGTGACGAAAACACAACCGTGTCTGATGTCAAGCAGAGAATATGTTAGAGATAATTAAGCCACCTTCACATATAAAGAGTAATCTTCCGGCCACATTTCACACATATATCTGATTTTTAACCCTCATTTGCTTTTGTTTTTCAGATAAATGCAAGTGAAATAAAAACTTTTAAAGACCTCCCTCTATCACAGAAGACATTGAAAGGTTTAAAAGAAAACAATTATGTAACACCAACAGAGATTCAGAAACAGACAATTGGCTATGCTTTGCAGGGAAAAGATATATTGGGTGCTGCCAAAACTGGTTCAGGGAAAACATTAGCATTTTTAATACCAATATTAGAAAATTTGTTTTGTAAAAAATGGACCAGGTTGGATGGTGTAGGTGCTCTGGTTATATCACCAACGAGAGAGTTGGCTTATCAGATATATGAAACTTTGAGAAAAGTGGGAAACTTTCATGACTTCTCAGCAGGTTTGATCATTGGTGGACAAAACTTGAAATTTGAGAGGAAAAGGATGGATCAAATAAATATATTGATTTGTACACCGGGCCGTCTTCTCCAACATATGGATGAAAATCCTTTGTTTGATTGCAGTCATCTACAAATCCTTGTTTTAGATGAAGCTGACAGATGCCTGGACATGGGCTTTGAAGCTACAATGAATGCTGTTATTGAAAACTTACCTCCAGAAAGACAAACACTCCTTTTTTCTGCCACACAGACAAAATCAGTAAAAGATCTAGCTAGACTTAGCTTGAAGTTCCCTACATACATAGCTCCTCATGAACAAGCTGCCACTGTCACTCCAGATTCACTTCAGCAGAGTTATATTGTGTGTGAAATTGATGAAAAGATTGGTATTCTTTGGTCTTTCATAAGGAACCATTTAAAACAGAAAGTTCTAGTGTTCATGTCGACATGCAAACAAGTTAAATATATTTATGAATTATTTTGCAAACTGCGACCTGGTGTGAGTCTACTTGCTTTGTATGGCACACTGCATCAAGAAAAAAGAGAAAGGATCTACAATGAATTTTGTAGGAAATCTAATGTTGTCCTTTTTGCTACCGATTTGGCTTCCAGAGGGTTAGACTTTCCTAGGGTAAACTGGGTTATACAAATGGACTGTCCTGAGGATGTAGAAACTTATATTCACAGAGCTGGTCGCACAGCTAGAGGCTTCTTTGGTAAAGGTGAAGGTTTACTGATGCTATTACCTCATGAAATTAAATTTATAGAGGATTTACAGAAGAGTAGAATTCCAATTAACAAAATAGCTGTAGATCCATCAAAGATCCAAGCCCCACAGAGAAAGATTGAAGCTTTACTATCAGATAGTACTGAACTGAAGCAAAGTGCTCAAAGAGCTTTTATGAACTATGTCAAGTCAATATTCTTAATGAAGAATAAGGAAATATTTAACATCCAATTATTTGATACAGATGCTTATGCTAGGTCTTTGGGACTAATAGTTCCACCACATATAAAATTTTTAAAGAAATATCAATATGCTCAGAAGCGCAAAGAAGAAGAGACAGACAATACAATTGAAAAGTTAAAATCAAAAACTGAATCAGATGGTGATACAGATCAAAGTTTTAGTGGGGATGATCAGCCAGCAATCAAACAACAGAATGTTAAAAAGAAAGAGGAACTTATCAAATTTAATTTTCATCATGATGCAGACAGTGATGAGGAAGACTTTTTGCAAGTTAAAAAGGTAGACGTAGATATTGGTGAGCAACCCATTGGAGAAGAGCCACCTACATCGAAAAAGAAAGCAAAGCCTTTAACTAAGGCGGCTGTAGCCAAAAAATTATTGAAGAAGAAAATTAAAGTGAATACCACAGTCAAGTTCACAGAGGAAGGAGTTGCAATAGAAGATGAAAAGAGGGATGTGAAATCTGAGTTAGCCAAACAATTTGTCAATGAGAATGTTGGAGGTATAGACATTGAAAAAGCTAAGGCTGTTTTACAAGAAGAGGACAAATTTGACAAAATAAGATTTAGGGAAAAGGTGAAAGCAAAACATAAAGAACAAAAACGCAAGCTGAAGAACAAAAAGAAGGAGGATGAAGGAGAGAAAGATGACTTTGGTACACAGTCAGAATCGGATGGTCCAGATCTGTCTTGGTTGCCTGATCCTGATGAACATTACGGTAATAAAGAAGATACTGATGAGGATGCTGCTAATGAAGGGCCTGGACATGAATCTTCTGATGGGGAGGAATCTAATGAATCAGAAATAAATGAAAAGTATCACAGGTAACTAACTTACGTTAATTTAAAATAGTGTTGTGGGGCAGAAATGCTAAATGTCGCTCTTATGTAGTAAGCTAAGAAGTCATGCAGTATGCTACATAGTTTTCTTAAAATTCTGTCTATTGAACTGTCTATCTGCCAGTTGGTAAACAATGTAGTAGACATTGCAAGGGACCATTGTATACAGTATAGAGGTTGCCAGACTATGCATGTGCATGACAATACATAAAATAGTTTTATTGTTTTGGCTTGGAGGCTCTGTAGTGTTACAGTTTTTATTGTCTTATTTCACTAAAATGTTAGTCTAACAATAGTCTCTAATAATGAAAGAGTTATCAATATACATCATGTTGGCCTTTTTGGCTGCAATTGTCTTTTTTTTTTTTTTTGTGTGACTTAGTTGTTAGCCTCAGATGGCTATGACAACTTTACCCGGACTGTGGGTGAGCGCTGAGGGCTCTCAACCCGTAAAAGTTAAGCGACCGTTCCCAAGGGCACCCCCTGTGGGATACGGACCTCGGCTCGGGGGGTCGCTGGCAAAGTGGGTTCTCTCACGTTTAAGATTTGAACGCGACACGACTGCCGACCTAGACGGCGAGGACGGAATCGTGGATAATTATTTGTCAGGGCCGCGCGGGCTGTGTATGCCTCCGTTTGGGCGAGCGTAATAATGTCGTCGGGTTCGTCGAGTATTAATCGCGGTTGACGGATCGCGGATATTTTTGATGGGGTATAGCTAGACGCCCTAACCACTATGGGATTAGGGTGAGTGACGGCAGAGTCGAAGTAGCGGCGAGAGCACTGCTTCATGTACTGCCTGATGGTCGGCAGGCCGAGATCTATGTGAAGATCCACATTGCGCATATACCACGGTGCTCCCGTCGCACGGCGCATGAACCTATTCTGTAATGTTTGCAAACGGTGTAACCGGAAGGGTTTCGCTTGTGTGAACACAACGCTAGCGTACGTCATGATGGGACGTACGCAAGCGGTGTATAATCTAACTTTACTACTAAGTGATAGCTTGGCTTTAGCATGCAGCAAGCTGTGAAGGCGTCCTAACACTAAAGCTGCGCGCGCGCGAACTCGCTTTATGTGAGGACCGAAGGACAGACGATTGTCAAGAGTGACGCCGAGATATTTGACCTGTTTGGTCCATGGGATGGACTGGTCGGACATTGTTATTGGTGGGAAGGAAGCCATTGGATGTAGGCGATCCGTCCACCGGTGGAACATGATCGCTTGGCTTTTTGTGGGGTTGATAGTAATTCTCCACTTCCTAGACCATTTATCTAGGGCGGTAGCCGCTCGTTGGAGATTACTGGTCACTGTCTCTATAGAACGACCTGCATAGAAGATGGCAGTGTCGTCGGCGAATAGTGCAGTTTACACATTCTTGAGCTGTGGGATATCGCTGGTGTACAGCGTGAACAAAATTGGCGAGAGCACCGATCCCTGGGGGACGCCGGCTTTTAATGAATGCGGTGCGGAGAGAGTACCTTCTACCCTGTAGCGGAAGCTACGATCGGTTAGAGAGTCCCTAACTATTATAACTAAGTAACGGGGTATACCTAACTTGATTAACTTGAATATAAGGCCATTATGCCAGACTTTGTCAAACGCTTTTTCTACATCGAATAGTAGCATACCCGTGAAATAGCTATGTTGTAGCTTTACACTGGCATACTCGACTATTCGATGTACTTGCTGCACGCAAGAGTGTTGCGTGCGAAAGCCGAATTGAATCGGCGGGATAAGAGCGTTAGCCTCTGCGTATGTTCTTAGGCGGCTAAGAATTACGCGTTCGTATATTTTTGCAAAACTATTAAGTAAGCTAATAGGGCAGTACGAGGAAGGTTCGGTACGCTTCTTGCTGGGTTTGTGGATACCAATTACCACGGCTTGTTTCCATTGAGATGGAAAGATACAGTTAGCTATTGCGGCGTTAATTATAGACGTTAATATAATGAGTAGTGAGAGGGGGAAGAGTTTAATTACTTTGTTTGAAATGCCGTCCGAACCTGGGGATTGCCTTGGCAGGAGGGCCTTGACAATCGTTCCCACCTCGTCAGTTGTTACTGGCGGGGTAGGATCGTCGGGTGTGTCGGTAATGGTGGGTGTACGCGACGTACAACGATCCACCTCGCTATTAACTAGTTCGGTGTGTCGCGCGTCTTGTTTTGTGTGCTTGACGTACATTGCTGCTCAAGGCTAGTAGCCAAGCATTCAGACTTTTCTTCGTCCTCGAACGCAGGCGGTTGGTCAGGGCGGGTGAGTGGAGGCATAGTGGACACTGTGTCCTTTTTGAAAGAACGGGCTAGTTGCCAGTAGGCGAGGTGAGACGGCTCAAGCTCGCTTAGCGTGGCATCCCATCTGTTTTGCCGAACTTCTTCGACAGCCTGTTTGACCGCCCTCTGCAATGACCGCATTCGAAGGCGGTTGTCTTCACAGGGGAAGCGGTCATAGGCTCGAATGGCTGCGTTCTTTTGCCTTAACAGATCACGAACGTCAGCGGGTAGGCGCCATAAACGATCGCTCGTGTCTGGTACCGTCCGTGAACAATCACTAATTAGCGATTGTACGTGATTTGTTAGGGAATCGATCGCGGACGTGACGTCCTCTTGGGAGTTTATATTGGTGAGGATTTGATCTAGGTGTACTGACGAGGACTGAAGTTTGGCCTTCAGTTGGTTCCAGTCCGTACACACTTTTGTGGTGGGAGGGTTCGGGCCTGATGGGCCATAGCGCGGGGAGAGTTCTACTACCACCGGACGGTGGTCCGAGTTAAGCTCGTGAAGTACTTCTATCGAACTTAAACGTAGGTTTATGTTCTTAAGAAGGGCTATGTCTAACACGTCGGGCCTGTGCTCGACGTTGTAGGGGTAATGCGTTGGTTCAATAGGCGCTATGATATCGAAACCAAGCCGGGTGGCGTAAGTCTCCAGGGCCCTGCCTCTGGTGTTGTTGGTGTGGCTATTCCACGACTTACTCTTGGCGTTTAGGTCGCCTGCTATGAGCACGGCGTCGCCGAAGTTTAATAGCGCTTGTAAATCGCTTTCTAATAGAGGGTTGCTCCCGTTGTCACGCGATGGGGCGAGATAAACTGATGCTACAATCAGTGGCTGGTGGCCCGTGAGGGCCAGCCGACAGACCGAGGCTTCAATGTACGTCATTCGTGCAGTGCAGCGACCTTTTATAATAAATGAGTGTCCCGCCTAGGCGGGAGTGGACCCGATCGTTGCGCACTATATTATAGTTTGCAATTTTCGGGTCTTTATGGTAGGGCTTTAAGAATGTCTCCTGGACCAGAAGAAGGTCGAGCTGCTGGTCTTGTAGCAGTGTACCTATTTCGTCTCTCTGTCGGGAGAGACCGTCCGCGTTAAAAATCCCTACTTTGAGGTGTCGTGTTTTGACTCTGCCTGGTGTTTGCCTGCGGTTGCAGGGCCGCGCACGGGGGGTGAGGGCCTTTCGGCTTGGGTGAGGCCGGGCGAGAAGAGGTAGGCGGATACGCTCTCCTTGTCGACCCGGGGGGCCTTGTTTGGCGCGTCGTTCGCGTCAAGGCGTGCCCTTTTGCGGGGGCCAACGATGGTGTACTCGGAGTCCGCCGAGGTGGACGGATCCGCAGAGGTTGCGGTCTCATCGTCCGATTCAAGCTCCTCCATCTCCGCGTCGCTTGCCGGTTGAGATTCCGGGGCGGGGGAGGAGGGGGATGACGTGTTGCCCGGCTGGGGGTGCGAGAGGTCGCCGGGCGCGGAGGGCGCGGCGGTTTCGAATTGCGAGATGATCGCGGGTGTCGACGTGTCGGCGTTCGCGGCGGTGGTTGAGCGCGCGGGGATTAGATTGCCAAACTTCCTGCGAAGGTTGGCATAGATCTCGTCGTCGGCGAGAATGAAGTCCCAGTTGGGTACCGAGGAGCCTTCCATAATGGTTGGCTTGGGTTTCGATTATAAAATTGAAGAAAATGGGATAAAACTCAGAGAGTCCGCCTCGTGTCACAAAGTGACACGAGAGTCCACCCTGGTAGCGGCTCGTCCGCTATTGGAGCGATTCGAAAACTTTTTCCTGCCACCCCGAGGGGATACTCGGGGGTGTTTTATGATCCCTCCCGACCGAGTTAGGCCAGGAGGATGTGCTTAAAATAGGTGTGCCCTAAGCTGTGCGCTCCCTTCGCCGATCTCAATGTGCGATAGGGTTCCTAGCTGCTCAGGTACAGAGGAGGTATTGGCCCGGGAGGGCCGCACCCCTAAACAAAGCACCCGAGAATAGGAGGTAAGGATTAGGAGGGTTGGGAAGGAGATAACCGAGCTAGACTAGGGGCCACCCCCAAGGCCTAGTGATTCGGTCCCGTCCGATAGTGCCTTTCTCTGAAGGAGATCGGCGGCGAATCGGGGCTTCCCCACCCGGCTTCGTTGACACCGTGAGGTTTCAACCGGGGACCAAAAAATTGGCTTTACCTTGAAGAGGTCTTATTGACGATTGACTTTTATCTACCACTAATAGAAAGGAGTGTACTAATCTATTGTCACGGTTCTCCGTACAACAACTTAATACACTCGTGAGACCACTAAAACTCAATGCGCCTCGAAAAAGGCGGTTTAGTAGTCCACGTGACGTCAGCCGGAGTAATATGTTTTCGCGCGAAAACAATTACGTGCGTATGACAGCGAGCGACAGAGCGTGCTAGTGGCGGCAAGCGCGCACCGAGACGTCTGCGAGCGGAATGCCTGCTGCAATTGTCATAAACGGTTTTGTTTATATTTTTAAAATGCACTTTCATCATAGGTTGATACATGAATTATAACAAATATTATTTTATGTTTCACAGACCTACAAAGCGGAAACTGGTGGAGAGTAAAGGGATACCTCAAGCGAGTGTGACGCCACGCAAACTGCGTAAGGTCCAGGATATATCTGCATCGCTGTCGGTCAGCGAAGCCGAGGCGCTTGCTATGCAGTTATTGCAAACTAAACGATAATTGTTGGTTAAAATTCTGTTAAATAATAAAGGAATTCAGTTATCGTCTATTTGTATAATTCACTGCACCACGCAACGTTATCCGTCTTCATACTTCATATAAGAGACGGATCGAAGGTTAGACCTCGAGAGAGAGGTCGTAAGCACATAATATACTTTATAACGCTCACTGGACCCAATGGTAACTCTCAAAAGGAGTACATTTTACCCGTTTTGCAACATTTCTTCTTCCATTTTCATTGATGCCCAATCTGATAGGTTGTAGCGTGATGTTATAGAACCTTCCTTGATAATTGAGATCCAATACCATTATTATCCAATATCAGCATGTTGGGCTACAAAAGCGACGGATGAGAGACGGCTGCATGTAGCAGAGATGCGAATGTTAAGATGGATGTGTGGCCTGACGAGAATGGATAAGGTAAGAAATGAGTATATAAGAGGAAGTTTGAAAGTGGCGCCAGTGACGGAAAAGTTGGAAAGTGAACGCCTGACTTGGTATGGACATGTGATGAGACGGGATGAATGTAATGTTGGGAGAAGAGTTTTAAGTATGAATGTTGAAGGCTTTAGGGGTAAGGGAAGACCGAAGAAAAGATGGATGGATTGCGTGAAGCATATGAATAGAAAGAGAGTAAACGCAGAGATGACATCGGATAGGATTGAATGGAAGAAAAGGACATATTGCGTCGACCCCAAGTAATTGGGATAATAGCAGGGGAATGATAATGATGACCTGCTAAAAAAAATTAAATTCGAACCAGTAGTTCCTGAGATAAACGCGTTTAACCAAACAGACTACAGCTTTATAATCACTAAATATTATAAAACAAAGTCCTCCGCCGTGTCTGTCGGTCTGATCACGATAAAATCAAATCTACTCCACCAATTTTCATGCTGTTTACACCAATGGATAGAGTGGTTCTCGAGGAAAGTTTTAGTGTATAATTTGTTAAGTTTTTTTATACATTGGCTAAAATATATTTGTTGGAGGTAACGAAATCAAATAAGCCCTCTGGGAGCTTACAACTAAAACACTGCATAAACCCTTTGAGATATAACAAAATAATGTATGGTGGAACTGTGTATCATATATATGTCTACAGAAAAGTCCGCGATGGCATATCTCTATATGACATACTACCTATATTTATTGTAATACTTTAAAAATTGGCAATTCATCATCATCTCATCTTAGTTCATATATGTCCCACTGTAGGGCTGAGGCCTCCTTCGTAATAGAAGAAAAGTTGGCCTACTATACCAGTCTGGTCGCTGGTCAGACATGTTGGTATAGGGTTTTGTTTCGAGTTTTCCTTCTCCCTTCTAAGTCGTCCCTTACGATAACCCACGAGTAAGACAGAGTTGTATTCTTACTCCGTCACCACACGGAAAAATTGCCAATTATAATGTGGTAATGTATAAGCTATTTACACAAATACGGTACCTATTAATCTTTATCATCTATACATAGTATAAAGTCGCTACTTTTGTCTGTACGCTTAAATATTTTAAACTACTCAACGGATTTTAATACGGTTCTCGTTAATAGATAGAGTGATTCAAGACTTTGTCTTGTTTCATGTGTATAATATTAGGTCCTTACATATGAAATTAGCGTTTTGCCGTACTGACCACTTTGATCTGAAATATCTCCTCTTTGGTTAAGAATTCGAAATTCAAATTTATAAATTCATTTAGCTGGTACATTTGAGTTTTGAAAACAGTCATTCATTTGTTTTTCCCTCATTGTTTTTTCTTTGGCGTCGCTCATTACCGCACAATGGAAAACATGAAATATCGGTATATTTACGAGTACGAGTTCTACCCTGGCACCAGTGCTGCAATAACAGCTCGAAGGATTAATGATGTGTACGGTGCTGGTGTCGCAAAATAAATCACAGTATGATTTTGGTTTCAACGTTTTCGTTCTGGAAATTTCGACCTTCAGAACCAACCCAGTGGACGGCTGGAGACCAAAGTGGAAACATACATACATAGCCTCACGCCTGTTTCCCAGAGGGGTAGGCAGAGACTACGGATTGCCACAAACCACGATCCTGACGTACCTCCATCGCTTCATTCTCTTTATACTCATCAGTCTTCATGCATGCTCTACGGTTACGCGTACTCTTAACCTGACCTTTCACTAACACATCTTCAATTTGTCCCAGAAAAGCACGACGTAGTCTTCCCCTTGCAATCGTCCCACTCACACTCGCTTTGTACCTATAGGTATTTGCTTAGTCAACTTAGTTCATTCATTCTTTCCACGCGGCCAAACCACCTCAGCATTCCCTTTTTTATCTTTGTCGCTACTTCTTCATTCACACCAGAGCGCTGTTTTATAACACTATTCCTAATTCTATCTTTCAGACTTACACCACACATACTGCGAAGAGCTCTCATCTTTACAGCATTTATTCTACTTTCATGTCTTCCCTGCCAAATCCAACTTTCACTGCCATACATGAGAGTGGGCAATAATACTCCTTTATGTACAGCTAGGCGTGCCTTTTTAGATACATTCCTACTCTTTATAAAAGCGTACAATGCCCCATTCACTTTATTACCAGCATTTACTCGTCTTTCAACATCTTTATCATTTTTACCATTACTAGTAAACAGTACACCCAAGTATACAAATTCTTTCACCTGTTCCAATCCCTCACCATTTATAAAAATATTACATTCTGTCATGCATTTATCCTTTTCAAAGACCATTACCTACTTTCGTCTTACTTACATTTACTTTCATACCTTTTCTTTCAAAAGCATCATGCATAGTAGTTACCATCGCCTGTAAGTCTTCAGCCGACGATGCAAGTAAAACCTGATCATCGGCATAAAGAAGACATTTGACGAGTAACTCATTCATTCTTAAACCACATTCATTATTTTTCAAATCTTGCAAACAGCTATCCATAAATTGGTTAAACAGCCACGGTGACGCTACACATCCCTGTCTAACACTTTTATCAATGTTAAACCATTCAGTGTAGGACTCGTTTATCCTTACGCAGGCTCTGGAATCCTTATAAATGGATTTCAGCGCCTGAATAAGATGGCCATTTACCCCATACATAGATAGTACCGACCAGGCGCGGCTCAAGCACATGTAGCGCCCGGGTGCAATCAATAAACTGGCGCCCTCTTGTACCAAAGTGGGTGAACAAAATGGAATAGATTGATGGTTACAAGCGGCCCTCGGCGCCCCCTAACACCCGGCGCCCGGGTGCACCGCACCCTCTGCACTATAGGTAAAGCCGGCCCTGGTACCGACCACAGTTCATTCCTCCTCACTTTGTCATAAGCCTTCTCCAAATCAATGAAAGCGCAAAAGACTTTCTGAACTTTAGCCAAAAATTTTTGCGCCATGCATCGTAAAGAGAAAACTTGATCCGTGCAACCCATACTCTTTCGAAAACTCGCTTGTGCATTTCATATTTTCTTTTCAGTCACTTTCACTACTCTTTCAATCAAAACTTTCGCATACAGTTTGCCGACAATGCTAAGCAGGCTTATGCCCCTGTAGTTTCTACAATCTTGCCGTGAACCTTTCCCTTTGTAAAGAGGTACGATTACCGCCTGACACCAGTCTATAGGTACTCGGCCATTAGTCCAGCAAAGATTGAAGAGATGGTATAGGATGTTAGTTGTAATATCTTCTCCAGCCGTCAGCATTTCAACTGTAATCCCGTCGTATCCTGCAGACTTAACCGCTCTCATACCTTTCAATGTATTTGTAATTTCTATCATACTTATGCATTCTCCTTCCTCGAGATCTCTTTCATTCACAAATGATAGTTTTTGTGGCTCTTCTCTTTCAAATAAGCTTTCAAAGTATTCCTTCCATCGCTCTAGTATACATTCTTCTCCATACATTGTCCTTCCATATTTATCGCTGATCGAGACTAGCTCTGTATTTTGCGCTTTGCCATGAGCCGATCTTATGGACTTCCAGAAAATCTTCGAGTTAGTTTGAAAATCCTTCGACAATCTTCTATCATACTCGTCTTTTTGATCTTCTTTCTTTCTTCTAACAATTTCTTTCACTTCTCTTTTTTTCGCTTATATTCTTCTTTGGCTATATCTATGTCATCATTCGTTGCTTTCTTCATTCTCTCATTGGCTCTGACAGCAAGCCAATCTACCCAGGCTTTCTTCTTCTCACGAACTGCACTCTGCACATCTTTATCCCACCATAGATTCTTCACCTTGTTTACCTTCATTCTTCTAGTCACGCCACATATTTCTGTAGCAACATTTACGACCTATTCTATAAAAGTCTTCCATAATTCTTCCATGCTACAAATATCAGCTGCATGAAAAAACTTTTCCTTTAGTTTACTTTTGTATTTATCTCTAATATAGTCATCTTGCAAATTTTCTACTTTTTTCTTTCTAGCACACTTTTCGGGTTATGTATCCGGTTTCGCCACGTTTTCATAAGACCACTTATTCTAGTCATTACTAGAAAGTGGTCTGTATGAATACCAATACCGCGATATACCCTAGTGTCTAGTACTTTTTTCTGAGCCTTTCATCTACTATTACAAAATCAATTACACTCTTACATTCTTTGCTTCACGTCAAGGGCGTACCCAGGATTTGAGATAGGAGGGGGCAGCTCATATGATGGTTATGATGGTCGGTCGGGTATATTGAAACAAAAAATCATGAAAATTGACTTTTATTATATATATATATATATATATATATATATATATATATATATATATATATATATATATATATATATATATATATATATATATATATATATATATATATATATTAATTTAACAGTAATCTTCTCGGATTTGCCGAAAATTTGTCTATGACAGTCTTTTGAATAAACTCACTGTTTTCTTTTAAATAATTGCGATGTACGCTCATCAGACATAAACCCGTAAGCCTTTCTTCACCCATGGTGCTTCTAAGCCACGTTTTAACTCTTCGAAGCGTACTGAAGGACCGTTCTACGGTCGCCGTGATGCATGGGATAGTGCTTAAAATGATCAACGCCTTTCTGACAGCAGGGTAAAAAATGTTGCCTTCGTTGAACAGATCAACTACTTCTATGTCCCTTAATTGATTATCTGATAAAGCATTCTTCACCCATAAATTATGCCAAAGGTTCAGTTCGCCGGTGATATCCAGGTTATAAAATTCTTGGAATGATTCTGTGTTCTTGTGTAAGTCTGTAATGCTGGTTTTGGTCATATACAAGGGATGTAGCTTACTTAAAGCAAACGCCGGAGTATTTTCTTGGGAGAATCGAATATTCAACGATGAAATGAGTGAATCAGTGTATGGTATTATCAGGGAACGCCGCCAATATTCGTTATCATTGTCTGATGGCGGGTTACTTCTATGTGTTTGCTTGTGAGCAAGACGTGGAACCGAATTTTCTATGTTCAAATCCATTGCAACAGGTCGCCCTTTTTGAAGCATTTCATTACTTATTTTATCAGGAAACTCGCGGTCATTTCTGAGAATGTCCTTGATATTTTTGATGTGTTCCCCCAGCGAGATCATATCGATCGATTTAGCTTGCAGTGCGTTAACTACTGGTTCTAAAACTGCTGAATATTTGGCTATTGTTTGTAGAGCAACAATAAACACTGGTTTTGTAACGGCTAAATGCAACTGATATGCAGATTTTCTGGTGGCATAATTTACCTCTACAGATAACGTTTCTAGAGATTTCACAAGCTCTGGGAAATGTTGAGAAAACTTTCTGATTGATTTATATTTTTCGGACCATCTCGTCTCACACAATCGTGATAGGTTTAGAGCGTAGTTTCGACGAGTAGTCGATTCTCTGAAAAACGTTATAACATCCTTTACAGTGGCGACAGTATTTCTAATTTCTGGCACTGCGTTCGCATCATTCACAAGGTTGAGTTTGTGACTTGAGCAATGAAAATATAAAACACGAGGATATTTTTTCTCAAAATGGCTTGTACGCCACCCTCTTTCCCTGCCATTGTAGAACAGCCATCGAATCCAAACCCTACGCAATCTTCGGTTGGGAGATTAGAACTAATCAAGAAATTGTCAATTGCTGAAGCATTTTGTGCTTTTAGTTCAACGAACCCTACAAATTCTTCTCTGATTCTTCTTTTGCTTTCGTCGTAGAACCGCACGCCTACTGATAGCTGTTCTTTCCCAGCTACGTCTGCTGTTTCATCAGCTAAGACTGCGTAAGTCTTCTGAACCTTACTTATTATATTCTCCTTAATAACTTCGCCACATAAATTAATCAATTCGTTTTGTATTTTTGGCGATGTGTAAACTGCATTGCGACGGCCCTTTTCCAGGTGACTCTTTCATTTGTCGTCCCCTGAATTGATTCTCAACTTCAACAAATCTAATAAAACACCCTCATCTGCTTGTTTTCCCCTAAGAGGCATACCATGTGTACCGCAAAATACTATACAAGAAATAATTGATGACAATATTTGTCAGTTTTCATCGATTGCTTTTTGGTGTCCACTTTGCAGTTGAATGTCTACAGGAATATTTTCAAGAAAATTTTTTGCAGCATTTGTCGCTGTTAGGTGAAGGTTAGTCGTTGCATGCTTTCGGCAGTCTTCATGCATATTTTTGAACTTTATATATGGCCTGACCATAAATGATCCCAAAATTCCTTTCACAGTGCTGATGGGCGGAGTGAACAAAACACAATGCTTACAAAGAGCGCCTTTTAGTCGCTTGGAATATACTAGCCATGGTTCATATTGATCCAACCAAGCATGATTAAATTTTCTTTTCAAATGGCTTGCATCACTTTCAAAATCATAATTTCTGGGCGGGATCCAAGGATTTTTAACAACTCCCTCTTCTTTTCCGTCGATAACTGAGTAGCCAACGCAACATAACGACCCAGATCATTTTCATGATAGCCATCGTCCACTATAATTTCAGGATCGACGTTGACGCCATAAGTTTGTTGGGATGTCGATGGAGAAGAATAGTCGGCAACAGATATATTTACAGATTCTGCTGGAGAATGTGACGCTTGTCCAATGTTAGCATGCAATGATCTTGGCATTACATGAGTTTTATCACGGTTGTCATTTTCATCACTTCCACTGCTACTTTCCCGACCTTTTTTTCTTTTTTCGCGTGTTGTCCCTAAAAAAAGGATACACAAACATAATTACTCTTACGGTGTTTAGGCATAGAACGAAAAAAAAATTAATATACCACGTTTTTAAAACGGACTAAAAAGTATAAAATAATATTTTCTAATGCCATATAAATTGACCTAAGCATTTTTAATTTATAACAGTTACAGAAATTCTTGATAAATTTGAAACGTAAAACGTGGGGCGCATGAAATAGATAGATACCTAAATTACAAATTTTATTCTACTGCAAATATAAAAATATGTATATGCATAAAAAGTAGCAGTCAATGAGAAAGCTCATCTAACATGAGGTTTCTCAACGACTGCTACTTTTTACACTTTTTATCATTACCTATCTTTTTTTTTCTTGCGCCCCACGTTTATCGTTATACTTTTTAGTCCGTTTTAAAAACGTGGTATATTAAAAAAAAATATTTATTTTTTTATTTTCTGCTTTTTAGTCATAAAAAATGTGTAATGTTTTTTAAACTTTCAAACAAACAAAAGAACAAACATCCACTTCTGACCTACAGTGCTACAGTCAAAATTTCAAGTCTCTAGCTCATTGGGAAGTTAGATTAAAATCAATTGCAAGATTTGTACGGAACAGACAAACAAACAGACAGACAAGAAAACAATCTAATATTGTATTGTTATTCACTTCTGACCTACAGTCAAAATTTTAAGTCTCTAGCTCATCGGGCGATCGGGCAGTTAGTTAAAAAGCAATTGCCAGATTTGTACCGAACAGACAAACAGACAGACAAGAAAGCGACCTAATAAAAACGTGGTAATAAATAAAGATCAAGATACCTATAAAAACATCCCATTCAAATATCATTTACTTCCTATACACTTACAAGAGAGCCCCCCTTAAACAAATCAAATAATCATATTAGGTACATATGTGTTTTGTTTTGACTCACCTCTTTCAAAGAATTTCCTAATATCCATTTGACGGAGTAATATTACCAGTTGTTGCGCAGTAAACGTAAATCTCGTGTCGCCGCAACTAAACTATAAGACACTATTATGGCGCATGAAATATTCGCTCGTATTAAACTCCGAACTGAATTGAATTGTATTCGAAATTTCGAACTGAATTGACTTGCTCTGCCTTTTTTTTTTTTTTTTTGGTAACGCAGTGGTTAAAAATGCATTTGTCGCATACCTGCCCCGGGCGGGGTATGTGGGACTCACAGGCCCTGAAGGGGACACTGAATACCCACTAAAACATACCAACTGCGAGCTGTTAGCCGAAGGGGCTTTTACAGCTGAACCGGACTGCGGGCGAGCCCGAAGGCTCTCAACCCGATAGACGTGTGTTAAGCGACATCGCCCGAGGGCTCCCCCTGTGGGGAACGGACCTCGGCTCGGGGCATCGCTGGGGGGCAAGGTGGACGGGGACGTGTCCATCTTTGGGTCGGTGATTTTTGCTCGCCGTGTTTTCGTACCTTGACGTTGAGGACGAAAACGCGGATATTTGTGCGCGATGGCCTCGTGTGCGGCGTAGGCTTTAGTCTGGGCGAGCGTAATAACGTCGTCATCGTCGTTGAGGACGTGACGTGAACGTCGGATTTTGGAGATACGCGATGGGGTGTAGGAAGCCGCCCCAACCACTAGTTGGTTGGGGTGTGTCATGGCAGAGTCAAAGTAGCTCTGGGAGCACCGCTTCATAAACTGCACGATGGTCGGCAGTTCGAGGTCGAAGTGAAGATCGGCGTTACGAATGAACCACGGTGCTCCCGTAGCTCGGCGCATGAACCTATTCTGTAAGGTCTGTAGCCTATGGATCCTGTGTGCCTTGGTGTGCGCGAACACTACGCTTGCATAGGTCATGATCGGCCGTATGCAAGCGGTGTATAGTCGGACCTTGCTGTTCAAGGATAGTTTCGACCTAGCATGGAGTAGGCTGTGGAGGCGTCCCATCACAAAAGCTGCACGATCGCGGACACGCTTTATGTGGGGGGACTTGCTCTGCCTCACGATCCCGCTTATATATTCAAATATTCTCGCTCCCGAAATACGTAAAAAATACTAGACTCTGTTTCCATCCTTGTCTCATACTTGCTATCACTGTCTTTCCTTTCCAGAATAGTCCTAGCTAGAACGTTCTTCGTGGTATTGCTATTCAATAAAAGATGTCGCTATTGACCGTATATTATAAAATAAATTGATGCTATTTCTCTTTACAGGAAAAAGTACTATCGAGTGTCGTCCGTAACTAGATAGTGCTAGCGCTAGATGTTGTTTTCTTCAAATTATATTCGGCTTTAATCCTAGATGGCTCTGATTATCACGTCGCGAGCGGAAACTACGAGATGCGACGGTTTCGCGGGAGATTTAAATTACATTGCGTCACTAACAGTATACCTACTATATCGAATGTTGTAGAATATTTAATTATAGATAAAAAATATTAAATCAAAATATCCGACTGAAAAGATGTTTTGTTTCCAACACTTCATTTTGTGCAGAGTAGGTAACACGTTTTTAATTCCCACTTGCCAGGAAAATTGACGTTTATTCGTTATCTTCTTCAGCTGCCCCCCCTCCCCTGCCCCTACCTGGGTACGCCCATGCTTCACGTGTATACATATGGATCTTTTTGTGTTCAAACATAGTGTTTGTAACACAAAGATTCCATTCCAAGCACACCTCTAGTAGACTTTGACCATTTTCATTCACTCTTTCATCACTAAACCTTCCTAAAACCTTTTCAAATCTTTCTCTGCTTACTTCTACCCATTCATTAAAATCCCCTAGCAAAATCAACCTTACATTCAAATTACATAATCTCAAAACATCCCGCAGTTCCTCCCAAAATTTCTCTCTTGCATCCTGTTCACATTTATTATTATGTAATCCCACGTTCACAGGAGCATATACTCCTACAACAAAAATACGAGTCAGACCTACTTTCATCCTTATCCATACTAATCTAGCATTCACAAAATCATACTCTTTCACACATTGAGCCATTCGAGCAGAAAGAAGGAGACCAATTTCCTGACAGGCTCTACTAGTCATTGGTACCTCGGACCAGTATGCCGTGTAAGGTCCATGACTAGTAATGTCACATCCCGTTCGCTTCGTCTCATTCACACAGAGAATATCAATCTTTTTATCATCCATCATTTGACATACCTCATTTAATTTCTCTTTCATTCCTCCTCCTACATTTAGCGTGGCAAAGCGGCACTCCGTAGACCGCTTTTCGCCCTCATTGGGAACGAGACGTGAAGGGTTGCGAGCCGCATCGCCGTCATTTGGCATTTTAAATTTTTTAGTACAATTCATAGCATTCCCACGAGTATTAGGGTATTAAACGGTCCACCCCCACAGTGCCCTTGCGTGGAAGTAAGATGGAATTTCTGCTGTGCCCTGTGACCACCAACACATGCACCCTCCGTTTTCGACCAGCTTACCCTCTGGCCCCGAATCCCTCAGCACGGTTCAGTTTACACCTTGGATCGGGGGTTATATTTCGGAGTTTTCCTTCTCCTAGATAGATTGCAGATCAGTGCTAACGAGGCCTATCTCCCCGGGTTATATTTTGGTGTGTTCCTTCTTCTAGATGAGTTGCAGCACAATGCTAACGAGGCTCACCTCCCCGGGTTACATTTCGGAGTATTCCTTCTCCTAGATAAGTTGCAGCCCAATGCTAACGAGGCCTATCTCCTCGGGTTATATTTTGGAACTTTCCTTCTCCTAGATAGATTGCAGACCAATGCTAACGAGGCCTATCTCCCCAACAAAGTGGAAAATGAAGAATTAATGGCTGTTGTGGAAGCGGATCCATCACAAAGCACTTCAGAGATAGCTGCAGGCATCGGGGTAAGTCACAAAACTGTATTAATCCACTTGAAGCAAATCGGGAAAATTAGAAACTTGAACGATGGGTACCTCATGAATTGAGTGAATCGAAGTTGCAAACACGCGTCGACTGCTGTGTTACTTTTCTCAACCGACACAATAATGAAGGGATTTTAAATCGAAGCATTACTTGTGATAAAAAGTGACTACTACTACTACAATAATCGGAAGCGCTCGTCGCAATGGCTGAACCCTGGAGTCCCAGCCAAAACTTGCCCTAAACGAAAAATGACTCAGAAAAAGTTACTTGTGAGTGTTTGGTGGACTAGCACTGGTGTTGTTCTAAAATCTGGCCAAACGGTTACGGCAGATATCTATTGTCAACAACTGCAAACCATGAAGGAAGAACTAGCTGCTAAACAACCGAGATTAGTCAATCGCTGTAGGCCACTGCTGCTTCACGACAACGCAAGACCACACACTGCACAACAGACAACCATACAGCACGATTGGAATGTCTGCGATATCCACTCTACTCCGGACCTTGCTCCAACAGATTACCATTTTTTCCGGAATTTCGACAACTAGTAAGGAAAAAAGTTTAACTCCGATGCGGCAGCCCAAACCGACTTCAACTAGTTTTT
The DNA here is from genome assembly GCA_905163515.2 of Lymantria monacha. Lineage (NCBI taxonomy): Eukaryota > Metazoa > Arthropoda > Insecta > Lepidoptera > Erebidae > Lymantria > Lymantria monacha. The sequence goes on from LR991090.1 coordinate 599,719, forward strand.
TGATTCTCGCCCAGTGGCGGACTAACCCTGTCAGAGGCCCGGGGTGGCAAAACTGAATGAGGCCCCTTTCTTCAAGGTGGACCATGGATGTGGTCGCGTCTCGACAAATCGGTCCGGGGCGATAGAAGAGGCGGCGCGCAACCCCATGGACTCATCCTGCGAGTACCTCTCTTCGCCGTGCGAGCGGGCCACCGGTACCCGATCTTTGTCTTCGGTGGCCCGCCCGGCGGTTTACCCTTGCGGGTTCCTCTCATGCCGACGCCCCGACAGCTTTCGCGGTCG